>VZSV01000002.1:18631628-18681543 GCA_013398735.1 Nothocercus julius
CGAGACCTCTTTCCAACACATTATCTTTTTAAGAGCTTTCCCAGAGCAAGATGTTTACACAACTCCTGTGTATTTCACATCTGACTGGCTGAACGAATACTGGGATGCCATAGGCGTGGATGATTACCGCTTTGTCTACATGGGACCTAAAGGTTCATGGTAAGGCAGCTTGGTTTCTGTCCTCCTTACATACTCTTTTTTTAAGATGAATACTGTAGGGGATTATCACGTTGTATTTCAGAATAGCATCAGGCTGCAGAGATGGTGTAGCCATGCTGTGTGGTGCTGTACCTGAACCAGAAAGCCTTTTTTTTCTTAGCAACTTGTTTGGTTCTGGATGTGAGCTGTCTTTAATGTGATCAGCTAAAGTGGTTTTTTTTGGCACACAGTTTTACTGTTCCTGAATTGTGGCATGACATGTGCACACAGAATCTGCAAAAAGTATTAGCTAGCTCTGATACTAGAGCACTAAAGCCTTGAGGGGGGTCATCAGCCTTTTCTGATCCACAAAACCATCAGAGGCCTGGGAGGGCCACCAATGAGTTAGTCAAATATTTTGCAGGTGGAAGATTAAATCTGAGGTGTGATAAAGTTGCATTGACAGTATTCCAATCAATTCACACCATAGAATCTTCTACCATCTATGTATCTATGAGAGAGATTCAAAAGTAAGTGACAGAGAAGCTCAGAAGATGTAAAACACTGCAAAACTGTGTAGATATAGTGACCTTTTAAAATCTTAAAACAGTAAAAATTAAATGAAGACCACTACTCTTTGGGTTCAGATTTACCTACATAGTGAAGATTGGTTTCTCTATGTATATATGAAGCCAGAAGTTTTTCACATAAATTTACTTTATGGGCTTTTGGCACTGTCTTTATTTAAACCTTTGAATTGTCCCACAGGACTCCATTCCATGCAGATGTCTTCCGTTCCTATAGCTGGTCAGCCAATATATGTGGGAGAAAGAAGTGGTTGCTCTACCCACCGGGACAGGAGGAGTACCTAAAAGATCGCCAGGGCAACTTGCCCTTCGATGTGACTGCACCCGGTCTTCAGGACAGCAGTGTTTACCCTCGCTCTACCCAAAGCCAACCCCCTGTTGAAATATTACAGGAAGCAGGGGAAATTGTCTTCATCCCTAGCGGATGGCATCATCAGGTTTACAATCTGGTAAGATAACTGGTGCCAAACTTTTCAGAACACAGAGAGAGAATCAGGCTGCAGGCTTGAATCAGATCAAACCTATGTTGCAGCATATTGTGGGTGCCGAAAGCCCAACTGAGATGAAAAAAGAAGTAGAGACAAATTGTTGTAGGATCACTGTTGGCTGCTCAACGTGATGACCAAGAAAAAAAGCTTAAATTCAAAAGTTTCCCAGATCATTAACCACTAGAAGCCAGGAGCATGTGTAGTTGGAAGGAGCTAGCTGCGCCCTCTTATTTTTCTTATGAGATGCTTTTGGTCACTGAGACACAGGATGTTGGACAAGATGGAAATGTGCTGGGCTGTTAATGTTGGTTTCTAGCTATAAATTGTAGTTGACTGATAAAAATGCTAACAATACAATTGGTCTTCATGATTACAGTCTTGTTCGTGTCTTCTGCTGTCTTCTCGCACTGTTGCCCTCTGCCCCCAACAAAAATGTGTTCAAAAAAAGGAGCTAGAGACATTTGTGATTTTGCAGTTTGGGACATTAAAAAGAGCCAACTTTTCAGCATAGTATTGATGCTGGTCCCCAGAGAAACATTGTGCTTGATGGGGAATGTGATTTTACTTTTTTGCAGGAACAGTGAATCGACAGTTGGTCTCTTACACTCTCCTAAAAAGAGCTTAATAACTGTTCAAACTTTCTTTCTTCAGGAGGATACCATTTCCATTAACCACAACTGGGTGAATGGCTGCAATGTGGCCATAATGTGGTGCTTCCTGCAGGATGAGTTAGCAGCTGTCCAGAGAGAAATCAATGAGTGGAAGGACCCTATGGACGACTGGCACCTACAATGCCAGGTATAACAGGCAGTCAGGCAGCTAACATCGTGTTATTTAGAGGATCTTGCATTCTGGGGATGCAATGTACCACCTTATTAGAGTTCTAAGACATTCAAGTCCTTAACCTCATAACTGGAATTAGTTCACCTTTCTGAATGAACCAGAAACTGATGACAATTCATTTCTCAAGAAATGAAATACTAATTCAGTAAGATAATGGAAGGCTTGTGTCAGTGCATATTTGCTATGTCAAGGAGGTTAGGATGTTGGCTGGAAAACTAATACTTCATCTGACGTTTCTGAATCATTGAGGTTATCCTTAGCATAAGGAACAATCACTTATGTGGAATCTATGTTCTGTTGCAAGGTGCTGTTTTCAGAAGACATAACTAAATTGAACAGTGTCGTATCTCGTATGCTCCCAAGCCTTTAAGTGTGAAGCGAATGTAAAATTTCTTTCTGGAGGCTGTCCAAAAATAGCTTCAAAACAGCAGCCATTTAGTAGTACAAAACCAGTATTGCTTTGGGGGCTAGTAAGCTTTCTGATAAGACAAAGAATATTGGTGCTATTATTCCTCAAGGAGTTATGAAAAAAAAGTTAATTAAAGATGATTACTCATAATTCCAGATAGTAACTAGCTTAATACAATAGTTTCTGTAATTCTTACTGCAAATAAAAAGGAATTGCTTCCTTTTCAGAACTGCTTCTTTTTTTCCCCTTAGTTGATCATGAAGTCTTGCACGGGTATAGACTATAAGGAATTCTACAACTTCCTCAAAGTCATTGCAGAGAACAGGATTTCTATCTTGGAAAATGGCCTCGATGATGAAGCTTTAGCAAAGAACACTCCAAAGGCTGCCATTTCCACCTTGGGCATGCTCCACGCAGTGTTTGATTTAAAGAGGACTGTGAAGGTGTTAACATCATTGAGCGCTAATGAAGATTTCAAGAAACTAGACCTGACGTCACTTTCTCCGCCTCCTGAGGCATTGCTCCACCACTTGAAAGCAGCAATAGATACAGCACTACTCTGACTTCCAATTTATTCAGTTCTTTGTAAAATGAACCTTTTACAAAATGAGTGTTTCTAGAAGAATGATTCCTCCCTGTTTAACAGCTGTTGCAATTTAAGTGCCAAGAGCCTTACTATAGCATGGGGAGAGAGTACATTCATAAGAAGACTAAATACTTTCTAAACTGCTGACACTTGAGTATCTAGAGTTATAGTACAGAGAGAAGAGGAAAAAAAAAAAAAAAAAGGAAAAATCCAAGTAATGTTGTTGTTGTTGTACAGTCTGATAAATTGAGCCCTGCTAGTGAAGATGCATTCCTTAAAGGTGAATGAAAATTCCATATGGAACAAGTTTGGGTCTGGCAGGACTCAGCACCAAAATTACAGCAGTCTGCACCATGGTTCCCTCTGTTTCTGAAAGCACCCAACCTGTACCGCAGGCTCCAACGGTTAATCTCTGCTGTCTCTTGTCACATTTTTTTAAAACCTGTTCTGCTTCATGGAGTAGCTCAGACCTTTTTCACCTTAGAGGATGCTTGTTGTTTAGCTTTCGCGAAGGCGGAGCTGGCTCCACAGCTGCAGTTTAGATATGCAGGAGGTCCCTATTAGTTTCCTGTATAGTGACAGCTGAATCTCTCTGATATCCTGCCGAGCCTGAAGTAGGATGAAGGCTGAGGCTTAGATTTAGCATACCAGGAAGGCAGAATCCTGGTAGCAAATATACCAGTAATAATTTTATTATGTGATCCACCCAAGCTCCAGAGGAGAAGGAGGAATGTACTCTCTCCTTGCTATATGTTACTTCAAGGCACAGTATTTTTAAGAAACAAAGACTTAATTAATCAGGGAAGCTAGCAAGTAGCCTCATATCATCTAGTAATAAAAAAAAAAACATGCTTTAGACACACACCAAATAGCACTACTGCATGGTTACAGAGCACAATTTACAACCTGAATATTACCCTTGGGCTGAGAAGGGAAAACATTTCCATGAACTATCCCTCTTGCTGTTATGGGTTGGTAAGAAAGCTCAAAGCACAAATGGCTGCATACTGTTAACATAGTTGCCCCTTAGGGCTCACCTTAATTATTGATCCCAAACTTCCTCACTTCTCAACTAGACAACCACTAAAAGCAACTTTGTGTTTAGAAAGTGCAATTTTGAAAGTCTTTAGTAGGCTAAAAAAAACTGCATTGCTTTTCTAGATAATTCTGTGGAGTTTTGTACAGTGCATGCATTTTGCATGTCATATTTTGTAGCTGGTCAACATTCTGAATAGGAAATAGTACCTGAATTGAAAAATCAGTACTCAGGGCATAGAGGAATGGAGTACAAAGAAAACATTTTTAACAGCTCCTGACTACATCTCAGTGATTCAACCTTCTGGCAAGGTGTTCCTTTGGACTGGAAAATAACCAGTTTTAAGCACTTCTGAAATTAAATGTTCACAGCTGCCACTTAGGGCTGTTTACATTCTCAAAGAGAGGCAGCTGGAGAAGAATAAGATGATATTTCATGAGACGATTTACCAGGAACAGAGGTTAAAGCAGACAATCAGGGTACTTGTAGGAAAGCTTTTTTTTTTTTTTTGGTCTTGTATTCCCCAGTCTCGCTGCATGCTGTGCAACCAATACTTGCACCAGCCCCCTTCTGCAAAACAGCATCTCCAGCTCCAACGATGTGACAACCCTCCTTCACAAGGCCTGCTACCTCCCAGTGTGATCAGTGGGGGAAAATTGCATGAGGTGAGCTTAAAATTTAAGAGAGGTTCTCTTTATGGATGCTGTAGAGAACAGAAGCACAGGGTCTGGCTTTAGGTTCTTTGCAGTTACGTTAGGAGACTCATTTGAGAGTTTACCCATGACTTATCAAGGCATCCAGGGAGCCACAGATGTCCTAAAGACAAGGAGTGGAAGGGAAAGTCGCAGAACGCTTGGAAGACAACCAAAAGATTGAAATAAAGACTATAGGCAAACCTGGAATCTCTCTTAAAAACTAAATGGTTTTATTTAAATATAAAGTTACTGTAAAACATACATTAGGAATATCCTCATACCAATATATTAACTATTATAACCAGTGTATTATTTATTAAAGCAAAATACTTGTGATAAACAGGAGGAAATAGTCTGTAGAGTTTTTCGGGGGGGGGTTTTGTCTTTTTTGTTTTGTTTTTTTTCCTCTGAAGTTACAAACCTGTACAATTTAAAATTAAAATAAAACCTAGTTCAAAAGAGCTTTTGCTCTACTAAACAATTCATTCTTTAGTATTTTCATCTGAGAACAGCAGGCTTTCCAAATATCCCTTTGCCTTTTATAAAGGCATTATTATATATAAAAAAAAAAGTCTAATTCCAATCTGGTTTGTACCCTACTGGTGGCAGTGGAGGGTCTGTCAGCACAAACCTATGCCCCAGGAGGAGCAGTGCTTTTTGCAGGTCTGTGGGTGCAGAAGACAAGGGGTTGCCCTGAGAGGATCCAAGACCCATCGCTCCAGGCAAACACTGTATCCCTCATAGCCTCTGCAGAATAATAAGGCAGCACCAGCGTGTTCAAGGTGCGAGTGTGATATCCCTGAGATTAGAGAGGATGCTGCAGAGTATAAATAGACATTTACAAGTATCATAAAAATAAAGTTAGTCAATAGCAGCTTTATGGTGCAATGGAGAGGTACTGAGTTCAGCACAATTAGGAAGAATGGAAAGATACTCTTCTTAGTGACACGGGAAAAACCTCCATGCTCCACAAAATTGGTTATTTATGGGCATTGAGGTAGCTTCTCATGTCCTTGACGCTTTTCTACCAGACAAAAATGGAGATCCACTGTAGCAGTTCTGGATTCATTTTACTGTTTTCTATAGAATAACCTCTTCCTTATGTCAGTTCACCAGTGCAAAAAAAAAAAAAAAAAACAGCAACTGAGAACAGCTAACTGGTGTTTCAGGGGAAGGAGGCAGATTGCTGTTTACAGGAAAGTAAGATAAATCTAGAAAAGAAACCTTGCTCCTCTCGCTTCCGGTGGAGATTTCCAAATGCAAGCTGAGGTTGCATATCAAAGGCTGGGAGCCAACAGCATCTGCATGTCCATACTTTACGATCTAAGCTGGTCCAAAAGAAAGTCTAGCAAAAACTTTGTTCTACCTTTATGTAAAAAAATAAAATAAAAAATAAAAATAAAATAAAAATAAAAAGACATAGGGCTAAGTTCACCAAGGGAAGAATTTCTGAAGAATTTCAGCGAAGACTAGCACATGCTCCCACACTAACACAGAAACCCTCATCTGAAAAATTGTCATTCTTCCTTTCCGAAAGGAAAAACAAAGACAACCAAAACAGCAGCGACTCGGTTGCTTCTTCATCTACCAGTGTCTGGTCAGCAAAGTGCAGGAGAGAGAATGGACCCGATGGGGGTCCCCCAGCTCAGGGGCTGTGAATCCCGTGGCAATTCTCTCTCTGATGGAGGCGCATCCTCTGAATGTGTTCGTAGCACGACTGGGCCAAGAACAGAACAACCCATTAAGGACAATGCTTTTGTGTCCAATTTTGGTTTCTTGCATGTCTAGCGGAATTCCACTGCCTCCCACCTAGGCTGGGCAGAAGACTGAATTTGCATGTTGTAAATTAATGCTGAGCATGCTCTATGAACTAGGAGGAAAATAACCTTCTGTTGAAGGCCTGGAAACACCCTTCTAATATTAAGTCGGGGTAGAGAACTATAGTGTTTCCATACTACTTTTGCTACATCTGCAAAATCTTGCCATACCCTTGCAATTTCCAAAAGGACTTTAGATTACGACTTTCTGTTCTATTTGTCTGGAGCCCTCGCAGGAAGCCTGGTCCCCTCCGGAAGTTCTTGCAGACCAGAAGATTTTGACTGCAAAAAATCCTTTCGTTCTGTGCATTAGATGGTTTCCAGTCTCATATTGACGCTCCTGCTTATGAGAACTGGATAGATCTCACTGCCGTTGAACTTCCCTGTTGTATTCCCCTGCTGGCAGTCTCCTCTCTTGAGTAATGAAAATCCCACAATAACTTTGGACAAATAACTTTTTTTTTTTCCCCTCCCTTCTACTATTCTAAGTCTTTCCTACTGCATCTTGCAACTGTCACCATCAAAAACTTTCCCTTACCTCCAGTGCGGTTAGCAGAAAATCATAGAGTCCTCCTTGATTGGTGGGGTCCATCAAGTCTCTGATCAGATGGATTTCAGCTCCCAAGTGCTGTATTCTAGGGGAAAAAAAGGCAGTCACAACCCATTTAACACATCTCTGGGCACCAGCCATCGTGGGAATGCATTTGAAATCCAATTATGGAGAGAGGGAGGCATGGATCTGGAAGTTCATCACCCTGAGATCCTGTATGACTGGATCTCAGCAAAGATGTTTGGAAATTTTCATAAGAAAATTAAAAATCCTCCATTTCACATACTCATGGCCCTCCTCCATCACCTACAGTTCAGATAAACATAAACATAGCCTAACATAAAATCCAGTATCCATCTAGTAGGGGTGCCACACAAACAAAAAAAAGTGCTTCTAGATTTTGAAACCAGGCCTTAAGTTTTACCACTTCATCGTTTTCTGGGCACCAGAGACACGCGAAAAGCCAGTCAAGGACTTTGAGTCAGATTTGCCAGGAAAAAAAAAAAAAGACGCAGTTTCACTTCACTGCATGTAAGCAGGTTGCTGCAAGTTCCAGCGAAAGCAGCACAGACACAGCCACTCTTTGCAGAAATGTGTTACCTTTACAGCTATGCCTGTGCAGGAAGAGTCTCATTACCAGGTGCTTCATGTTGAAGGCCTTACAGGCTCCAAAATGAACAAGAAATTTTGAATGCAAAATAAGAGCTTTCTCTATAGATTACAAAGAGAAAGAGAGATTGAGTGATTTCCTTTAAATCAGAAATCAATAATGAGTCAAATTCTGTCCACTTCACTCTCCACACTGGGCAATCCAAAAGCCTTTACTATGGCTCTTGTGAACCCCTCTACAAGGAAATGAATACACCTAGTCTCTGCAGGAAGGGCAGAAAGGAGAAGAGTCCAACCATTAAAGGCAAACGCTTCTGCTAAAACGCTTTTCACATCTCTCCTTGGAAGACACTGTTCAGGAAAAGCGTGTTAAAATGCAACCTCCTGGTTTTCACGAAAGCCATTTTGCCTGGAAATGCAGCTGGCTTTTCTCCAAGCAAGATCACACACGGCAGCGGGAACGGGAAATGAAAAAACTCTCACTTACTTCGCTCGTGAGACCACATACATCAACAGCGGCAGCAGGTCATCCATGGGGAGCTTGTAGTCCTTCTCAACCACTCGAGACACCGTGCTCTCTATCTCCTCATATGTCTTCTGAAGGATCACCAGCTTTTCCCGGGGATCCACCGTGGTGCTGTGAGTGGGAAAGAGCCATGTAAAAGATGCCCCTAGTACAGAGCTACAGAGACCAAGCAGCCGGTACTAAGCAACTTCAAAGCAGACCTTCACACTAAAAGTACTCTGCTTTGCTCGACTATCATCTCAGCACTCTGTGCAAGCTGGCTAACCCACACTAGACATCGTCCTGACTTTCCTGGAGCGAAATATTTTCTCTGCAGAAGTTATTATTAAAAAAATAAATAAATAAAAATAAAATCACAAACACTTTTTTCTTTAAATGTCTTTACAAGCTTATTTAAACTCGCACCGTGAGCCAGATTTGTTCTTGTAAAAAGGTGTAAAGTTCCATCATTTCCCAGAACACAGGAAATCCCCATCAGCTCCAATTGTCAATAGGAGGTTTATGGAAGGTAACTTACATCAGCTTCTGCAGGCACTCGGTAGCAGACAGGAAACACTTGTCCTTGATAAGGGAGCGTCTCTGGAAGGGAGACAGGATTATCTATTTCAGGACCATCAGTAACATCTCTTGTTTAGCTTTTCTGAGTCCCTTGTGCCCATCTGTAGTTGTTGGTGCCCCTTGAGTGATTTAGGTGAAGCTCCATCACCAACTTAGCCCCGCTCCATTTCAGCAGCATACCAAGGCTAGCTTTTAAGACTATTTCTTACCTGGTTAGTTGTCAGAGTGAGATCTTTCAGAGGCCATAAATGTCTGAAAGGAAATCAGAGAGAAAATTTAGAAGGCATTTGTCTTAATATCACTTTTAGGTTTGTCTTAACTATTTTTTCATCTCATTCAAGATGATGTGAAAAGTCATATAAGTGCTCAAGGCTGAGTTTTCTCCTGTTATTAATTTTTCCTGTAGCAAGGTAACATTTCAGGCTCATTGACCTGAGCACAGGATTCGTTTCATTCACAAACACTCCTGTAATAATGAGTGGGAGTTTAGGCACTTTCAGATGCAATTCATCTCACTGAATCTAGACTGAGCCAAACTGGTTACAGACTCCAGGTCTCCTGGAGCCTGCTTAAACCCTTGAGCTACAGATTAGACTATGTTGGAAAGCACCACATGCCTTGAGTTCAAGCCATAAAGCCTTCACATATCACTCCCAGAGACGGATCTCGCTACAGGAATGGGTGAAGGAGATATCTGGCTCTAAAACCTTTTCCCTCTCACAACTATTACAGCAAATGGCAGACTGTAGGAACATTAATAATCTTTACCTGATTGCTCCGGAGCTGAAACAAATCCGTGTTTTGTGAATTAGTCAACAAGATTTTTAGTAAAGGAAAAGGAGGGGAAAAAAAAAAAAAAAATCAACAAACATAATAGCAGCTTTCCACTGCTTGGTGATGTCCTTTCAGGCACAGTATTGCAGGTGCTCAATGACAAGACTTTGTCCTGCAGCCTATGAAAAACCTCAGCTCTACAGATGACGTAGCACGTGCTGAAGAATTAAAATATTGTAACACCCCTGCCCTGCCATCAGAGCTTCCTCTGGCTGCTAGCTTCCCATCATAAGACATGCATCCACAGATGACAAAAGTGACTCACTTCTGCACATCCAGAAACTCTAGAAGCTTGATGTCAGGAAACAGACTTAGATCCACGATCCCTTGACAGTAGAGATCATCTTCTCTTTCATGATAGAGCATGTAGAGCATGAAGAGCTCGGGGTAGAAGCATGGCAGGATCAGAGGCAGGACTATACTGCATGCCTTCTGGTCACTAGAGCAGAGAAAAAGGAAGCAGTGTCATACAGTGATGTCTTTAATCTTGATACTTCCAAAAGCAGGAGCCACACAGGACACACTGGAAAAGCCAGCTTTGAGACTGCAAAGTTGACCTGTTCCCCCACCTCCTCTTTTTGAGTTCAGGGTCACGGTTGGTAGTGATCCCTACGACACTCTTGTGTATATCCACAAGTTGAAGATACAAGCATACCTTAAATTGTAGCACAGGACACTGTTTCACGGTTTCTCCAACAGTGCTACCTACATCAAAGTCTCCTGAACCACTGGGAGAAACCTGGAGCACCAGAGACCTTTTTCCAGTTGTTCTTTCTGAATTCTTTCAGGAGGGTAGGTATTTCTTTACATGAAGAAGTGCAAATGAAATCAGACCAAGCCATTTTCCAGCTGTTTACCATTTTAAACCTTTGAATTCACTCAGCTCACAAGGGGATGGCTGCAAATTACATGATCTATCCAACCCAAACCCCCTAAACTAGGTCTTCCACAGTTATCCCTCCTTTCCTATTCTAGGATACCAACCTCATGTATTCTACTTCTTATACATTTTTTGCACAGCACTCTCGATTTCTAGGCCTGCCTATATCTCAGTGTTAATATGGAAGTGCCCATCCCAGCAGAGTTCCTACAGCTAAAACAAAGCATGTAAAAGCACTAGGACTGCTGTCTCTCACACAGCCATGCTACCCCACACGTGTTGGTGCAGAGTAGCTTGCAAGGTTGTCCCCCACACACATCTGACCCTCCACGCCTTTTATTCTGCTACAGAACATGATAAGAAGTAAAAGTTGCTCTCATTCTTCTGGCAGACAAGCATAAAAGCACGCTGACAGCTTTGTACTCTTGGAGGAAAAATACAGGCAGTAAACCTAAGTTGTACAGACAGCTCCTGACAAATATGAACCGTTCAGCATTGAATGCAATTTAGAAGCACCCTATAGGCCCAAGCAGCTTAAAATTAAACAGCCTGTGGTGACACCTACTTCATCTCTTCATCCGCACACTTTGTGGGCAGTTGGCCTTTCTGTTCCAGTGCCAGACAGAGCAAGCCCCTGGAAGACAAGCAGAAGCATCATTTAGTTCCCCCCATTATCTACTTATCATTAAGGGTAATTTGGTCTTCACGGATGAGGAGCTCAGCTGCCTCAACACCAAGGGAGATAACACATTTCTTTGGAGTTTTTGTAGTGCAGCTTAGGTCTCTTCAGAAATTTGCAAACATATTTTGTTTTGCAGGCATCCTATTTTCTTCTGCATCAAACCCTAGGATTAGCAGAGCCTTATACATTATCTCTAGCTCCAAAAGCCATACTTAGCAGAGTACGTTTCACTATTAGGGGGTATTCTCTGTCAGCAGCAGACGCTTCCAGAAATGCATGAGTGTTTTAAAGAATCTCTCATTTCTAAAGGGAAGGGTGGTTACTCTGGTGATCATAACTGCATTCTCATTGAGCATCAGCCCCTGGTATTCCCATGCAAAGGAGGTGAGCTTTCAGGACCTGTCAGACAAGCCAATTCTCTTTTTCAACAACATTACAGGATGTTTAGAATTCTCCTAATTAAAAGAAGTCTCTGCTCTAAAAAGATAGCTAAGAAACACCTTGATATTTCCAAGCCAAAGGTGTTTAGCCTTAAAATAGAGGGAATATTGCTTTTTTTTTGGTGCAGAAGTATCAGCCAAGGAAACTTAGGGTCGCAGCAGAGTAAGGTGTCTTTCCCTCCCCACACCACACCGAGAGGTCTGGAGGTATGAAGCAGACTTTCAAACAGACACATATAGCATATTCCTTTCACTGACCTGGGCTATATTTGTTTATAGCCCTGCCTCCTGCCCCTCACCTGTACTTATGCTCCAAATGAGCTTAGTTAGTGCAAAGATATCTTTATTTAGCAAAGTTCTGCAGCAAGTCTCCCAAGAAATATGGTATGAAATAAAGCAGCCCTTGCATCTTAAGAAATGATCCCACCAGCCTACTTCACAAGCCCTCCAGGCTCATATCTCTTGCAAGTACAGAACATGCTCAACTTACTGGTAAAACTCCCATATTTTCTTCGCATAGTACTTGACTTCCTCCTGAGCCATAGTCAGCAAGTGTCTGTTGGCCCCAATCCCAGAATATGTTGCCTGAAAAGCTATCATCAAGGCCTTCAGCAGCTTTCCCAGTGGGTGCAGAGAAGACTTCAGTGCCTGAACAACAGAGGAGGAAAAATGAAGTTTTGCAAGTCAGCCCTGGCCATTAACAGAAGAGAACACTCAAAGGCAACTCAGGCATCTGTTGCCTGCAGAGGAAGAGAAGTCTAGCAGTAATCAGGTATAATCTTGGTCTATTTTTGATGCCAAAACCCCATCCTCCTCTCATTATTGGGCTTAAATGCCCTTAGTAGAAACAGTTGTATTATATAAAGTTGCGATATGCAAGAAAAAGCCAAGGGTGATTCAGGGAATGGCTGAGTTAACCCAGCCACCAAGACTGCATACGAGTTTGTTATACATCTTTGGCAGTTGTTTATTGCCTGGCACACAAGGAACCAAGACTGAAGCTTTATCATTATTTGCTGTACACAAAATGAGTCTCCAAGAAAGATAATCTCCTTTCCTCTCAAGTATGGCACACAAAATTTGGAGAAGACAAGACTCAAAGTCATTGGCTCTTTTGTAGCAAGTAACAACAAGGAAGAGGACCTACACCCATGCCTGGTGGACAGAGGTGGATCCTTGGGATGTTCAACCCTTACCTTGTCTAAGTAACAGTGTAGTGATGCCAGCTCCTGGTGATGAACTAGCTCTTCAAGAATATCTTCTGTCTTCCAGGATGCATCCTCAGCCCCTCTGAAAAGATGAGAGATGAGGAAGGAGTTATCCCTTTGTACCTCAGACCTTTCTTCCTACTTTTCACCACATGTAACTCCACTACCCAGATTCAGACTAGCCTTTCTTACCATGACTAGGTTGGACTAGCTTTATTTAGAACGAAGCCTCATTTATAAACAATTAAGGTTATAAACAATTAAGATGATTTTAAAAAGGGCAGTAAAGTATTTGGATAATTTCCAGTTGGTATTGCAAGTGGATACAAAGGGGAAGTAAGACCCTTGGAACAAATGGAGTTCTACTCTGCTCCCCTGGAAAGTATGTTTTAAATAGAAAAACCCCAGCTAACCATAAATTTGGATAATGACAGCTATTATCACATTAGTATCTGGAAAATGCCCAAATTCATAATTCAAATACAAGGCAGACAAAGGTATACCACTATCCTCCACTATTCACACTAATGGGTTCCTCTATCTCAACAAGAGCATGCAATAATTACCTTTGGCAGAAGAGGTATTCCTGAGACTTCCGCAGCTCCTTGCTCGTTTGTATGTGGAAGCCCGTGAAAGACTCCTCTGTTTCTTCTTTGCAGCCAGAATGGATGAACTCCAGGAACTGGTCGTAGATTCCCTTCCATCTCTTCTCTACTGGGAACTCCGCAAGGCCCAGCTGACTGCACAACATGACATGGACATTAAGGCTTTTCTACCTTCTGCCTCTGTTTTCTCTGTCTTCACCTTCAGGTATGAAAAGTTATCTTAATATCTAGAGATACCAACACAAAAGCTATGGGAGCAGAGAAATTTAGAAGAACTAACTGGCAGGTCAGCACAAGCCAATTTAAGCTAATTATCCTGGCAACAAAGTACTTCGGGGCAAGAGAATTTGGGGCATGGAACATCAACAACCCGAAGCTTTGCGGATGAACCGATCACAGCTTTTTTGTTCCCCTTACAGATGTTTCTAAAGAAGTCTTTAAAGAGCCTGACCACTCTGCTCTCCTTTCCTCTTCTTCTGCTATTTGTTAGTATTTTAGATCCGCTCCTTCATGCAAGGTCTGCTTTTATCCCTTTAGAGGCTGATTCAGGTCTCCTCTTGGTACTCTCAACATACAAGCTAAAACCCAGGAAGTCAGCTGCTGTTGCTCACACTTTGGTTATCCTGTCATCCAGTTGCTCATTTGATGTGTTCAGGATGCCTTGAGTCTGAAGGCCTTGGCCTGATTTGTTAGTAAAGGTTCCCTCCAGAATAAAGCCGTTGGCAAATGACAGCTTTCCCTGTAACAGAAATAAAGGGTTATTTTGTCAAGATCTCATTAATGAGAGGAAACAAGCCGGACTGAGATCTCAGACTCTTTTCACAGAGCTATCTCCTGAAACAAAACAATTTCCAGGACCAAGCTCTACATTTCCAGCATCCAAAGCAAATCGAAAATCATTCGGGTAGGAATCACTGGAAGCAACAGGTAAAAATCCTGGCTATTAATTGACATATATAGGATTCTGGAGAGGGACAGCTATCCACTAAGTATCCAGAAATATAAAATGAGGGCTCTTACATTATGCTTTTCAACAAGTTTTCAAAATCCTTTTGCATTATAAAAATCTCTGGATTAAATTTGTAGGTTGTTATTTTTTAACTTGGAGTGAACATATGAAGCTTCAATTTCTCCTGTGTTTTTCCTCTACTGGTTAAAACCACATGCAAGTTTGGCCTCACAGGCAGAGGGAAACATTTGATATTCACCATAAAAGTTTTCAAGAGCTTGCTGCTACCAAGAATAACCCTAAATTCTCTGGGGCAAATATGGGAGAAGGCATGCAGTAGCTTGATTCAAACTTAAAAGGTTTTAAGTAAATTACTTCCCAAGCCAAATATTGAAACTAGTCCGGCTTGGAACACAAGCCTGAAATTCATATTGCTAATAGCAGGAGGCACCATAGCTATAGATAAAGAACAGATTTTTCTAGATTAACTACTCAAAGTAAACATTAATTTTGGAGGAGGTTGTATCAAAGCTCTTCAGTAAGTCTCTGCAAAATCTGCCCTAAGTCTTCCGGCTTAAAATTGCAACAAACTCTTCCTCCCATGACAAGTCACTAAATGACAGTGCTCACTTGCATTATTTGCAATCCTTACCATCATCAAGTATCTATCTTGACATCTGCTCATTTTGATTTAACCACACACTTCTTGTCAGACTTGCCATAGATGTCTGTAATGAGCTAGGGAACTAGTGTGCTCTGTTGCAGGGAAATTTAAAAGCATCTTGACCAAATATTTCTGTTAAAGATAACTGCAAAATGTTCAACATGCCAGTGCAATGGCCAGATTGCAAAATTAAGCCTTCCAGATAACTTAGCTATGTTAACATCTTAGTTACGTTAGCACAGCATTGGTACTGCAATTCAATTTACTTTATGCATTGTTTCCCCATACTCAAAGCCACTACAAAGGCTGTTTTATGAACACAAAAACATACCAAACTGTAACTGCAAAGTCTTGCCACCCCGCTAAGAACAAAACAAAACCCTTAAAAATCAAAGCAATGCCCAAAGCCCTCACTTCCTTGCTACTTGAAATCTCTCAGCAGCAGCCCTAACAGGAAGACAGCCAAACAATTTTCTTTTTTTTTTTTTTTTTCCCCAGTGGATCAAGGGAAATTGGAGGGGAAGGACATGAACTGTGAAGAAGATTCTCCCAGCCTTCTGGAAAGTTAGGTGATACAGAACAGCTGAAATGAAAGAAACACTCACCTTTCCAACAAAGGTTAGATCTTCCATGAAGTTTCCTTCATAGACAGAGTCATCTTCCAAGAGCAGAATCCCAGAACCCTATGTTTAAAAGCACAAATTTTAAGCATTCCAACCTACTCTGTCCCATCTAGAAACAGCCACCGGGGCAATTTATGAGGTAGAGACTCTGAAAACCTTGTTGCAAGTTAAACACATCATCTGCAACGTTTAAGGCAAAAGCACAGAAGTGCTCTAGAGATAACTGATTAGACGTCATTGCATGGAGAAGTTGTAAAGGGCAATCAGGCAGTTTTATAGAAGAATATTACTACATTTATTTCCCTAGAAAAAGGAACTAAACAGAGGTTTCTGCTAAAATAGGTGTTACCAAGAATCACCGTAGGGATCAAACTAATGGTCTTCCCTATGACCTTTTGGTGACTCTAGCCAATTGTGTCATGCTTTGCAAGATGAATAAGAGAAAAGAGGAAGTGAACTCCCATGGAGAATCTCTTTTTTGTGTGGTCAACCTGATCTTAATGAGCTGCACTGAAACACTCATCTAAATGACTCCATTACTTCTCAACTCCCACAGCTGCTTACAGTAGACATTTCAAAGGAAGAATGCCAAGATGAAGAGTAGATACAGGGTACTTTATATCAACAGGGAAGATGCTTCTTGTCAGGGCTTGGCCTGAGATTCAGGTCTGAAGGTTCAGATGCAAGTAGATCAGCAGAAAATGTGGTCACTTTTAGAGCAGTAAGACATCTTCCCCTGGAATAGTTTTCTTGATGGAAAGTGCCCTCTCTGGCAAAAATAAAAGGTTTCCAAGGGAAGCATCTTGGCCATACCAATTTTCCACTAGGAAAGCTAAAGCAACTGCTCTCTACATAGAAGCCTTATGAAGTTAAAGGAGCCTTCAGCAGCTGGCAAGCCAAGAGAGCTTTATTTTGGTCCTCTACAGATGGATTTTTTATGGAAAAACCTTCTGACAAAGTTTCCATGCTAACCATTTTGTCCTCATTTTGCGTGGGGGAAGAGGTTTTTTTGTTTGTTTTGTTTTTTAAATCATGTATTTTTTTCATGAAAATAAAACCTTTTATTCCCCAGCCAGCTCTAACCATGCCAATGCTTACTGCTTTCACACCAACATATCAGCTTTCGTTCATCTGGAGAACAGACTTGACACTGGTAAGTCCACCTTGGTAAAGCAAAGACTTGATAATCTCCAAGGCAGATGTAATACCATAATACATCTGCACAGGAGACCCGCTCTATAACTGTAACCTAATGGTTGAACAATCAAACCTATAAGGTGTCTCAGCATAAACACGGAAAAGTGACAGTCTCATGTCCAGTTCCTAATCGCACAGAATATGATTTAATTTAGACCATGTTCTTCAAAAAGCATTCTTGAGATAAAACATCAATACCTAAGTCTTGCTTTCTATTTTTCAACCTTATCTTGCCCTTGGTGGGGAATTCCATGTCCCACTGATATAGAAAGTCCATTGAAAATAAGTACTCACCACCATTTTACCAGCATGAAATGTCCTCTGATAGCAGATTCCTGACTGGGTCACTACAATGCCTTGCCCATGTTTGTTATCATCATGCCACGTCCCTATGTACCTCTCCCCTCTGGAATGCAACAGAAAAGAAACTAAGGTTTTGCTCCGTTTTATCACATCTTATTTGATTTTACATATCAGCTTCTAAGGCTAGCTTTAGTCAATATAATGCTTCATGCAGCACTTACTGCACTAACCCAGTTCAGGTAATGCTTCCTCAGGATTTCAAACCCCTACAACAATCTGAACATCTCCTCTCTGTTCCAACCAAATGCCCCCCAACAATTTGGAGGGGAGTCTTTCCCCTCCAAATAGGCAGGCAAGACTACCAGATGCCTCAAGCCAGCTCCCTTTACCTATCTTTGTCGTCCCAGACTCCATATCCATTCTTCTTGTCATTTTCCCATTGTCCAGTGTATTTAAATGGATGATCAGCCGAGGGGTTCTCCAGAATCCCAAACCCTTGACGCATATCATCTTTGAAGTAGCCTTTGTAGACCATCTCATTACCATACCTGCAGACACAGACGGAATTTAAGACAATGCCTATTGGACAGATCCTATCGCAGCAGGAAGCCAGGAAGTTGATTAGATTGGGTTCATCTGCCTGTTAAACATAAATATTTAATATAAATATTAAATATTAAAAGTATTTGACTGATAGCTCTAGAGTCTGCAGTCATTCACTACTAAATATACGTACCACTTGAGTTGGCCACGCCACACATTGCTTTCAACATTATCTGAGGACATATCACTTAGAAGCCTGAAAAGCCTCATAATGAACACTTGCAATTACTTTAGGAAAGCTAACTCAGTTCTTGACCTCTTGCCAGACAGGTCTCAATGACCATTGGTTTATCCAGAGATGGAGTAGATCAGATCAAGCCAGACCTTTCTATGCTCACCTTCTATGATCCTTTCTCCTGACATCATCCACCCAGGAAGAGCTCCCCAGAGCTCCGTCCATGCTGGCCCTAGACCTCTTGAACAGCGAAAGACCTTGTAGTAAGCAGAGCTGTCATCAATAATTACTGATCCATTCTCACATCTGACACCAGAGACACCAGCACAGGTGCAACCCTCCAGCTCCTCTTACCCACTCTGTGTTCTTATGGTTCCTGACATTACCAGTATTCTTAAAATATAAACACATTATATAGCATCAATAGTCCCAGAAGCTATACTTTGAACAACACACAAATATTTTACACTTTACAAAGAGCATTTAAAGGGTGATCCTTCAGTCTTTTGCTTGGTCTGTGAACATTTGCTCTCCTGGCTTAGGCCATTGTGTGATTAAGTATCCTGAACCGCAACAGCTACATAGGGCATTGCCTGTAAGTAATCAATATGTATCAAACATTGCTCAATAGGCTCAGTGTTCCCAATAGATTTCTGTACATGTCCCATATTCTGAGCTTGATTCATAATTATGGAGCACAGCATGTAATTGGGAACGACCACAGCCTATCCCCATGATAAGGAACTGCAGCAAGGAACTGGGTTGTGCGCTTTCCTTCGCCACGCTTGGCTCAGCAATAGCATGGTAATGATGGATAGAGGAGTGTTTGCATTTGCCAACACATTTGAATCCAAGCCATGCGTGAGCTAATCAAAGATGAGACAAGACATATTCACTGTTGCATAAACCAAATGTGACTGCTATGTCCAGCTAGCCCCATAGGCTGCAAATGAAACCAGTTTGTGTCTACAAGCCGCCAAACAGGCCTCAGCCAACTGCAGCTTCTGGCCTTCTAAACAGACAGGAGAAAGAGGCTAAGGCTGGGATACCGCAATAATCCCACAATGCATTTCTGCACAGATGGGGCTTCCTCCAAATTCCCAAGAGTGCTTTGAAACACAAGGGTGCAAATGAAGGTGTTTCCAGGAACATTTCGATGAGTAAATACGAAAATCTTGAAATGTCTTAAACTCTAGGTTTAATCTCAAAATTTGAGTGAGCAAGAAAACCAAACCCAAGCAAACTGGGGGAAGCAGCCCAAATTCAGCAGTTCTGGAAGAGTTAAGACTCCTCCAGAGTCATCAAGAGTCCTAACTATCTATCACTAGGGAAGCTACTCTGCACCAGGTTTAGTTTAAACAGCATGGCCAGCCAGGAAGGAGGAAGAGCTGCCCTCCACCAAGCCTGTCCAGCTGGACGATGCACTCCCTGCTCTACAAGTACAAGCACAAATGCAGAATGCTCACACACAATGCTCACAGCTTGTGGAGAAAGTCTTAGTACTCTGCGGTTGAGGAGACTCAGGGCTTCTGACAAAGCCATCCTGCCCATCTCCAAAGCAAAACCAGAAAAGGCCAAAAGCATGAGCTCCTGGAGCCTGGGTTACCTTCTGCTTTTTACTCTAATTGGGCTTTCCCCAGCATGGTGGGACTGTTTCACCCTTCAAGCAGGTGATACCTCCCTCCCACCAGAGTTCATCCTCATGCTTTACTTACTCACAGATTCCATAGCCTCTCATCTTGCCCTGGGACCAGTGGCATTTGTAGCAGTCATACCGGTCTTCAGATCGACGTGGGACAAGGCATATTCCAAACCTAGCGGGTGCATACAGCAGATATCAGCACAGAGACAGGCACAGGGGAAAGGCAACTCGGTTGCAGCTGAAGAAATATAAAAAGAAAGGACCTTCCACATTGCCAAACAGACTTTTGTCCCTAAGGCCAACTCAATCCCTAAGATGATTCCCAGATGTCTACTGACTTGCTTCAAGGAAGAGCTTGTTCTGGCTCATCTTCTTGTGAGGTGCAGAGAGTTTCTCACTGCTTCTTTCTCAGAACTATTTGTAGTGATTTTTTTGTTTTTTTTTTCTCTCTCCCTTCCCTATTTTAGGGGCTGAATTAGACTACCAAAGCAATTGTCAATTCAAAAAAAAAAAAGTTACCTAAAAATAACTTTTTCAAGAAATTTAACGTTAATAAATTCACCCAGATTTAGAGCTTAGGGATGAGAGTCATCTGACAAAATGGAGATGTCTCCATCTGAAAAAATCATCTGAGTCTGCTCCCTTTGCTGTAGCAGTCCTGACACTCTAGTCTTTACTCAGCCTAAAGCACACATTTAAAATAGGTTAGATGAATTGGACTGTAACGGTGAATATTTCTCTCCATTGACTGCAAAGGGAACAAACTAGCTGAGCTAAAAGCAGCCATGCTTAAGTGAGATGGATTCCACATCAGAAGACCCACCCTATAAAATATCACTTTACCTCCAGCGAGGACCATTCATTATTGTACATTGAAAGCAAGAAACTTTTTTTTTTTTTTTTTTAAAGGCTTACCCATGCTCCAACCCTTCTTTGAAATCTCCAACGTGGTTCCGTCCATCACGCCACTTCAGTGTTCCCCTGCAATTCGATGCAAGCATTACATGGGGAAAATGCCAGCAACAGCTGCAGTTTCAACATCAGGAGACACTCAAAGGCACAACCCAAGGATTACTCATGTCAAGACATTTCCTCAGGGGACAGAGGCAGAAAAGATCTCCAGGCATCACTGGAACCTCGGATCCACTGTAAGCATTTAATACCACCAGGCTTTCATGTCAAAGAATAAACTTATAGAATCTTCTTCCAAATTCACAAATCTCAAAAGCACTTTGCAGTGTTGCTGGATCATTAATTTAGAACAATGAATATGATTGTTTTGTAACTACAGCACAGTGCTTAAGCCAGCCAAAATTTCAGCAGTGCACAGCACCACAGACCAATTAATGACAGCCTCACCTGGGACTTTCTTATGCCAGGCTTGCTGAAAACAAAAGAGGTGACCATTAACCTAAATAGCTCTTATCTTCCCATCTGTTTTGTATGTGGGTTGTAGACATGATAACAGAAGGCAATGGTGCAACGATGAGACTGGAATGGCCAACCCGATGGTCAAACATGGAGGGTCATGCATGGACATGCCCGCTTGTGAATGGGTTTTTCCTTCCTCCCTACCTGCCCTTCCACCTGCACCCACTTGCAGTTCTAACTCTTGCATCAGTACAGATGCAGGCGGCTCCCTACACCCAGCAAAAGACAATGCTAACCAGTGCAGAACCAAAACTGTGACACATCAGAATGACTTTTGCCAAGCTTGTTGCTTTAAACACCCACACAAAACAGGTAAAGGGCCAAGAGACTGGGTTTTGTTATTAGGATATGGGGAAGCGGTCAGATCCAATTAAGTGCATGTCAATTTACTTTACTATTACAAATGCAAAGCAAAGGAGAGCTAGCCAGAGAAGATGCCTGCTCCAGTCATGGAGATGGTTTAAGCTATTTGTCAGCAAAGTTGATCTACTTCCACTTCAAGGCATCAACAGTGAGGAAGATGGTGAAGAATGAAGAAGCAGTTGTTGAAGAGCTGCAATTCACACTGTTGGTGTGAATTAGGTAGCTATGATGACTGCCCAGAAAAAGCTCTACCCAAACACCTATTTTATGCCTATTTTATGTGACTGCGAAGTAAAATAAAGCACAAGCTCTTCCACAGAAGGTTCACTGTTAAGTTTTTCTGGATACTCTGAATATTTTAAGAAGGCTCTTTCAAACCAAGTCTCTACATACTATTGAAGCGAAAAAGTAAAATCCAGGAAGTATAAAACTCCAAGATCACATGTTGATGTCTCAGAAAGTCACTCATATTTCAGGCTTCTGCAGAAAAAGAGAGACTATGCTCTACTTATGCAAAGGGGTCTTGTTGGGGCTATCTACCCTTAAATTACAAACCATGCCCCTTTATCAGGATTCATTCACAAGCTTGGGTTGAATGGTTGGATTTAGTGAGTAGGACTAATGCTCTGCAAAACTGCATATGAGGAACATTTTTATATTAGACTTTATTCATTCATTCATTTACAATTCTTCCTTTGATAAAGGTTTGGATGTTAAAATAATTTTTGATAGAACAGGAGAAAGCTTTTTCCTCACTAGCCAGCAAAGTTAGTTATTTATTTGTCATCCAGAGGGTTAGATTTTATGCCTCGGGCTAAGATCCTGATGTCCAACATTATCTCAAGTCTAATTACAGGTACAACCAAATGCAATGCCTTCAATGTGATCATTACCACGTTATTAGAGATAACCTCCAAAATTTACCCTATAAGCCAGTACTGCTACCAAGACACCCACAATACAATAGGTCACATGGTGGGACTCATACTTTGACCAAGTCCTAAAAACAAGATAAGATGATGTGTCTCAACTGCCCCCCTGAATTTGTCCTCAATACTAGATTCACTCCCCGGGGAAACAAGTTGGGCGGGATACAGGCAGTTCGGCACACCCAGGGCAGTTGCCTGTCCACGGTCTCTGGTCCAAGCCCTCAAGCCAGTCTGGAGCACCCTATGTTCACAGATATTCTTGAAATTAACCTTATTCTGGATGTATACTGGCTGGATCCTGCGTATTCTTGCTCAGGAAGGAGGTAAAAAGGGCTCCTTACTTGCCATGTGGCTTTCCCCAGTGCCATTCGCCCTCATAGGTTGCGCTCTTGAACTTGCCCTCCAGCTTAAAGGTGTAGCTGAAGAAGCGGCAGGACGGAGGCTCGGTGCCTTCCCCAGTCTTGCCCCACAGGGGAAAGTCACGTTTCCCGTTGAGAGCCTGGCGGATGGCTTGGTTCAGCTTCCACTGCCAAACAGCCTGAGGAAGAGGACGAGTGATGAAGTAACATGTGAGGAAAAAGTCATAGGGGTCCCAAGAGGAGACGTTCCAGAGGAAGTAACAAGAGGTTGGGTTCTCCCCTACTTTGTGCTGTTCAGCCAGCTGTGTTGGTGCAAATCTACAGCACCAGTAGGAGGAATTAACTTGGGTCCTGCAAACTGGATATTGCAAAAAGGCACCAAACTCCCAAGATAGTTGGGCCTGATTCCCATAATCACTAGGACACAGGACCATGCCGGTGTGGCTCCACAGTTTCCAGTTGTGAAGCTCGTATTAGTGCCGAGAGCAGACAGCTTCCAGAGCCACGATACCCCTCATCTACCATGGACTGTCTAAGCCACCTCTGACAAATCAGAGAGGAATAGGTCTTAATTTAAGCAGATGCAAAGCCATTATCGTATGATCGGATATTTACACAGGATTTAGCTTCCATTCAGTAGTCAGTGTTTCTACACCTAAAACGGGACTGCACCTCTGTGCCATAAAAGCCATCTCAGTGTATAGTAGTACATGGCTTTGCAGGAGAAATAGGAAAGCCCTGACCACAACCAACCTTCATCTGAGGATCTTTTGCAGACAGAAAGAATGTTTCTTCTGGTGTAATAATGCGGAGGACATACCTGGGAAGCAAAGGACATTAGAGAGACTATGAAAAAATACATTTTTTGGTCAAGCAGCTGTTGCTGCTCTTCTTATTCCTCTTTGGAAGCAGTTAATGATACTTTCACAGTAATTTTTTTTCTTTTGAAAAGTACTTAACTAATCAACTCAGTTTTTTTCCTTAGATGTGTAGCCAAAAGCATTTTACTGCTGATTGATTTCAAGATGCCAGCAAACATAAGCAATGCAAGTTCTAGCTGCTACAATCCCATCTGAGAGGTAGAGTGATTACCAGTATCTCAGGACTAACTCCCTTCACTAGTGGAAAGGAGATGAGGCAAGGCCTCATCCTTCTGTCAGTTCCACAGTCAAGCTGAACACTTTTTCCTTCAAGTGGAAGTATTTTACTTACACTCCAGGAGCAGACTTCTCCCTCCAGCTTTTGTCTACCCATACAAGCTTCAGATCAAAACTTTGAAAGCTGTTGCCCTAGAGAACCAGAAAGAGAGAAGATATTCTTGTAATTGATGTAAATATCACACTTTTCTCTCACTCCATCAATCTATTGAACACCAGAGAAACACTGGCAGCGGTTCAAAAATTCCCTCCTCCAGGGTCTGCATGCCCATATCACACTATGATGACAGAGCTCAGAGACTGAAGGAATGCAGGAGAAGGAAGTAAGTTCTTACACTATCATTTTTAAGTGGTGGTCTATGGCTATATGTCTCTGCTCCTATACTCCTTTTTAGATGACACATCTCTAAAAGAACTTCTTCCTGATCACAGGAGTACCTGATCTCTGGTACCCAGAAGGCCTAACTGTTGCTTAAGATCTGACTTGGATCTAGACTTCAAATGCCGCTGCCATGCAAAGGCCCCAGATTACAAGATTTCAGGAATCTCTGTTTTAAGCAACAGCACAAGAAACAGAAGAAATTAAAGTGTTTGGAATATTGGGTTAAGACTACATTTAAGGTTACATCTCACTTCTGTGTCTAAATACCAAATGTCTACACTGCTGTCTGCAAGGATGTAGTTGAACAAATTTAGGGACTAGCAAGAGGAGGAGTAGCAAGGAGAAGGAGAAGAAGGTAAGAAGATTCAAATCCCCAACTCTACAGTCCTCTTTTTCACTCCCCTTTCTGCAGATCAAGCTAGCCAAGTCCATACCAGTCCAGTCACACCTCCACAAGCTTTAATAACAGTCCTAATAATAGCAGATGAGACATAGTGGGCGGTAACTGTTGACTGAACAAAGATGACTACAATACAGATACCTCCATGTGAGCTGGTTATCCTCAGTTCCTGCTCTAGTCAACGGAGCCAAGGGCATGATTCAACTCATCCTAAGTGCAGGCATCCAAAGCACATGAATCACACCCAGAAAGTGCCTTTTTCTCCCCTCTAACCAAAAGGGAGCCTGGGGTGACTAGCTCCTGTTGAGAACACTACAGTGTTAAGGAGCTATCAGTCAGAGCAAGACGAGTTGGACTCAGTTAATACACGCTGTAGAACAGCTTTGAACATATCTAGCTGTCCACAGTCATGGACACTCCCTGTCTGTTCCACACCCAGGCCTCAAATTCCTGAAATAGCCCCAAGAACACCTGCACCATGAACTCCAGCTCCCATGCCGCTAGCACAGTCAAGTACAAAATATTAGATTTTGTCTAAAGCATGAGTGCTTACAGTGTAAGATTTTTAACCCATCAGGACCCTTTGAATGTATAAGGACAAAAGTCAGCAGATTCCTGTGCGGGAGTGGGCATGGGTTATTAGAAAGGCACCTGTGATCTCTGGATCATATATTTTTACTGGGGAAAAGGTTATATGGGTGTTCTCCTTTTCCTACTTTACTGGGATTTCTTCTCTTATTCTCTAGCAGAAACCAGAGGTGCAAGGATCTGAGACAGGATTTTGCAAACACCAAGCTTTGCTGCAGTTTCAGCATTAAACTATTCTTAATTTCAGCATCGTTCATCTACACTGTCCTTCTAAGCACCCTGAAAGGTTCAAAATTTACCTGAATTAGCACAAGGACATCATCAAAGAGCAGAATTCGGTCCGATCGATTCGTGCTGGCAGAAATGGGAAGATTTTTGCTGTCTTCTAGCAGCCGCCTTTCGGGAACACAGAGCACGTCCTGCAGAGGGAAACACAGGGGTAGAGATGGTGGACAGCTCTTGCATTCCCAAAGAAACATCAGGATCTGAGAGAGGACATGCAATTCAAGACCCCACAGAGGCTGGTTCACTCATGACACAGAGAACAGTGACAGCAGGCTCAACTTTCAAAGTACCTAGTAACCAGAAGGTTTGCCCAAGGCTTCCAAACTGTCCAACAGCAACCAAACCACGTCCCAAATGCTTGAACCATATACAATTTCACCCCATTGAGTGAGAAGACCATCAAAGAAGACCCCCACCAAGACCATCAAAGAAGACCCCCACCAAGTCACCACCTGGAGCTCTGACTCACCGTGAATTTGTAGCCCAGGGATTTCCATAAAGCCTTGGTAAAACAGGCTTCATCCAGGACTTGGCTGATGAAGGACTCGAGCTTCACATATTCCTTGATAGCACTGGTAACTATGTCCTTTTCAGGGCCCTAATAAAGGAAAGCAGGACTTGAGAAATGCTTCAGGCATGGCTGTGCAGGACTTCCACTCTCTGGGATAAGTTACAGAAAAGCCTCAGCAGCTCCAAATCCTCAGAGAGGGAAGGAGCTGCCAATATATCTGTATCCAGCCTGGAGTGGCTACATAAATCCAAATTTTCCCTCAGTCCAGAAGTATTTTCAATCTACAGGCATGCACCAAGTTTTGCAAGAGGGCAGCTTTTTCATTCACCATCATAAAGCCCCACAGCTCTGTGCCAGATATTAAGTTGAACCACTCATGCAACATCATATATAGCCTCTTACCTCCTTCAGAGTCTCGTTCAACTTGGTAAGGAGCAGTATATATCGCTCAACATGATCCCGGATTGGCTTGTGAAGTACAGTGTATAAGGCCAGAGACATGGAGGACTCAGAGGTGAAGTCTGTGAGGAATTGTTTCAGCACTGTCTTATGGTGCTTCCAGGCTTCACTGCAAGATTGAAAATTAAGAAAAAGGTTCACTCACTAGTTTTAATGCAGATTTCTACACCTTTGCCTTCTAAACGTGATAGGCTACCTCCCTCCCAGACGTAGTATAGAAAAACCTCAAAGAGCAAGACAGAGTTGTGCAAACATATTTGTACACCAAATACACAGAAACAAGGCAATGAAGTCAAATGAGCTCTATCCACTCAGGCTCTGAACCAGAGCCCTTTTGCAAACAGGAATTACACCATCAGATATGCAGGATATAGCATAACTTCCATAACTGTTTGCACACCAAAAGAGTGACTCAGATAGAATGACTGCAAGTCTACTCATCTGTAGCTCTCATCCCTTCAGTTGCTGAGAACTGAACCATGAGACTCTGACCACGTATGGGACAAGCAGTGGAAATTTCTTGTACAGAAAAGCTATTTCCATACAACTGTTAAGCTATTCAGACAGTTTGGTATTCCTCTGAGCAAACCAACAGAAAGACTTCCAGAAGGGAAAGAGCTGTTGATACAACTGCGCTCAGCTAAAAATGGCAAAGAAAAACCCAGTTTGCCTCCTATTCTCAATCCAGAGGCGCACACCAAGCTTTGGAGAGCTTGTAAGAAGGTGGCTCAGGGATGCTCCACACTTCAGCAGCAGCCAGGCTCTGCTTTGTGGCAAGGCAGAAGTACAGCACTGCCCCAGCCACAGTCATCCTGGGCCCAGGTTCTCTAAAGCAAAGCATGTGACCATGCAGATAAGCTCAATCAGACCAAACATAGCCCTTGGGAACCTCCATGTGAGTTGGGCACTTCAGGCTTCCCTTATAGGCAAGGCAGAGAAATGGGCAAATTTATAGCGCAATTCACCCACCCTATTTGAGACATCTACAGTCCCATGGGGTGAATCAGGTCTCAGAGGCGCCTCCATCAGCTACAAAGTGAGGCACCACGATAAGCTCAGGTAGGAGTGCCAAATGTATCTCTTCCCAAGCCTTAATAACGACCAGCTCGCAGACTTTTGCCTTGACATACACTGGCCATAGGTTCAGGGTTGCTGTCTTAGCATCCACAAAAAGTCACACATCCCTCACTAAAGAGCAAACTTGGAAGACTTCACCTTGGGGTTTCTGATTCTTAGGGAAAACAAAAAGAACTACATTATCAATAAGTAGACATGGCCCTTTACTGTAGGAAACCTTCCAGCATAAGATTAGCTCTGCAATATCTGCCATACATGCACCCCAGAGCTCCATTCCTCTCCCTTACACATATATTGTTCAGTGGATGTATGTAGGCTGCAACATATGTAGGCTGTGAGCTTAACTCCCAACAAAATATTCAAGTTGTGCATTGCTGGAAAGTGGGGGGGGGGGGGAAAGAGAACTGCAGGGAAAAACTTTTCAACATCTGATCCAGGGTCTTGACAGAATGCAGGAGAAGCTGGTTCAGAGAAGCAGCAGTTGACTGAAATGATGGCCAGGGCAGTGCTCAGTGCTGCTTATTCCATTCTAGTGCCTTAACCCACATTTTCCCTGCAGATCATTCCCCCCTGCCAGTCTCAGACTCCCAGACCAGCTTGATGTTTGCTCTTTTGGAATCCCTTTCCTGCCTACAACATTATTGTATTCATGTCAGCTGCTAAACAAGTATTTTTCAAACCACTGACCTTTTGCTCTTTGTAGCATGTTCAAAGCCAGAGACAACAACATAATTTGCAAAGGTGACAAAATACCTGTTTAAAAAATAAGAACAAGTGTGAACAGAGTTAGAGATGCAAAGCTACAATATTTAAGTAATAGTGGGAGCAAAGTCTTTTTGAAAACATGGCCAGCTCAGCCTTTGCAAAGGGCATAACTACTGTACCCTCTGCTTGCATGATCTCTATAGTTTAACTGTTTCATTGACTGTTTATACTAGCTTTGTTACGGGAAGTCTAAATCTTCCTGCTGTTTAGCACAAGCAGCAGTAATCTTGTGCAACCCTGGAAAAGAAGTCTCCAAAGTCTGAGCTTACCAGCACCAGATGCATGAATTTCTTCTGTTTGAAATAGAAGCATCAAGTCATTATTACTGTTGATAAATTCTAGGCAATGTGTTTCATGTCAATGTATTTCATCTCACACTAGAGGGAGATCGAGCCATGTTTCGTCCGCAAATATCATGCCTTCTTCCAATAGTGATTTCACATAAGTCACGTATTCTGTCCAAATTAATTATTTATTACATCTAGCAGGTTTATCTATTTATTGCTGATTTTCAGAACCTTAAAGAAGGTCTTTGCTTGCTCCTGACACTCCAATTAGTATGAGACATAGTAAAATCAGGACTGCACAGAATGGAGCAGCAGAAGTAGATAGGACCCAGATCTTAGTCTTTTAGAGGACAAAAAAAAAAAAAAAAAAAAAAAAAATTCATTTCAAAAATGAGAGGAAAAGAGATCTCCTCCAGATAAGCTCCACTTTTGTGTCAGTTGAAATCTGAATCAACAGTGGGGCGAGGCCATTACGTTTTTTATCCACACCACAGATATATATAACCATGTATACCCGTTATGTACTATCAGACCCATTCCCAAAATGCAATAAGCATTGTAAAATAGGTTTATGAACCATGTCTGCTGACATCTTCCTCTTCTCATCCCTTTAAGTCCCAGCCTCCTTGTAGATGCCTTTCTGCTCCTGATCACAGCCCAAGCTTTTGCTCTCCTAACTTCCCCAACCACAAATTGTTAGCCTGTTCCTCCTGTGGTTTAAGTTGCCTAAAAATATTTTCAAAGAAAGAAAATCACGTCTTTAATACCTCTTCCAAAACACAGTAACAGATAGAAAAAGACTACCTATTAGATGGTCCTACATAGATCCCTTAGTCAGTAGCACTTACCCCATGCACTGAAGTCAACTGCTTCCTTGCTGAGTGACTGAAGACTAATGAACAGTGCTGAACAAATTAAACATAACAGTTTTGCACAAGCCTACAAGAATTAGCAGAAACAGTCAGTAAATTGGGTCCCTTATGTTAGTCTGAAATGCTTCTGTACTTACTGAATGTAGAGGCTTAGAAATAGGTCTCCTTTCCAGACAGTGTAAAAGTCCTGGATGCAGAATAACTCAGAAGTGTTGCATTTTTGTTTGAGTATCCGGTAATTTTCTTCTGTGAAGTTCCAGAGAGCTTGAAATCGATCATTCAGCAGAAGTAAGAGTTTAAAATTGTCCTTTCCTTTCTGGTCATGAGGCTCTTTGAGGAAGAGATGGTGGGGGTGGGGAGGAAAAAAACTTTGAAATGCCAAGAAATCTCACGGAAGGCACTGCCCAGATCTAGCACTCAACTCAGCTTGCCAAAGTACATGTGGTCTTACGGGAAAATAAGCCCTGGGAGGAGGGAAGTGATTATTTTGGGTTGAATCCCTATAACTAATTGTATGGCTACCCATGCTAAAACCTTCTGCTTTCCATTCTTGCAGGCAAGGCTACACCTCAGCTCAGGCACAAGCACTGGAGGAAAATTCTGAGATCTTCCCCAAAATATGTTTTTGCTTATGCTGGTCAGAATCTAGATTAACCTCTAAAAACAACAGGAACCAGTGTCCTAGGCTTACATGGAAGATCACATGAGGCCTCAAGATCTCACTGTCTTAAATGAAGCAATTCTACATATCACTTCTGTAAATCAGCCTTCAGTAAGTCCTCATCCAGTTCTCAGTTTTCAATTATAATTCTCTCATCGGTGTACCAGCAAGGTCACTCACGGTAAAGAGTTAAGAGACAAAAAAGATAGTCTTCTCTAACCTACCTGCCTGGAGCAAAGGCTTGAGGATGAGGGCATCTATCCGTGCCAGGCATGCCGAGAAGGTTTCTTCTGCTTGGAGCAAAGATGCAGTTGCTTCAGCCGTGCACATGTCCTGAATGCAACAAAAAAGACACATGTAAGCTTCTTGCATGGATATCCACCTGCCAGTGGTTTCAAAGCTCAGTGAGAGCATTCAGGCTTTCCTCTTCTGGACAGCACGTGAAGAGAGTTGCATTTGCTGCCCCCAAAAAAGCAACAGAAATTTTGCACGAGGAAACAGAAGCCCAGCAGCTCAACATGAGAGGGTGTCACAGAAGTCTACTGAAGCTACAGTCTTGTTTCTCTGGTTTCCTAGATGAAGAATTTCTCACATAGACCATGATATCTTTCTACACGACTGGTAAGACCCTGAGCTTGATAGCCGCCTTAATACTGTCTAGTGCCAGATTCGTACTTCCAGAAGAAATATCATTCAAGTACAAAGCAGCAACTGGTGAAGCACCGTGTCTATTCCCATTTTGCTCACCAGTTTTTGGCCCTGGTGCCCGAGTCTGCACCTTTTGGCATTAAAAGCCATCGTACGGAGCCGCAGAGCCATGCCAGAGCACCCAACCCTCCAGAGGTCTGGCGTTACTCCTTTCTGAGTAGGACTGTGTGCTCCTGGTTGTGTGTCACAACTGCTGGCGCTTGCCTAAAATGGAAGTGTCAGCATAAAAAAAAAAAAAAAAAAAAAAAAAAAGAAAAAAGAAAACAAAACAAAACCACAATGATGTGAACAAACCCCAGTAACTTCCTCCTCCTGCCTTTTAGCCCTACCTTCCAAAAGAAATCTATCAGAGGAAGTGAGCACCAGCTAATAGCACGTCATAGGAGACTAATACGGACTAATATGGAAAAAGCCCAGGTGAAAATACTATTGAAAAAAAATAAATAAAAACGCTCAACATTCTTTCAACATAGTGAAGCAAGACAGCTCTGGGGACTGCAAATGCCCTGTACACAATTATTCTCAGCCTGGTTACAGTGCATTTTCAAAAACTATGCTTACAATAGTAATCTGATGAGTATAATGTATGATGCTGCAAACATTTAAGTTGGTAGCACAGATTTCAGGGCAGTTTCAGTGTGCATGCTCTTCCAGCAGACTCTCAGGTGTGGGCGAGGGACCATTTGAAATGGGCAGTTTGCACATAGCTATGCTGTTTTGGGAGTTAAGGAGTGAACAGCGATATGACTGTGAGTTATACCACACCCATCTGGCCACGGGACTAGGTCTTGTTCATTTACTAATAGAGGCATAAATGGTATATTTGCACTGTCTCTAAGAAGAGTTGATGTGAACTAGCTCCCGGTGACCTACTCTGAGGTTTCTTCACCTCTACCCTCATCTGCACAAACCACATGTAAAATTCAGTCTCCCCATGTTGCAATATTTGCTTCAAGTTACACCTCTAAGCCTAACTTGCTTTATCCTTCATGGGAAGAAATGTTTCGGGCATCTCACCATGGACTATGGAAAGGACACCTGGGTGACTAGCTTTAGATGGGAATGCCTCACTTTTAAGCTTCTCAGAAGGCTGGATTCCTTACGGAATTAAAGTTTGAGTTCCTTAAAGCCACCAAACCCTGTTCACATGCTCCCTTTTCAGGTCATCATGAAGCTTGGGCTGAGATGGTGTCTTAAAACATGGGAAGTGTGGATGGTTAGCTACCCTCGTTTAACATGGATGCTCAGGTCCAAACACAACCGACTGTGCAGGTGAATGATATTTTCTCTTTAGTATCTAGTCTCTTAAATTTAACCTATGCAAAAAGCGGGAAAAATAAAAAAGTTCCAGATTTCATAATATGCAAGTTTTCATCTGTTATACATCAAGACTGAAGAAAGCCAGTCCAAGACTGTAAGACTTTTTTTTTTTTTTTCCCCAGGAATGCTGGTGATTTGCCCCAGGGGAATCTCTATGCATGCAAATAGGTCAAAAAGATGGAATCTAAACTCCTCCTGTTCCCTCACAGAGACCAACTGAGCCAGGAAAAAAGCAAAACACAGCAGCAGCCATCCAGCTTCCATCCCAGAGCATTAAGAGGACAGGCCAGATCTAAAAGCTTGTTTTTCATTGTCACTTAATCCTCTCCAGTGTAGATACAAAGATAACTTTTCTTTTCCCTTCCTCTCACAGGTACTAGAGAGCACTCAAGCTTGTTACAAACCTCTAAGCATAAGCAGCTTGCTTAATCAGGGAATGAAATCAGACTGGATATGCGACAGCATTGCATTTCCAAATGCTTCAATAGAACAGCAAGCAGTCAATTGTGTTGTGCTAGAACCACTGAGGAACAGAGTATCATGTTAGAACCACTAAGTAACAGGCTTGTGGCCTTTATTTAACTTATTTTGTCTATTTTGGGTAAAGGAGGGAAGAAAATTTCACCATTTCTGATCCCTCAGGTAGAGCAGGAGCTTGTTCTCCACCTACACTTCTTTAGTCCTGCTGACAGAAAAGGTTTTATCTTGTGCAGAAAAGGAATGGATGCCAGATACCAGACTCGCAAGACTTCCCCAAATCTCCTCTTTTCCAAGCAACCAAAAACACCAACCAACCATCCACAACATAGAGATGGCTTAATGCACACTGAATTATTCCAGCCACAGGTACAGATGCACACAGCTTGGCTCTACACAGCCAGGGTAGCTCACAAGCCCCTTCTGAACATGAGCTGGTCCCAGCTGCAAGCCCATTTTTTGGAGCCTTTATTCCTCACACAGAGTTGAGCTCAGACTTCACTCGGACTGCCTCAAGGCATCCCTATAATGCTGTACCTGTGTGGAGAAATCTCTGCAACAGCCACAACAGAAAGCACAGACACCCAAGCTGGTTCTCTGTTACCTGGAATGTACTAGCCTCTTCCGATGCCTCACACTAAGTTAACATCATGGTTTTTGGCCATCACATTCCCACCCTTCACTGAAAATCTGCGGTCTAGTTTCAGTCCAAACGTGACAGAAGCAGACCATTTGCTGAATGAGTGGCACCAGCTGGCTTTCAAAATAGCCCTTCCAGCACCACAAAAAGACCTAAGTTGCCACATCACATTGCTCAGTGATGTACGGGTGACTTTCAGCCATCACTTCCAGCCTTTCCCCATCAGTTATGTGGAAAGTAAAAAAACCCACATTTGCATACTTATTCAAGCCCAGTCGGGCAAAGAGGGTTTGAGGTTAGTTACCCAATGAAAAAAACTCAGCCACAGAGTGTGAAAGAAACAACGGAGACCACCCAAGGGCACGCGGAGGTCACATTACGCATCCATGTTATGTGAAAAAATATGCAAACTGCAGAGCCACAGGGTGATGAACAGAAACCTGCAGCTGTCACGTGCTGCCACCCTCCCGCGTGGAACCAGCTTTCACATGGCTTAGTGGTTTGGTACTTCTGTGTTTGTTTACTGAAAGGCAAGGGAAGTTTGACAAGATCCACTCCTGTGTCTGTTTGCAGCGGTTTGGTCTGCACTTCACACATGGTTCCGGGAGTGCTCACCAGCTGCCCAAAGCAAAACAGCTTCTCTTGCTGGTCGCTATGACTGTTTCAGTTATGCTCAGCCAATGAACAGCATGGAAATCCATGCCAGCACAGGTCTGCAACTGGGGAGAGGATGCAAATAGAAACAGGACAAATGAATTTGAGAACCAGCATCTGTAAAGAGCCTCTAGATCTCTGCAGATCAGCACTTTCCCAGCTTTTCTACTGAACATGCTAATGAGGGCAGAAACAACAGTGAGGCAGCAGCTAAAACAAAGGCAATTAGCTGCTGAAAGATAAACAGCATGAAAGATAAGCTGTGATAGATGGGAGCACCCCAAGTCATCTCAATGGAGAGAGCAATCGTCCTCACCAGGGACTATCCAAAACTGCTGCATGCATATATCAGCAACAAAACATAGCTCTTCAGGAGCCATAACGGGGTGCTACGCCCTTTCTGAGAGAATTAGAAGGGCAGTTGAAATAGGTAGGAAACCAAGCAAAGAGAAGTTTGGGGGCTTTGTTGAGCTTCTCTGTCAGAGCTGTAAAGATGATGATCTGCTTGGAGTCTGTAGCTCTAAAACAGCTATACTACCAGAAAAGTGTCTGGAAAACCCCCTAGACATTAGTTGTGACTCAGAATTTCTCATGGAAACACACATCCAGTCAGACAATCCTGTCAACTCCTTTACTGCAAGGAACAAACTGGATCTTCAGACAGGGAGCACTTATTTTCCATCTTCCTCTTGTGAATTCCCCTATGTTGAACTTGCAGTTAGGATTCAATGAAAACAAAGACTTCTCAGATAGGAATCCAAGTTTAGTGCCAGATTTAGGGTGTGCTCAGGGCATTTTAACCCTGTGAGATGTAAACACCTTGTCCATGTTTATGCCCCGTCTTGTTCTCTTGTTCTTAAATCTTTCTCTTTCCTTGCATCAGTCTTCCTAAAGAGCATTGCCCTTTCATTGCTCCATACCCTGCTAATATCATTCATCTTTGCAACTCATGATCATTTTCTCCCACTCCTGTTGTCTCAGAAATGAGACAAGTCAATCATACCATCACTTCCAGACCTCCAACATACCAAGTGTTCACTCCCCTGCCCTTTGAGACACCATCGAGCTGTTGCTGTCACTCAGCTGGTGATGTACCTTTGTACCACAAAAAAGTTTATGTCGAGGAAGGGGAATGTATTAAAATTGAGGGAAAGACTTAGAGGAAAAAAAAAAATTGAACTTGGACCTTTGCCTCTACTCTGCTTTTCCAGGTTAGTTTTTAACATGGACCAGTTTCCTAGCTTAATTTAACATACATTCACACAATTGTGCCCACTAGCAGGATGAGACTTGCCCTTTCTTTTGCAGCGCCAGCTCGAAGTCCATAAACCTGGAGGAGTTGCCTTAGCCACAGAGGCCCATGCAAACACATTGTTTCTCCTTCAGCTCAAACCCTTGTTCCTTTTCCACTAGGGCTGAGTTTCTAGCCCAGCTAATAGCGACTCCAAACAACATTTCCCCTCGCGCTCCAGCTGAGTCTGCATTATGACCAGCACAAAGACCATTTTGTTGCATGGAAAACACAATTCCAAGCTTTGTTTAACCAACACAGTGGGGCGAGGTCTCCCATTCAAACTCTGCTCTTGTCAAACCTCAGATCCATCAAGAGTTGAGGTCAATTAGTGTTCAGCTTACTGGAGTCACCTCATATTCGGCCAAAAAAACCCAGCTGATGAGTTGAGAGGTATTGGGAATAAAGAGAGCAGAAAGACCATAAAACACAGCAATCCCAAGACAGCTCTTACCACCAAAAAGGAGGAAGAGAAAAACACAAGCTAACAAAGTCTTTAACAAAGGGAAAGAGGGAGCATGCAAATGCCAGCAAAAGCTGGTCCGTGAAGGAGCCAGATGGTCTGCCATCAGGGGAAAATTGCTGAGCAGGAAGCAATAAAAGCAGGCCCGCACAGTGCATGGCACTCTTTAAAGGTTAATAGACCCATCAAGCCTCTTGTACTAAACATAAGACCGCAAACTTTTGTTGCAGATTCCCACATATCTAACATCCTGCAGCTGAGACTGGGAATGTGGCACAAGCGCCGCTGCCCTCAAGCAATGGGGAAGGAAGGAAGACCTACAGGAAGGCCTACCTTGCACTCTATATCTAATTAAACCATGGAGCTGTCTGCCACGAGAATCTCTCTTTGCTACGAGGATATTACACCCATGTTCAAAAGCAGCTGGACAAGTCCGTGGAGGAAAAACACAATTACAAGCTAATGAAAAGACAGACATCAATTCCAGTTCAGAAGTCCCTGAGGAGGCAAGAAGTGCTTATGAAGGAAGTACTACTACAATACTTCCCGTTTTTTATTATTTTCTCCATGCATCTGTCCCTCTATGTTATCAGAGGGGAGATAGCTGAGTTCAATACCATGGATTTCATGCACTTGTTGGTCACCTCCATTGCAGGACTCCAAGCACTGAAACAAGAGGCTATATCAGCTTGTCAGAATATCAGTCACCACATTTGATGCTCAATAGACTTATGACAGCAACTTAGCCAGGAGCTAAGGGGGTCAAAGAGCATTCAATACTTTCTGCAGAAAGCATCAAGGTTTTGTAATTGATCTTTTTCAGCTCAGCAATACCTTTTTTTCTTTCTTTAATCTTTCTGTGTTTATCTCCAACATAGGGAGAAAAAAAAAAAAAAAAAAAAAAAAAAACACACAGGAAGATATGCTTGGAGGAAGGGAAGGGGCCCTTTTCTCCCTATTTTTTTTTTTTTTTCTCCTCCCCACAATCAGGAAACACAAGAGCTTTCTAGAAACCTTATCTAGCCCAGCTTTTGTCTTTCTCTCCCACACACAAACTAGGAGCTCATGTGCCTTCCTTAGGAAGTTCACTCCCAAGCCCAAGGACAATGGTGAGACTCTAGTTGGCTTAAAAAGGATGGAATCCATCTGCCCTTGTAGAGCACCTAAAGCTGAACTATCCACCCAAGACCCCCTAAACAACCAAACAGAAAGAAACACAGGACAAGATCAATTTAACTCAGCTTAAGTAGGATGAGCATCTCTGTGTTTACTCAGTCTCAGTTATCATAGTTAAACAGTTAGATCAAGAAAGATATTTTACTTATCAACAAGTTAAAGTTAGAGAAGATCACTCTCATTATAGTTACGACTATCATTCGACCTTTGCAAATAACACGGCAAGTACAATAAGACAAGATGGTGACTCAGTGCCTCACAACCCTGAGCCTCCCCTTATCACAAATACCTGCAAGCAGGATATGCTGGCAGAAACAGAACTGCTCTGCTTGAGCCACTCATATGTACTGCAAAATGACCTGGAGTTAGAGGATAAAACCCTCCCAGATAACTCCAAGCCTAACGTGAAACAACTCCAAGTTGTCAGGAAATAGAAAAGGAAGAGGTCATGAGAAGAGAGAACTTGTGCGTTCTACATAGGAGTGAAGAAGTTATGGAAAGCTCAGAGGACCACAGCTAGATTTCCTTAAGGCAGACCTTAAGTATGAGTCTGAATTACAGCCTGGAAATGGATCCAAAGACACAAACAATATTGGAGGACAGTGGGAGAGCTTCCTGGATGAGGTGGAGTTCAATGTATCCTAACACCATTCCCCTGCTCCATCCTCTCCACGTAGAACCTCCAGAATCTGGGAAGAATCAGAGAGGTCTTTTCATTTCGCTTGTGCTGAGACTCCAGATCCATCCTCTTGCTGTTCTGCCTCTTGGCAGACTACTTCCTGACTCTTTTCCTGTTTCACGGGCATTAACGTAGGCCAGAGACAATGCCCAAAGCTAATGAGATGTCACTGCAAAATGCCACTTACAAAATCTCCCAGTTCCATCCTCAGCAAGGGAACCTTGCAGTACCCAAGCTCTTATTTCGTTAGCACAGCATCCCCAATACCTGTTAGAAGTAGGGCAGGGCTAAACTCCACTCTTAAGATCAGGAATGGAGACAAAAGTCTGACCTAGGAAACTGTCACCACTGCACCCAGACTCCCTCTGTTTTCTCTTTGGATCCTCTGAACTCACCAGTGCTCTTCACCATTGACAGCAGGAACATCAACACCAACCCATTTCCATTCGCTGACTGAAGAACTGCAGAACTTCTCCAGTGCACAAAGTTTACAAAAGACTCATTCCATTTGGAAGCTTCCAGGGTTTCATCAAAGCCTTCAAGGACTCTTGGAAGACAAATTACAAGCCAGAGAAGACAGAACAGACCTGCAAAGAGTCATCAGGCTTTTCTAACCTCTGATCATCATTCCAAGACACCACAGCTTGCTGAGGTGTTTTGAGTGCCAAAACCCGGGTCTTTTGATGACTTGAAGAGCTGGTCAGCAGCTCTGACAAAAGTGTTTTACAGAAAAATTCCTGTTCATTGAGCCCTAGCTGCTTTGCATGAGCCTTCCTCAAGTCAACAAGAAGGTAAACAATATCCTTCTAGGTCAGGCCAGTGATCCAGCTCGTCTGACAGCAGTAATAAGAGATGCCATTCACAAGAAGAACAGAAGTTTGGCCACTTTCTGAGGTCCATTCCACTGTTGCATTAAGGGATGTCAAACACTGCAACCCTAGATACTTCTAGTATCTGTATATGGACCTATCGCCCCTGAATTTGTTTTATCCCTTTTGAACTTACACCTTTTGCTTCCAGAACGCATCACCAAATAGAATACAGGGTTTCAACATACAATTCTGCCTTGTTTCTTTGCGTCTTATATCCCAAAAGCAATCCTCAAAAATCTTATATTGCAGCTGATTGTGAATTAAATCATTGCAAAAGCAGTAAAGAAACTACCAAGTTCAGGAAGCAATGACAAGGTCCAGGAAGCTTCTGAGGCAGGAAATTTCCACAGACAAAGAGTGTCAGCTTTGGTGCCCGTCCAAATTAAAGTAAGCTAAAGTTTAAAAACAACAATCGATCCCATGAGCTACAACTCCTCTTCCTCTATCAGGCTCTAATCACGCAGTAGTTTGCTAGTTTTTAAAGGTGTTAAGCATGCTACTGTTCCCCTGTAACTGTGCCTGGGATCCAGGCTTTTCAGTGAACACCGCAGCCACTTTCCAGCCCTTGACCACATTCCTCCCTTGCAGAGACACAGAACAGCTTATCAACCTCTCTCCTCTAAACTAATTAGGCGGCATGGGTTTCTTTACTCTATGCAACCCCATGCACAGTGGTTTCCCACTTGCCTTTGTCAGGCTTGTGCTGCCAGGTGGGTTGTGGGCTGAGGTTCTCTCCTTCCACGCAGGAGCACGTCCCTGCACATGCTGAGGGGCTCCACATGGCAGCATCCTTGCACAGGAAAGGTAAAGAGGGAGCAGCGGAGGGTGTCACGGCATAGATGAGTGAGCCTGAAGCACGCTAGGAAATAAGACACCTTCAAACCTTCTTAATGCAGAGCCTAGATGGAACATGGGGGTGTAAAACACCAGTGTGTTTTACACCGCAAGAAAATACACACCTGCGCAGACAAAATTCCTTCCTGTAGAAAATCCTCCCAAATTTCACTCATACTTTGTAATGCTTTACTCATCACACATTGCCTTCAGCAGCCCCGTCAGCCTGCTGAGGGTCATCTTACACCCTTCCTCCGGTATGCACGCCACTATAAAACCGAGCCTGCCGAAAGTGTTTTGGGGAAAAAACAAACAGCTAAAAAAAAAAATAGAGAAATAACCAGCGTGTATAGCAACGTACCTTACATAAGGGGGCCAATTAAAATGCCTCTGCGGGAACTGCTAGAGCAGCAGTTCCTCCGAGCTTCCGAGTCCTGAAATACTCCGAGCTTCCAGAGCCGCCGCTCACCCCACCCACCTCTCCCTCCCACATCCCGTCGCCTCCTTTGCCGAAACACAGATCCAGGCCTGTTCATTAGATGAGACACCCACAGTGCCCAGGGAGGCAGTTACGAAACTCTCGTAAATAGGGTTTCTAAAGCAATTGGTTATTGTTTGCTTTTCTGAGCGGACGTTTCTGGATTGACGCAAGCCATGGGCTACTGCAGCACGTGCAGCGAGGAAACATTAAAAATGCATATATAAATTGAGGAGGAAAATGACAGAACACGATTGCTTTGTTAAATGTTCTTGGCTCTAATCCAGGCAATGTCCCTTTTCACCTAGAGAACATTTTCAGGGCCGCTTGCCAGACACAGCTCCCGGTCTTCTCCTTTCTTCTGCCAGTTGTCCCCATGGCGTGACTCCTGTGCTTGCTAAAATTCACAGGAGCCAGACTGAAACCCCCTAGGAAATGGGACGTTTCCTGCTATTCAGAGTCTGCTGCAGACAGTGTATGACAGGCTGTATGCGAAGTGTGCAAAGCCTGTGGCCGACTCCAGCATAAAAGCTTCAGTCACAATCCTCACCCTGCTTTAAAGGCAAAATAAAATAAAATAAAAAACAGAGTCCTTTCCAGCTCATCTATTGGAGCTCAGCCACTATCCCACCTCCTAAAGCTGGAACACAAAAGCCCTGGATATTTCCAGTCAGCCTACAGTTCACAAATTCCCACGAGTGCTTCGTCCAAGCGGCAGCGCACGAACGCGCACACACACACACACACACACACACACTCACTCTCCCCACATCAAATAAAAAGGAAACGTGGTCATCAACAAAAGCCCCACGCCATCCTCTTCTGCTTCAGAGCACACCGGGAGAGCTGTAACAAAGCCCCATTCTTTCCCAGACGCTCAGGCATATTATGACTCAGACTAAACGGCTCTCCTCCCCAGTGCTATGATTTCCAAGGACTCTTATAAGCTACTAAAACCCACTGTGACCTGATAAGATCAGGACAACTTGGTTTAATATAGAGAGGATGCCCAGGGCACAGCAGAAGACAGAGGAGGCATATGAGTCATCTTTTGTTCAGAGAGGTTCTTTATTGTGGTGACTTCTTTCCCATTTTGCAGGACTCCTGGGGTCTTTTCAAAGTAGGATGTGTCCATAACTCACACTCTACCTCAATGTAATCAATGGTTTTTGCTGCATGGGCAGGCAGAAAGGTTCTGCATGCACACAGCAAGAAACAACTCAAGGGAGAATACAACCAAGAGAAGGGAAAGGCTGAGCAAGATCCCTTTGAGCTTATGGCTGGCCTCCTATCTGCTCCTCAGACCCATGGGAAAGCATAGGACTAGTGATCAGGGCTTTATTACAGTTTGAAATCTTTTGCTTTTTACCCCATGTTACTCTAACTCCATCTTTAAGGCTCAGAGTTCACACCAATGTTCTTTCTGGCTTGAGAACTCCAGGCTGGCTCTCAACTTAAACCCCGGTGGACAACAGCAGAAGCTCCAAGACCTGATACCTGCCTCCTTGCACTTCATCACCACATCCTTCCTTGACATGGACAAGGCAAGTCATCATCTGTGCAATGCGGTTCTTGGTTCTTTGTGACTCTTCCTCTTCCCCCCAAGCTCTAGTCACCCTCAGTCCTAGGAGCTCCAACAGCAGACTGGACAGCCAGAATCTTCCTGTATCTTCTGCTGAAGAATTTCATATCCTTTTCCCCATACCTTTCTCCCTACACATGGGGATCACAGAATCACGGAATGATTGAGGTTGGAAGGGACCTCTAGAGATCATCTAGTCCAACCTCCCTGCTCAAGCAGGGTCACTTAGAGCACACTGTACAGGAAAAAAAAAGGCTCCAGCTGCTAGACTAGGGTGTTGTGCACTCTCAGCTGACCTGTCCCCCACACCATGGACACCTCCACTCATTGCATAGCCACCACAGAATCACAAGCTGCAGCCTGGAGGATGAAGAGAAATCAGCTTTGGTTTCCCTTAAAGCAATTTGCTGCTACTTAAACACCAGCTGAGCCATCCCAGAGCTCAGAAAACTCAAGGGAGTCAAAGCACTCTGTGGTCATCTTCACATCCAGCCTTTAGGACCAGATGAGGCATGGGCACGTGTATACACACACACAATATATGTATTTTGGTATAAAACACTTCTGATTTAAAAATGAAAAAATGAACCAAACAAATCAGAGACACATTAATAACTGGCACTTTTCTCTTTTTCAAAAAAAGGGAAGGTAAGCCCAGCCCTGAATTTTGTCATAACTAAGCCTGTTCTAACAGTTTTTTTCCAACAAAGTCAGTGGTTTCCCACAGAAGCCTGTAGAAGTCTTCCCTCTCCACTCTAGTTGCCCTCTCATTATCTAACCAGATCTTTATGACTGAAATGGTCTCTAACTATCTGCAACCACAGATCTTAAGCAGACAAGACCTGACACCAGTTCTAGCCCAGAACTTAGAGACCATCAGAAGCACTGAGCTGCCTTCAGCCAGTGATGCTGCTCAAGGCAGGGTCCTGTAGGGTTTTATGCATTTCCCTCCCTCCTCAACCTCAATTTTAAGTTTGTATTTCCTAATATTTGCAAGTGGCACTCCAGTGAACATGGTTTAAGGCCAGGCTTAACACAGTCACTAGAAATATGCACTCAAGGGATCAGGCAAAAAAGGTTTCGGTATTGTCTCTAAGAGGTTTGCCCTTAAATTGGCATGCAACCACTTGAGGCAGTTCAAAGCATTTGCCCATTTAGAAATATAAAACAGGCTTGTAAGAAAAGAAACCTGTGAAGAAAAAGAGTTCACCATGCTAATCCCACTCAGAATTCTTAGCTGTGAAAGCACGATCCACCAGCGAATCTTGCCTCAGTTTACACCCGTTCAGGAAATTACTCCTTTCCTCCAAATACAGCTTCTCTGAAAGAAGTGGCCATTTCCATGAAGGAGTTTACTGTCAAAGCTGGTTTACAGATCAAGTTCCTCTACTGAAAGTAGGTCCCATATATCACCAAGGCAATACCACCCTATTTTTATAAGAACCACCTATTCTAGGAAACCGTCATTGTATGACTCAGCTTGAAGAATATCCTGGTTGTGTCAGCTCCAATACAGCGTTACTGAAGCATGCTCAAGAGCAGCAGCAAACAGCCTGTAGCCTCCCATTCTCACATAGTTTTATTCAGTGAAACCTTAGCCCACCTCTGCAGGTGTGAAATACTATTTTTGCAACAAAAGATAGTTCCTCCCAGCATAAATCCTAGTATTGCATGGATTTCTCTTCCCTCCAAAAAGCCTTAAAAAAAAAAAAAAAAGCAGCTCTATTTACATCTGCAGATATCCCAAGAATCTCAGATAGACATCAACATCAAGTAAGTCAAAGTTTTTACTCTATAACTCATGTGCCTAGCAAGACCAGAAGCATATTTGTGCATACTATTGGGAAACTGTGCATGGAAACAAGTGCTAAGTGTATAATTATTTATATCTCATGCAAAAGAAGTTTCACAACCTTCTTGATAATCAAACTCCTCCAGGTTCTTTTTACTGAGGCAACACAAGCTTTTCCTTTAAAGGGTGAGAGCAACTTGCACAGCAGCAGTAATTAAACAGAAAGTAGAAGTACAACATCAGCACGTGTAATGTTTTTTCTATATCTGAGCAACCACTCAAAAGGAAACCACTAACAAAAGCAAACACTTGCAGAAATTCTCCAGATTTATGTCAGGATGCATAGAAGGCTTCAGATAACATGAGCTGCAAAGAGTCATCTGAATGCACCTGTATTTCTCTCCGTGGGAGCTGGAGCTCATGATCAGGGATGACCAAGGACACTGTAACACCAGATTAGCCAAGAGAAGTGGCAACTCAGAGCAAGTCAGGAGCATAAGAAGAGAAAGAATGGAAAAATCAACACAGTGTACTGCACATCAAAACCTTTTCTTACCACACTGCAGTTACCTTGTGCAGACAAGTCCCAGATGGCATTGAGAGACTGACTTTTCCCACAACATCCAGTCTCTGTGTTTTCTAGAGCAAGAGATCAGATGCACCTAAATATGACAATATTTATCCCAGACAGGCTCTCAGCCTAAAAAGTCAAGAATGACAATCGCTGGAAGTTGGCATGGTCTAGAAATTTTAGCCTAGGTCTAGCTGTCAGATAAACATCCTGGGAAGTAGAATTTAGGATATTTGACCTTTGGCAAGGCCACACCACCTCTTCTCTATTAGGGAGCAGCTGGTCCTGGTACTGTGTCCGATGAAACGTCCAGTGAGTGACCCAGTTCTCAGCACCCACGCTGCCTAAGGTCCACCACCATCAGGGATTCACAGTCACTTCTTTAGCTAGTACAAGGTCATCCAAAAGGCATGAACAGACCAAGAACAGATGGCAGTTTTGGTAACTGAAACTTGGCAGATAGCCTGCACCAAGTAGCACCTGGCTGTCTTTAGAGCAGGGAAGATCTGGAAACGGACAAAAAAAACAAACAGTAGCACATCAGGGCAAGCCATTATCATAATGGACTAAATATCTGATCTAAGGACCAAAAGATGCCCACGAGCAGCACATCTCCCTGTGCCTGTTAGTCAAGCTGTACCAGTTCCTAGCCCGTCGGACAAACTCCAGCTGCAACAAGGTGGTGCTGAAACTGCATCATGAGCTGCACCAACTGGTCCCACACTCTTCCTGTCCCACACAGCCTAGAAGATGAAGCTGCCAAGGCAGGAGAACTAGAAGGTCATGATGGAGGGGATGGTCTTCAGTTGAATGTGTGCCCCATCAAAAGCAGAGAGGATGACCAACATGTCCAATGACCTGGCCATAGCTGCCTTCCATAGGTCAAGTTCCTGCCTTACTCTTAGGATCTTGGAAATTCCAGATGGTTTACAGACACTTTGGGAAGACACTGACCTCCTGTGCAGTTGCACCAAGCCCTACATCATATCCCAAAGATACCAGCTCCAGTGTACCTGGGGATCAAAATCACATGGGACAACATGACTAATATTCTTACTGCCCAATAAAGTGATTCTGAATCATATTCCACAGAACAAAACAGATCAGAAATATCAATTCTTGCAGCAGCTACTTTTTATAATACCAGCCAGCCAGGCCAGGAGAAGCAGAGGGACTCTGAGGGCTACTCTTTCTGTAACAAACAAAAGAACAAAGGCTCCTTTAAATAAACATATGATGCCCACTTAGTTGTAAGAATGAAACATGACTCACTACTCAAAACTATTCACCACTCTGTGGTAGCTTCTCTAACCACAGGCCTTACTAAAGAGGAAAACAAACACCAGCCTCTGGCAGACAGCCCCAGTTCCAGAGGTGCTGTTACATGTGCAGAAAGCTGGAAACCAAACCAAAAAGAAAAAAAAAAGAAAAAATACCCTATTTTCCTATAGCAGTATCAAACTCATTTTTCAGCTCAAAATAGCTTCTTGCTTTACAGAAAGGTATTTGAAACTGTGGGAGCATTTAGGTAGTCAGCTTGCTACATGGGTAAGTTTTCAGGAAGCTCTATGATACTAAAAAAAGGAAACAAACCCAGCTCTTTCGCTGTAGCAGAATGATTGCAAACCTTCAGGCTCTGAAAATGATGGACAATTCATCTGATTAGGAACAGAGAAGTGGCAGCAGTGAGTTAAGCAAGTACTTAATTGAATGAGTCTTTTGGGGCTGCAGGGGTGCCCAGCTAGGGAACAGTACGGAGGTCCCCAGTACTTGATGGTGGAGGGAGACAATGATTTTTCCTAGTGTCTTTGGAAAGCTTTGAACAAGGGTGGCACAACCCCAGATGCAATACCGGTACTTTCCTCCCACTCCGTGGCAAACTGTGTCGGATGCCTCCGGCATCTGGCACGTGGGGACATGAAAGCAGAGCAAGGGTGCAGAGCTACAAATACATGAAATCTGCACTGTGGGAGGATGAACAGAGAGAGAAAAAAAAAAAAAAAAAAAAAGATTTTTCTGATTTTCTTTCCCCATGGAGGGGGGTTTCTTAGTTTGTAGCTAAGACCTGTCAGCCTCAACCAGCTGGATTTTATTTTTTAAAGCTATCTCACAAGAAAGATGCCTCTTAATTTGGGAGGGGTGAAAAAAAATCCCTCCTCACCTGCAAACACAGGCAGTATGTGAGAAGATTACAAGGGACTAACCATCACACGAGCAACTCAGAAGAGTAGATCAAGTCTTGGTCCAGTCTCTCCCCAACCCAGTTCCCAAATCCCTCCTCGCAACAGCAGGATAGACCACATAGACACTCCATAAGTCACCTTTGCAACACGAGCAATGTCCCTGGAGGTACCTCCACCTGCTATGTAACCTGTTGTTAAATTGGTAGACAAGGCAGAGAGCAACCTAAGGCAAGTGCCTTTCCCACTGTTGCTGCCTAAGATCCTCTCTCCTTGAGCGACCTCCCCAAGGCACCATAGCAGCTGGGTCTGACCTCCCATCAGCAGCTGAATGGGAATGGTGAAAAATAGTTCACACATCGCAAAACAGTTGTAAATCTCCTGCAACTGTGAGATGTTTCACTGTGCAATAGAGTCCAACCAACTGGAGACACAGTGCTGAAGATACACGGGCATCCTTGTCCAACATCATTGCAGGGAATCACACTATCATACCCCATCCCACAGCACACGCCCCACCAGCATCTTGGCTCCATAGCTAAGAAACAAGCAGTCTTCCCATTTTATAGAGGCAGCTGAGTTTGCCAAGCTTAAAGCATATCTGATATCACTGCTCTTTCTTGCCCTTGTCTTAAATGTGACTATAACCTTTCCTAACCCTATCAAATACCCTTTTTGGGTGGAGACAGTAGCACACACTGAACTTCCCCCCAGTTCCAGAGAAATAGTTCAGCAATCTTCATCCCTGCACAAAGCAGAACCTTCTTGCAGGAAGACCAGGCTTAAGCCCATTATCTCCCAGCAGAAACCACTGAAACAGCAGCTCAGCTGTATGTCCAAGAAGACAAACGCCACCTGTGCGGGGAGCAAAATCCTGCCTTACCCTAGGTCAAGCTGTCAGCCCAGGTATGCAGCCATGGGAGTGGTGATGAAGACCGCCTGCTCCAACTTTTCAGCTGCTTTATTTACTCACTTTGTGGTGGGGGAAAAAAAAAAAAAAAAAAAGAATCAAGGAAGTAATGTTCCTCTCCCAAGGTGCACTGCAAAACATTCTTGGTAGACATGGAAACCTCGAGGCAGACTGCCAGCCTTGGCAGGTCTCCATATCCATGTTTCAGCAAACAACTAGACACTCAAAGGGCTTTTAGGGAATTTAAAGGGAAATGGCATCCACAGTATGTGATGCAGCTCCAGCTCTCCATATGCAGAGCTTTGGGGATGGGGGATGGAGGTTGGTTCTTAAAAGGAAACGACTGCGGTGGGCACATAATTGTTTCTGCTCAGCACTGCAGAGAAACACGGCATGCATCTATGGCGAACACACCTTCCTCCTCAAGGGAAAGGGTGAGAAGAGCTGTGAACATCTGGAATTCAGTGCTCGAGGGCATGGAGGTTTATGGGGCTTATAAATGCAGTAAGGATCCCAGGCTCGGGCAGGAAAGCAGACCTTTCATCTTCCTTAAAATCCTGCTTATTCAGAAATATGCATTCCAGGTTGGGAAGGGTCATTTTTTTCCCCAAACGCTGTAAGCCTTCAAGGTGCCCATCGCTGGGGCTTCCAGAGCGCTCAGAGAAAAGGGAAGCGTGGTGACCTTGTGGAGCTCATGACGCAGCAGGGCTGTGACTTGCACAAAAGAGTCACCCAGATTGCTGCTAACACCGCCCAAGAACAACTTCATGACGTAGAAACGTACACAAACCAGATGTACGACGGCGCTCCCTGAGACAGTCTCACAAAATGCGCTTGTATGAGGGATCTCCGCAAAGAAATCCCAGGTATTTTGCCAGAGATGGATATCAGCAAAGCCCAAATGCAGCAAGCCATCTCACTTGCTTGCTCTTGTGCTCTCCTTGCATTTCCAGACCTGGCAGCCTATGGGATTCTTCATCCCTGTGCCTGCCAGTGGAGGAGAACAAGGATGCCTGGGTGCTGGTAGCAAGACAGTCCAAAATGGCATTATTGCCTTCTGCAACAACATGCAGCAGCGGGCACGATGACATACACAGCAAGCTCAACATTTCATTTATATCTGAAGAGGCTCCCAAATATGCAAGCTAAAAATAAGAAGCTGACAACAAGCTTAGCAGCATCTGTGTTTTTACCGAGATGCTGGTGGTCATCTGTCAGTCTGGGAATACATGAGAAGTTTTGGAATCTTCTCTGCGATAAACTTCATCCAGCAAGGGCTCACTGCTAGTGGGACTGTATGCAGGGAAAAGTCACTTACTTCCCTTCTCTCTGCAAAGTCCAGTTCCTTCTGTTGCAAAATTCGCAAGTTTTGCAACACTTTTGTTTTCTGTGCACCTTCCCGCCAAACACACACCCTGCTTCTTCTCCTATTTCCCCTCCCTTATACAAAATACTCAGCTCCAGAGGCCAGATTGCAAATTAGAAGTAGACAGTATCTTACAGGGAGTTGGCTTGTCCTTTTTGTGAAGAAAAACTTCAGAAATCAAAAGCTCAAAGAAGAGATAGAAGGTCGATATGAATTCTCATCATTTAAAAATGAAAAAAAAAAAAAAAAAGATTCAGTAGATTCTACTCTGTCCTATTCCAGGTATTTTCAAGGCAAGAAGCTTAAACAAAGAACAAAGTTACTAAATAGTGCAGTAGAGTCCAGAGGCTGCAAAAAATATACATTTTTTTTCCTCCTAAAAGCTAAAGCTGTTTTGTTCCAGTGACTCATATTTTAAATATATAGTTTGGTGTTTGGAAAGAAAATATCACTGTAGGACTATTTGTGCTATTTTTGCTTCACTCTTGGCAGATGGTTGGTGGCAACATTTCAATGCCATGGCAGGCCTGGTTCATCACTACCCAGAAGGGAGACATCTCCCTTCCAGGTGCTGGGAATTGGCAGCCTAACTTCCTCAAATATATTAAAGGAAAAGCAAAAAACAAACAAACAAAAAACAAACAAGCAAAAACAAACATAAGGAAAAGAAAGAGCAGAACTGAATGCCCAGCACATTGGTGAGACACTAAGAACAAGCTCCACTTTGGAAGTACCCGTTTAGGTAGGACATGTTGCACTGGATGTACTTGCTTGGCACAGAAGTGCAGTTGCAGGGACTCCTCCTTAGCAGACCAATGCTTAGACAATTTATTCCAAAATAAAGCAATCCTACAAGCAGGAGAATTAGCAGAGCTTGATTTCTCATAGATTTATGCCCTGTGGTTGGCTTCTCTAATGTCTAGCAAGGTGCAGGCAGAAAACAGTGCTTCCCATCTCTTGGCTCTACTTACACAGGTTCTCCGGTGTCTAACATGAATTGCTGTTGTGCATCTTTATTATTGCTTTCTCGTGCATGGACAACGACCAATTTAACCTTTTACCCAACAGCATACTTTCTAAATGAAAAGCATAGAAATCTGGTATCTTGGAAACCTTTATCTCTGCTAAAATAAGTCAACAATTTACAAGGTCAGGGGAAGGAGGTGAAAGAAGGGGAGAAATTATCAAGCGCAGAAGCCCCATTTACTTACAAAGTCATGCTGAAAAGTATCAAGACCAGCTCAGCTCTCCTCTGCTAGTTCCGGATATCCAGACACCCAAACTGGATCTTGACAAGGCACTGTAAGACCAGAGTGCACAACTTCTATGGCAGATGCTTGACTTTCCTGCCCCCACACTGCCACCATCCGTCATGTTGCGTGGAGGGAGGCCTTGCAACACAGCTCCCAGTTTTGAGAGCGATTTTCTGAGCGCACAGATTTTCTCCATCTATCAGGTGCAATGCAGAGCAGCACAGCTGCCTCTCCTCCTGTGCGAGCTGGCATCGTGCCACCTCCCTCTGATCCTCACAATCTAATCAGCCACGCAGACCTTCAAGCTAGCCTGCCCATTTGAACTCATAAAACGTTAATTTGCTATGGAGCTATTTTTCCTTAAATTTTATCTAGTTACTGTAAAGTACTGGAACACATTGGCAGAAGTTACTTGGAAAAGCTCAGCCTTCTCACTGATCTCGTTTTTTGTTCACTTACTCCAAATCCCAGGCTTCTCAGGTAAAGAATGCCACAA
>VZSV01000002.1:18681633-18711395 GCA_013398735.1 Nothocercus julius
AAAAAAAAAAAAAAAAAAAAAAAAAAAAAGCCATTTTCAGCAGAAAAAGAAAGAGTTATTATATTTTGTAATAATTGAGATAAGCCATGCCTTTCACAAGGCCTTTTGTGGCTGAATCATGACGTTTAGAAAGCAAATAAAAGCAAATAAGCTTAGAATCTTTGATTCCTTTCTTTTGGGTTCCTTTCTTTTGGCAACAAGGTGGAAAAGATGTTAAATCTTTATGCTTTCCATAACCAAGAAGGCTGGAGAGTATTGGAGATGAAGAGTTGGAGAGTATTAAGTTTGCAGTTCTGACTTACCCATGCTAGAGATAGTCCAGAAAACCTGTGACAGTAAAGCACATTAAAGCACATCAAAACTGATGGCTTCCATTTTGTAATAGGATGTCCCATACTGGGAAAAGCTTCTCAGTTCCAGGATGATTTTATTTATTATTATTATTGAAAACAGAAAGAAACAGCTGAGAAGCTCATAGTTAGGTACTCAGGGAATTCATCTGGGCTAGGTCTTCTCTATCCTAAGATTACTAAAATATATATTTTTTTCTAAATCAAGAAGAGCATGCTGCCTCCCAACCATGTATTGGAAGGCTTCATTTGCTTTTTAGATGGAGAACAGATCAGCTGGAGGTCTCACAATCCCTTAACACACTTCTTGGGTTTGCTTTCGCTGACCATCTCACCCTGACAGTTTTCTTCTCCACCTGCAAGTTGCTCCATGGGCCACGGAGCATCTTCTAGCAGCCCAAAGGATGCCCTGCAATTTTAGCTGCTACAGTCTCCCTTGAGGATGCTCTTCCCTGTTGCCTTTGGCGCTGTGCAGAGCTCAGGGCTTGCTGAGGCTGCAGCCTGCAGCAGCACATCCACAAAGTCCTTCAGGGAGGAAGGATGCTTCTAAATTCCCCAGGCATCAAATACTCATCTCCAGTAACACAGGCCTCTGCCAGCATAGGGTAGTTACGATGCTGATGATGCATCCACTTGGCTTACAGCCCTCCTTCATTAGGGGAGAGACTTCTCACAACAGGCCAGGAGAAAAAACAACAGCAGGAGAGCCGGAATCAGCCAGGCAGCTGTAAAAACCCAGGGTCATAGGCAGCTTTGCTCTTTGGGGAAAGCAGGACTTCGCTCCCAGCGCTCCCCCTCCGTGGAGCCCGGCCTGAGGAGCAGCTGAGCACTCTGTAAGTGACACCAGCCTAATTAATTAATGATTCCCCAGCTCTGCAAGCGCCAGGCTCGGTAGGAAGGCAGCAAAGAAGGGATGGGGCAGCAGGCAAGTGCTGCTGGCAAACGCTGAACGCTGCCGATGTTGCTCTGTTATTCATAACCCTGGGCTACAGCGCGGAGCGAGCCGGAGATACAGCAGGGAAGGAAGATGGCGTGGGATCTACACTTGCAGCATCCTCTCTCCTGGGCGAGGTGTTCCTCCCTCTTCGTGTCGTGCTCCAGAGCTGCCTTGGGACAGCTAATCGAGGTAAGGAGCATCTTGTTCTGCAGATTTGGGGTCAAGGGTGCTTGGGAATCCTGGGGGTTTTTTTGTTTTTTTTGTTTTTTTTTTTTTTCCTCCATGCAGAGTACTCAGGGAGGACAGGTATGGCAGACAGCAGAGAATTTAAGGTGGCTCCAAGGAGTTAGACGCTTCTTAGAGTAACACTTGTTGCTTTCTGACAGGCCTAGCATAAGGGAGCAGCCGCCTCTAAAATGCTGATAGCTGCTGCTGAAGATGGCAAGCAATTAAAGGCTGCTTTAAGCCCAGAGAGGGCTTAATTCCCACAAAAGGCCGAAGTCACAGAGTCTTCTTGCATAACACTGCATGTCCAACACTTGTGGGACATCAGAGGCTCAGGAAAGAAGAACAGGCACATGCAGGTGGTCCTGGGCCTGCACCTGGATGTGCCCTTCCAGATTAAGCATTCAGGCTACTTTTTGACTCCTCTGCCTTCCTTCATTGCACCCCATCAAGTCAAAACTTTGACTTCCAAAGTGATGTTCCTCACTGAATTTCAGAACTACCCCACAGAACACCTACATATTCCTCTGTCCTGGCTCCTTCTGGCAAGGCCAGGCTGGACCAGAAGGGAAGAGCAGACTTAAACCTGCTATATTGCTCCAGGTGTGAATCTTAATGCAGAGGTACCACGGTGCTGAGGAGCAGCATAGTCTTACAGCAGGGCTTGTTTTGCTCAGTCCCCTTAGACTTAAGGATCCAACATGCCGCAGCCTTGAGCGTCTCTACCCTGTCTGCACACTGTTCCTCATGTCACCATGACAAAATTCAGTTATCCCTCCTTCTGCTTCTAAAAGAGGTCTTGAGAGACCAACCCCAAAACGGAGAGGCATCTATAATGTACACATCTTAGGTTAATCCACCTAAATAGACCTATAATTGACATATGTGGTGCAGATCAGCACAAGGGGAGACTGGCTAAAGAAACCAGGGGCAAAGGTGGTTCCCTGAGCCAGACCAGGGCTACAAACGCTGGTAGCACGGCTGTCAGTCACAGCAGCACTCTGCAAGGGAATTAAGTCAGATTATAACATCCACATTAACCAAGAAACCAGCAATGACCTGACAGAGACTTTCATCAGGCCAGCTCTGATCCCTGCAGCTTTTGGTCTGCAGGTTTTAGCAGCTCACCACCAACACAAGAAGCAAGAACAGGCATGTTGGTATCATACACCCATCCCACGAACCAAATTCTGCCATCAGCCCACTGCTAATTAAATCAATATTTCAAATGGGTCTACCAAGACATCCCATCTGACCTACACAGAACCAGGTTCTCCTGATATAACCTCCACCAGCAAAGTCTACAAGCTTCTTTACAAATTCAGAGTACTGCGGGGATTTTTTCCAAGCCATTCAGCCTGCAAGAGCACTCAAGGTTACAAGCGAGGCAGAACTTTTTCTTACAGAGCACATTTGACAAAATATGCTCCACTGAAGCCAGGATGGTTTGCAGACGCAGCAGCAGCCCCAACAGGAAGGCTTTTACTTTCTTGCTGTTTCTAAAACACTGAGACAGACACCTGAATAAGCAGCTTGACATTTTCAATTTGAAGATAGATGTTCCCTATCATTATGTTTCACAGACACACAATTTGCAGGTTTTGTTTTCCTGCCAAAGCAGAATAAAGTGTCAAAAGTAGGAAAATCATTTTAGAACAGGTGTAATTTTCTCGTTGGCTTTACTTGCACCAAACTGCCTTGAAAACCCTGTCTACTACTCTTAACGCTTAGGAGGGAGCAAATCTCATCTGAAAAGGCATGCTGCACAGTAGGTTAGCTAGCAGGTACCCCAAAATTAAATTAGACGAACAGACAGTTTCTGCATTACTGAGGGCAGATGAATTACAGTCTGTTCTGAAGCTCTGCAAGGACTTTTTGCTGTAAATAATCCCAATGTAGTTATCCTGAATAATTAAATTTATGCTAAGCCAGGCTATCAAAACAAACACAGAGAAAGCTAAATGCACTGTACATCAGAATATCTCAGTGAGCAACAAAATGCACGTTTCTAATAGTTCTAACAGTTCCAGCTGTGGAGATTCCAGTGCATTTTCCATCTAGGAGGGAAGGGCAATAAGAGCCTCCGAATAGTGAGTCTAATTACACTGACAAAAAGCATTTCTCTTTGATAAGGTCTTTAGACAAATATGTGGAGTCCTGGGGTGAAGGCTAATTGTCCAGGGATTTGCAAGCTACTCGCTTACTGTGTAAACTTGGAATTAGATCCAGGGGCCACCCTAGGATCATGGAACCGTTATGGTTGGAAAAGACCTAGGCACTTCCCCCTTGAGCGCAGCCCTCTGGTAAGACGGATTGCAGAGAGACTTCCAGCATTTCACCTGGAGCTGGGGACTTTGCTGCAGGAGCCACATGTCCACATTCAGTTTTAGGATGTCAGGTTTGGGAAGATAAATGCCCTAGCAGCTCTGTCTAGGTCTCTCTCAGTGCCTCTACACTTCACCTTTAAAACACATGCATGATTATAAAGCACTTGGACATCACCAGGTGATGCACCTAGAAGTGAGGAAAAATGCTTTTTTTTTTTTTTTTTTTTAAATCGTTATGCCAAGATTCTAGCACTGAGGACAAGACAAAACAGCATAAAGCACAGCTTTGGCTTTTTTGTTTCTTGCACCAAATGATGCATGCAACTCCCATAAGATTATATCCTTTCAATGCAATGCACATGTACTGTCTCATTCCCACTGTTCCCCACCATCCCTCTAAGAGCCCAAGCTAGGACAAGCTCTGCATTTCAAGAACAAGGCAGCTTACATGAGGAAGGAAGGATGAGGCAATAGGATGGTTCAGGCTGCTACTGCTTTTACCCATCAGACCTTTGATGACCGAGGACGCTCTGGAAACAGAATTAGGACAAGTTAGGTAGGAAGGAACGTCAACATTTCCTTTGCCTATGAAGTAAAAGTTTCTTCTCATAGATACTGATATAGAAGCTCTGTGATAACTTGAGACACTTTGTTGATACCAAGACCTTATAAAACAGCTAGAATGGACCACATTTTCCCCAGTCATCCCTATGCCCTTATTGGTACAATTATCTTCTCATTCCTATCCCAATGCTTTTCTTAGTCTTTATTTCTTTTACCTGAATTTTCTCCTCTTCTATCTCCCTGTAGACAGTCAAGAGAATCAGGCTACAAATGAACAGGAAACAAGTATAAAGAACATTAAAAAAGGAGTGTGAAAGCTTGACCTCAGCACACTCTATCATTTTGTATCAGGGTACCACCTCCTTTGGGTAGAGTTTAGGACCTTCAAGATTACCATCAGCTTTAACCACTTTCTCACAGAGAAAGGGGTTAAGGTGCACCTCAGTCTGCTCTTAGGAGGCTTGGATGAAGTGGGAAGCTTGGGGGTGGGATAAGAAAATACATCAGGTATTTGGGATGTAGCATTGAGTGTAATCAATTAGCCCTTATTGATCTGAATTCTCCTGTTGTCGCTCCTTTATTAACCTCTTTCCCTCTAGATTGGAGTTTGCAGCTCCTTAGTGAGGAGATAAAAATCTGCTCTAGGAGACAACACAAGAGAAACACTTCAGAAACTTTATCAGACCAGGAAATGTTGCATTCTTCTCAATATTAGGACAATGAGAAAAACATAGAGGCTCTAGTCTCCCCTAATTCTAGCTTGAACTCCATGCAAAAGCTGCAGTGAAGGCAGCTTTTTTTTTGAGAATAGGGGAAGAAAAGCCTAACCTTCTCTGCTTGTTTTGAAAAGCTTCAGCAAATTGAAGGCTATTAATTATAAATTAATTAATTAAAAATTTTAAAAAAAGGACAAGTGATAATTGAATACTCTCAGGTGTTCTCCAAGTCCTTCCACTTTCTAATTGACATAGTGTCTTCCAGATCAAACATAGGCATAGTTTAGTTTATATTATGCTTAGCTTGGTGTTGTTTGGCTTAGAAGGCAGCATCCTCATTTGTATCCTCCAAGTGAATGTGACAGACATGATGTTAAGTGCAGCAGTCTAAATATATTTAGGTGTGATTTCAGATGAAGGCAGGCAAAATCGCTAGGTTGTTCTTGTGGACTCCTGAGGTTGCTTTCCCTATGTGAATGCATAGATTTAACTCAATAGCTGAGAATAAAAAGAACAAATAGGAAAATAATATCAAGAGATGAACATACTCAAGCAATATATAATATTTGGAGAGGTAAGTATTAGTTTTTAAAAAGGGCATCCTTAAGGAGGGTGTAGATATTGTGATCCAGGCTAGATTAAAAAAAAAAAAGAAAGAGAAAATTACAAAACCTTTTTCTGACAATTTCCACATCACAGCCTAAGATGGACTCAGAGAGAAGGAGAGATTGCAGAGTGTGCAAAGTCACTGGACCCAAAGAAACAAAAATATGGGAGAAAAAATGGAAATGCTCTTTGCACATTTCACTTCTCTGCAGAGAAATAACTGTTCTAAATTATGATCTGTCTCTTCCTTTAAGCCCATCACTGTATTATAGCAGGGCCTCTACCTATAAACTCAAATATCCATTATTAGCACAGCTGCTTTTTGGACCTGGTAGCTGGACCTTGCCAGGGATTTCCCACCGCCACAGAGGATTTTGTTGGCATCATGAGACAGTTTTGCCTGCAGGGAGGTGTTTGTCAGACTGACCCTCTCCTTCCTGCTGCTTGGGAGCTTGTCTGCCCATTTAAAACTCAGCCCGCCAGAACCATCTGTGGCCTTTAGACATGTGCAATCAAATGAAATTAGGAATAAACATGGTTAAGTGTTATTTTTTTTTTTTTTTTTTTTTTCCCCCGCCCAAAGCTCAGCCATTCTGCAGGCAAAGCAGCCACACCAGTCAAGACTAATTATAAGGGGCATTTTAAAGAGTCCTTGAGAAGTGGTGCCTTTTACAATTTTGATTCAGCTGTTGCTTAATGAAGCAACTAAAGCTTCTGTGTCCAGCATCCATCTCCTCTTCCATTGGGGCTGCTAATTCCACAAAATATCACAGTTGACAGTTTGTCTGATGGGCATGAATTGGAAATAAAGAGCACATAATTATTTTGTTGTTAAAAAAAAAAAAAAAAATCAGTGTCAAGCTGTTCTGACCTAAAAATGCAACTCGCCTGGAAGCGATTTAATGTTTTGGGATTTGGTTAGTGTTTTACAGCACTCATGTCCAATGCCAGTTTAGGTTCTGCCTTTTCCTTGCGCTTGCTGGGCACTTGGATGAGCGGTAGGGAAACACCTGTAAGCAGTGCAGAGATCACTCACTGGGTGCCTGAGGGGGGCCCCTCATCTCTCGTTCCTACTTCCAGGAGTTAAGTAGAGAATTGAGTGTCAAGGGCGGCAGGATTTACTTTCTTTAAGTCGAGCATCTAAAATTTAAACTCTTCCATCTGAGAGAGTCTCCACAGGCTCCATTTCTGATTGAATCATCTATTCATCAATCTAGATCTGAGTCACTTGCCTTAGACTGGGATGAATACCCCTCTAGAGGCATGCTGTATCTTAGCGATCGCAAAACCTTCCAATAACTAGCTTAGTCTTCACTAGCGTGTTTTTAGATAAGCTGAGAGGAAATGCATCTGTCTAACTTCAGGAAGCAACGTAGCCTGCAGGTGAAAATGCTTAAATATACGTGTCTGCAGTGAGCGCTGGTAAGTGACCTGGATGACTTGTTTCCTGTCTCCATTGACTGTAATGGAGTCCATAATCACTTTAGTCAACAGTACCTAGGAGGTTGCTAGACCACCCTGCAAAATACTGACATCTGCAGTCCATTTTTAGTATTGATTGTTTGTATTGACCACAAAAAAATATTCAGTTGTATAAACTTAGAAGTCTTAACCTTATTTTAGGCACTGCATTTTATTCTGCCTGCTTTCCAGCTGCCGCTCGCGAGAGCACAGATTTACCACAAGTGATGTGTGAAGTGTTTACCAAGGCCTACATCAATATCTCCATTAGGTTTAGGCTACTCAACTGAGCTGTAAGTTTTTTGATATAACATGGTTATACTTTCTTTCAGCCCAGAGAACACTGTAACCTTTCATTTATTCCTTCCTGTCTTTTTTCCCCTCCCCTCCTGAAGGTCCAACTTTTCCATCTTTCTGTAGATAATGCCCAGCCACTTTTTGGTAACAACACTGTAGTTGAGGTTAGCCTTGGGGGTGTTTGCATAATTTTTCTGATATCCTCCCATCTGCTTTTCTCCAGGAACAACTCCTCATTGAACTATTATTTTTGTGTGTTGCTGATGCTGCTTCTCTCCTGCATTTTCTCCATTCTCCACACCCTTTTCCATATAAAGATAGCTGCCCTTAAACCTGATATCTTTTGCAGGAGTTTTCTTTATGGCTTCCAGCCTTCTGGAGTCTTCTCTTTAATACAGCTGTGTTCAGCTTATGAAGAAACACAGTCAGTATTTTGGCTTGGCAGTTTTTTGGCTTAATACTAAATACAACCTCTTCATCTATCCATTTTCAATTTAGACCACACTCCTCTCCTCAGAGGCTCCTCACCTTTCAAATTCATCTGTGATTGAGCTGTGAGTTATTTATGACCATGTAAGAATTACCTTATACCACAGTTCCATCTTTGCTGGACTTCACCTTTTTACATCTTTTTCCTTTGTCCTTAATCCAATCACTCCATTATCTTGACATTTATTACCAAGCACAAATCAGCAACTCCAAATCCTGACATTTATCCCCATGCACAAATCAAAAGCAAAAATCTTGGCATTTATTGCCAAGCACAAATCAACTGTGATGATTTCCTAAAGCAACTAAGAGTTGGTTTCATTAAGATGTTTTTGCCATTGTACAGATCATCTGCAAAAGCAAAGGAGATTAAGGATGGGACATTCAGTGCTGCATTTTTAATTCATTTAGGAGCTCAGATATCTTGTCCATTTAGCATGGATAGTAATGCAGACTTAGCTCTCTGCTACTTAATCTCAGTACATGCACACAGATATTACCACAGCTCAGCTTGTGTGGTGATTTGCTGAGCTGCAGTAGCCTGACCATGGTGATATGATAATTTCATGTTTAAACCCTAGTGCCCTCAATGCCCAGTTAAGAGCATATGATGAAAAGTTACAGCGATTAAACCAAAATGCCTACGTAAGTGCTCAGGACTCTGCAGCAGTCTCCATTCACAGCTTGTGGCTTTTTCCTCTTGCACTTTTTTACTAAATATGCAACACTTTGAATGAAAGTATTACAGAAAGCAGCAAATAGAGAGTTTTGCTCTCCATGCTCTATTTCTTCTAATAGAAACCAATGAAAGTGACAGATCTTCAATCCCATTTTTCCTTCTTTCTTCCAACCCAAGTTCAACTGGATTTGATTCCACTCTGTGTACAAGTAGCCATAAACTGGTGGTGAGATCTAGGCTGTGCTCTTGAGGCGCAGTTGCTTATAACTGAGCACCTAGTATGTCACCTCATCCCTTACCTTCATATATATTTGCATCTCTTTTTATTCCCCCTACCCACAATTATCATGCAGCAGTCCAACAGTTCATAAAACCTTGCTATTTTTGAATTTGTGATTTAGACTAAAGAATATTTCAACATCTAAATGTGTGTATGTTGCATCTCTATGACGTTTTCTACATAAATGGTACAGCACTTGGAGGAGTACCCTGCAGTCCATTCTGTCCCAAGACTTTGGTGCTTGAGATGCCCTGTGGCTGGTGATGAGACAGGGAGCTGGGCTGCTCTACATGGCTGTAGATGGGGAATAAATGCCTGCAATATATTATTATATGCAATATACATTGCTGTCCTCAGAGCTGAGCCTCATGAGAGAAAAAAACAATCTTTGGTTGTAAAGGCTTTCTCTTATCTCTGGACACCTCAAAACAGAAGCGGAGTCCTGATTGCCCAGTGACAGTCAAGAGAGAGTGGAGCATCATACTACCATGTGCAACACAACCCTGCAAGTGCCTCAATAAAGCAGAGGGAAGGACTATTAGCACTGAGTGAGGCTTGACTGAGCAGGAAGTACCTATGTGGAAAATTTTTGAGCTTTCTGAACAGCAGGTCCCCTTCCTTGCACTGACAGTAAGTCATTTGAGGGCTTACCATGAAAACTGTCTGGAGCAACAGCTACAATTCACCTTAAACCCATTCCCTTCAGACATCTACAGAGCTAACCCATCTGCTCCCCTATGGAGCAACCTTGGGGACACTGCTGAAGGGGTCCATGCCCAACCATGTCCCTTTCTGTATCCTCTCTCCCTTCTCGATGTGTGCTTAAAACCTACCCAGACATGCAGGATTTCTGCAGAAACCCCCCAGTTTCCCTTTCTGAGAGATGTTTTCTTTATTCTTTTGATGACTCCCTTTCTAGGATACTCAGACACAAGCCTGGAAGGAGAGACCCTTTGGAGAACTCAGTTTTGCAAAAGAGAAAAGTTATACTGAGGACTTCAAAAGAAAGCATCTCTTGTGATTCAGACTGAGGCTATGCTAGAAGTTGACTCCAGGATCAGTAGTATGTGATTTGCTCATGGTAACACAGGAAAGCCTAAGCCATGACAAGAAATGAATTTATATCTCCAGGGTCTTCTAATTAAATCAAATTTTCAGAACCTAAAATGCTGCCTTGGCTGCTCCCCAGGGCTTTTTCCGTTTCTGATCCTTATTTATGACTGCTTTGTAACCAGTACAAGGAAATCCTACAGTTTCTAAAGGATCTCCTTTAAAGATAAGTGTTGCAGAGTCCTACCTCTTTGGCATCCCAGACTCATCTACAAGGCCATGCCACTTCAAATAGACTTTCTCCTTTGTTCAGCTGGGTTTTTTTGAGCATGAGATGCCTGAGGTCCACTCTCTGCACTATCAAACAAGGGTAGCTGGAACAAATGGAAATGAAGTTGCACCAAGTGGTACTGCGTACCTAAGACAGTTCAGAAGAGACAAGCTCCGACAGCAATCCTATCCACCACAAATGGAGCATAATTGGGATCCCAGTGGGAAACAAAGCACTCCAGACTCAGTAGGAAGCATCCTTCATTAGGAAGGGACTAAAATATGGTTTATATTGCAGAAATAGGCAAATAATTGGAGAAGAGCTCCAGCTTCAGTTTACTCTCCCTGGTATCCATTACAGCTGTGTTTTAACTGCACTTTCATGGGCTGAGAAGGAAAGGGCACTGCAGGGAATCAGATGTGCATGCTTAGGAGTGTTTTTAAGAAGTGAAGCATTTTTAGCTTCATCAGAAGGCTGTTGTCAATTCAAGTCAGGCAGTAGGCTCAACTATGAACCAGTGAACGTATTTTGCTAACAGCTGTTTTAAGGGGTCATTAGCGTGTTTTAATTCTATGACTTCCTGCAACACAACACACCACAAATTCATTGGCAGTGGGGGGGATTGCTAAACTCTGATCTTCTAAGCCACTAAGAGAGCAATTGTTTCTTGTTGGTGTGTGTCCCCACCATATTTACTGTTCTAGCACCACAGCATTGGCCTAGGCAACCTGTCTGACTTTCCAGATTTGTATGACACATGATCAGTTTGACTCTCACCATACTACTGGTTTAGTTTGTGAGCATTAGGCCAAATAGTTTTAAGTATGGCTTTGCAGGAAATTCGTAACTCGCCTCCTAGATTTTACAGCGAAATTTCTCTCCCACTATGCACTGACCCAAGACGTCTCTCGAGTAGGGGGCGCCCAGTCACTTCAACATCTGAAAACTTCTTTACCTGAAATCCTCTCAACATGGCTATGAAGTGTGGCTAACCCCCCTAAAACCTCATTGCCCAACACTTAGCTATCGTGAAGGCCATCAGAGCCCTGTCCATTTTCCACCTTAAATGGTCACCTTGGAATTCCCCTCATCTCAAGGACCTAATACAGGTCAGATGGACTGCACCATAGATGTAGCTATTTCCTTTGAGTGACTCTAAAGCGAATCTGGGGTGACAAGCTCTGACAGAGAAGTCACTGTTACAGATGTCAAGAACCTAGAGAGAGCAAGATTGGAGACTTTGAGGCATTTGGGCTCTTTTTTATTGGACTCTATCTTAAGTATCAAAAGTCAGATGTTTCTCTAAATGGATGCTCCATTAAGACTTGGCTTCTACAATAAGATGCAGGCAAAGCTAAAACCTCCATGATGTAAAGAATAGTCACAGTCATCTACAATATCGATGAGTCTTGTTTCCTTCAAAGCATCCTACAAGGTGGCTGTGTGATCTGTAAGGCAGCTAGGTGGCAATCTAGGACTGAAAAAATCCTCATGACTGAAGAGACACATGCAGTTACGATTGCAGGGCTCTTCCAGGTCATCAGAAAACCACATAAAGATTTATCTTGTGAATCTGGTATTGTCAGCTATCATGGTTATTCTATTTTTCCACACATTTTCTCACTGGCCCTTGTGCTTCCCTTCTAGGGTCTTTTGAGGGGCTGGAAATTAGAACACTTTTCATGTTGCATTAAATACACTCCTCTTTAGCTAAATCCTTTTTTTTTTTTTTTTTTGTCATCATGTACCAAACAGGACATTGTCACATCTCTTCTGACCTTAGGTACCACACAAACTAGAGAATGTAATTCAAAGACCCCTCCACCTTTGTTACCTTGAATAACTTAACTCTTTAAAACATGCTATCCGGAAAGACAACCAGGCTTGATGTGACATTTAGAAGAGGATTTAAGAGCACATTTCCTTTGTCAGACTTGTCATTAGTGACCCAAAACATAAAAGAAAGTCAAACTAAAAAAAAAAAAAAAAAAAAGTTACTGTCTACGAATGGACAGAGACCTAGAGAAGTCATAGTCCTTTTTCAAATCATAGTTCAAGTCATAGTTCTTTTTCAAATTCCATTTTAATTATTATTCATTTTAAGCTTTTTTGTTTGTCTGTTTTAAAATGAGGAACAAAAAAGTTGACTGTCCCCAGAAGCAAATTTGAAGTGAAAGAAAATGTACGCTTTCAGCTGGGAGCAGAGGAGAGAAGAATGACCTCTTAATTGTAGTAACAGAAATATTTTTACATAATAATAATAAAAACAAAGGCAGTTGGTGTCATACTCCTTACTTAAATTCCTTGCCAAATCCCAATATGAATGTGCTGAAAGTACAAAAGGATGTGGCTGTCTCATAGAAAGAAATGAAACTGCACCACCTTGCCATAGGCCAGGCTCGTAGTTTATTACTGCAAGAGGAACAAGCTAAGAGAGAAGCCAGGACCTTCCTCCTGGACCACAGCACAGCTTGATCACTACACATTTAACATACTTGCAGCCCATACAAGTTAGCTAACTACTTCTTTGCCAAGAGCATTATGCTGAAGAGGAGAGCAGGTTGCCTGAAGGCTGCATGTCTAAAAGCACGTCTGTGTGTTTCACAGTTGTTATTTATACACAAAAGAAGCACTGAAGTCCCTGGGTCTAAGCCTTAATCTTGACTGCTCAGCATTGTCTGTGTTGTTCAGCCTCTCTACAAGGCATACGCCTTCCTGAATCACATGAATCTCTCATAAGCTGAAGATGTAGGACTCAAAGCCTGAGCTACAGAACTGGAGTGTCTAGTCCAGGCACCATTTGGACCCTTTTCTCCTGTATCATATGTGGGAATTGCTGCCTGCACATACTACTGTCATTCAACTATTTATCAACCCTCACTACACTGTCAGATCAGGGCCTCACAGCAGGTATTTAAATCAAGTGCCCTTCCCCAGCTTAAAAGTGAGCCACAGTATTTGTTCCTGTATCAAATCTACATAGAATTTTCCTTCAAAACAGCTCAAGGCAGAAGTAAGGAAGCAGTAACACTCCTGTTACCCGTAGGGAAGCTGAAACACCAGATACTCAGCAGAAAGAATAAAGTATATATGTGAGAGAGTCAGGACATCTCAAATCTGCTGGGGACAAGACCACTGCTGTGAAGTCAGTTGCCTGGAGCCACTTGAGATCTCCTCCAGCATCTGACATTCATACAGTGGCTGGCACGTATGACAGGGCCATCGCACCGGCAGCTGGAGGATACCCCAGAGCACCTCAAATGACACTAGATGCCTACATTTAAAAGATTGCTTACATCTTTAATGCAAAGGAGCTTTGAAACAACACTACAACTTCCAGTTGCAAGGTCTTCCTGGCCTCCTGTGAAGCATTGCCTTGCTAGAAAAGGGAATTTTGGGCAATATTTGTTGCATCTTCAGAGTACAGATACTCAGAGCTTGGACAGGAGCCCACACTGAAGCGCACACCTGCAGGAGCTCCAGGGTAGGACAAGTGGAAGTTTGCGTCTTTCCTTATCACAGGCCCAGATAAGATAGAGCAAGGCTTGCCTGTAGGGCTGATGATATGGACTTGAACAGGGCTGTGCCTGCTAGGACAAGTTCCCTGCCATTGTAACTCCTACAGCAGTGGCATCAGGTTTGGTGTGGGACAGAGAAACCACCTAATCCTTCCTATGCTGCTGAGATGCAGACAGTAAGGTAGCTGCATTCTGCTAGAATTACCATGAGGATGAAGGCGGCAAGCAGAAGGAAAACTGAGGGTGTGCCATGTCCTAGCCCTATCCCAGGCTCCCCCTGAAATCTGGACACAGACTTATGGTCAAGACAGGAATGCAGAGCAAGAAGTGAACCAGACCCAATAGCTTTCAATACCAAAACCAAGGCCAGGGAAATAGATTTCCCTCTTCTGGTAGCAGCTCTAGTAAGTGCCTTACGAGAAGGAGAAAGAATGGATCAACTTGGGCATCAGCATCAATTGTTATCTCATATACAATTCCTCCTGTCCTATTTGATCTATCAGTTCTGCTAAAGTTTCTCCAGGACTCAGCAGTCACGCAGCAAAGTTGCTTCCAGGTTGTCAGAAGCATCCTGCTCCTTCCCAGAGGTCTGGCTGCCAGGACTCTGAGATAGCTTGGACAGATTGCAGCAAAGACTGATCCCCATCACATAGAAGCTGCTCCAAGCAGCCAAAGGTCCTGCTGGTCCTGACCCACAGACTTGGCTCATCACCATGGACTTGCCCAGTCATCTGGGCTCTCTGTTTGCTCTGGCTGTCATCACTCCACTCCACCTCCCTCCCACACCAAAGCAAAGCAGGGTCTTAAAACAACAAAACAAAACTGCTCTAGATACGTGTCTGCAAAATATGAAGTATGCACACAAAATATGGAAGACTTCAGGCGCCTGAGTCGTTAGGAAAATCTGGGATTTTTCTTCAGGCGCCTGAGTCGTTAGGAAAATCTGGGATTTTTAAGAAATAAAGACAAAAATCAATTGCTTTATGATCATGAAAATTGGCAACACTTCAGACATACTTTAAATCAGCAAAAACCATAAACATGAGCTATTTGTTGAAAGCCCTGTTCCCTGAAGACTCTGAATTGTTGGAGGTCCAGAGAGCTGGGGCTGCTAGTTTCCATACTACTGTGCCATTTTACCCTTCCAATTCTTAAACCACATTTATCTTTTTCCTTCTTTCCCAGGCCACCACAGAACCCCCTAAAAAGAAGCCGGACCCCGTGACTTCAGAGACGGTGGTGATCTGGGGGCTGCGTCTCTGGCAGGTGATTGGAATCTTTGCCATCTTTGTCCTGGCAGTCAGTAAGTCGCAGTTCTCTGCCTTGCACCACCTAAGCATCTCCCCAAGTAGGACCTCTTCCTGACCCAAGGAGAACCACCACTTGGCACAGATGGGGCAGTTTGGTCTTTGGAGTTATGGGGCTACAAATGAGGGTTAACTGTAGGCAGGATGAGATCTTTGAAGGACCTGGAAGTTGGCAACCACAACTTCAACCGGTAATGCATGGATCACTGGGTCCCAGCTGGTGGCATCTCAGAGCAGATGAGAGGCTGTTGGGTCTGCAGTTTGGACCAGGTCTGGCATTTAGACACCTCACCTCTGTTCTAGGCATTTCATGACTTAAATTTCTTCTTTTGGATCCGCACATTAGGAAGCCACTGGCTCAGACCTGGTGACTACAGATTCCTCACCAAAGTCTTCATCCAGCTTCACGCCCTTGTAGATCCCAGGAACAAAATTTCAGATGTCTTCATTGCCCAATGAAGACTACTTTCACTAGCATTGGAAATGCCACACAGGAAACTGTCAAAACCTTACAAGAAGAGAACAATGAGATTTCCTGCTTTTCCTTTGAGCCAGATATAGTGTCATAGTAAGAAGCTACATCCATTGGATAGAAGCTGAGCTCAGTAAGCCCATTCCCACTTCCCATCTTCTTGCTACTCTTTAGGCATCTGCAAAGTGTTTTAGAAATGCACTGCTTCCAGCATCTTTCCAGGAAATGAAGTTACACTGACTTGCCAGTAACTGCCTTGATTGTTCTCTTTTCCTCCCTGTGGGACAGATGAGCGCATGGCTAGAGCCTGTTTGTAGTCCCTGAAAGCAATTACGGTCAGCTCCAAGAATGCCACAAATCAGATTCTAGGAGGGTTTTCACCTTGCCTTATGGCTTTAGATATATCTGGATCTCCAAGACTTTTTTTTTTCTTTTTTTTTTTTTTTTTCCCTCCCCCCCCCCCCTGATTCTGGCTTGTAGTCCTAATGGCTTGTTAAATTAAATTTCACACATGGGAAAACAAACCATTTTAAGATGGAAGGAAGGAAGGCCTTGAATGCCTTAGCTTTCTGCATCATTTTTTCTGCTTTTGTTCATCATTAAGTTTGCTTTGGCTGGTTTGATTAACTGTAATTCCGCTCATACCTGAGTGCTCCTAGTTTTTAATGCTTTTTTTTCCCTCATCCTTTGTTAGGCATCTCTATTCTCATTTTCCCATGACTCCTCCTCAATTTCTCTGCTTGGGAAAGATTCTTGAGGAGGCTGTAATGATCTCTCATTCTGGTCCTCAGACTTCCTTTTCACAAGTTCAGAGTAGTAGCATCCCATGAAAGAGGTTTAAAGTTGTCCAGGACTGTTTCCTGGAAGCCAACAAGCATGAAATAGCCAGGTCCATAGTCTTAAAATTCTCTTACTCTCCAAAACAGAGTGGTTTCATGGAAAGCACTGGTGGGGAGTGATCCCAGGCTCTAGCAACACCAACCTGCAGACTGGACAGCCCACGACATCCTAGTGTCAAACACTGATTTCTAAGGTTCCTTGCCACTTTTTAAGTTTACTCTTACAACTGCAGCTGAGGCAGCATCTAGATGTAGCCCTAGTTTACTCAAAGAGCTTATCAGACTGCTTTATCTGCTGATATGGTTGAAAGTCATCTGTTTTACCAGAGGCTTCTGTAGGTAATTTATATGAGTCCTTCCCCCAATATCTTTCCTGTTATCTTCATTTAAACCAGAAACATTCACCTTTTCCAAGCCAGTATAAAGCCTTTTCCTCATTTTTCTTCTCATTGTCCTTTTTGGTCAGGTAACACACCCTGCACCAAACAAAGCCTCCAAGATAAGTAATCTGAAGGGTTTTTAGTTGTTCTCAACCAGTGAAGCCTATGTTCATTCATCACATGCCACAATGCCCTTTGCAAACAATTGCTGAGAAACTCTGCAAAGCAAAATAAACACAGCCAAATATTTAACCCTATGGACTCCCTAGCATACAAAGAGTGGGGATCAAAATTAAGGCTGGCAAATTTAAAATACAAGTAGACTTGTGAATTTCACATGCTGGCAAACTAACACATCAGATTTCACATTGAGGTGTGCCATTTGAAGGAAATAAACTAGGTTTTTCTAGTTATCTTAAAAAAAAAAAACTCAATAGCAAGAAGCAAACACCTATGACAGCTTTTCATTCTGGTGATAGCCCAGAACTGAAATTTACTCTAGAAAGCAGCATAAAAAGAAAGTTACCATCTAGGTACTTAAAATGATGCAAGTGGTAAATTGCGAGAAGCTATATTATTTTGAGGATCTGAATTTATCCAGACTAACACAAATGGAATATGTGCCATTTAACTGTAAAGTACCATCTGCTTTAAGGTTCAAGAGCCCACTGACAAACACAGGTGGTTTAGGTTATATATTACCAGGGGTGTTATTTTATAGGAAATGGCACATTTTCAGCTTGCTGAGTCTCAACTCTCAGAGTGATTCAATATGAGTGATTCATAGTGATTCTGTATGTCACAACAGGGGAAAAATATATATTATACAAAGATACAAGTTTGAGCTTCAAATTAACCACATCAGCAATTAAGTCAAAATGTGATAGGTTTAAACATAACAAGAAGTGTTTGACTGCATTTTGCTGTCAGTTCTCACCCATTTCTTGCCTTTCCCACCAGCCACATCTCCTTCCTTCTCTGCTCTGCCGTCCCCAAAGCACTGGTGGTTCCCCAGGTTTTCCCAGCCAAGTTTCTCCTCTCAGCAGCAGGCACAAGTTTCCTGTGAGCAAAGTCTTGGAAGCTGTCTTGATCTCAGCCCAGGTCACTGGACAACACTTGGCTTTTCTAAGGTGACCACAGCTGGAGAAAATTTTTTGTGTGGTTCCACTCTCTGGTTGCAGGATCACCATCACCCTCTCAGACAAAGCAGGAATTAGCACAAACAGCATCATCCTTCCCAGGGCCTATCATTGACCCCGTTGGTTTACAACCTCTCCTCATTATCAGGGCTTTAGGGCCTTCAAGGTGTGTCTGCTTTGTCTTTTGAATGAGGAATATGCTTTTGAAGCCAGTGTCCCTGCTGACTTCACCCTGCCTTGCATCAGAGTGGTGGTGGGACACTCAAAGTGGATTCCTGGATTCCTTCTGCATGAAAATGGGAGTAAAAGGTATGCTCCAGAAAGATAGGGTCCCACTATGCACCAGCTTGCGTGCCATGATTGCTAACAGCACCCACACCTGCAGGACGGGGCTGGAGCTATTCAAATGAAGTGCATCAAGCAAGGATGGAAGGCTCTCCAGGCCTCCACCTTCCAGACCTGCTCCTGCTCTGCAGCAGGACTTGCAGATGTAGAGATGGTTTAGGAGGAGCTTCAAACTACTTTCAGGAACTTCCACAAGATGGCATCATCGCATAACAAATGGTGGCAAAATGGCCCATTCCCAAACCTTATTACATTTCCTTAATGAAGAGGACAAAAGGCAAAACATAAAGACTTATGTTGTCAATGTATGTCACTGAACTGCATGACATGCCTCTGTGGAGCTCTTCTAATCCAGAACAATTTTTTGGCAGCTTACAAGCCATACAGCTTCATAGCTCTTAAAAACTAGACTCCGGAAAAGTTGAAATGTTTGCACACTTGCTAGTAGAAAGTTTTGCTGCTTCTCCGAACTTCTACTTCTTACAGCCCCCTTCTGTCCCACAGCCCATCCTTCTCCATATTTTCCTCTCTCCATCTTTTTGCTCATCTTTTTCTCTCTCCATCTTTTCCTTTTGCTTCTTCTCTGTCACAGGATAAAAGTCATGCCACAAATAAAACTTCAGGCATGTAGTAGCCCATTGGAGGAAATGTGGTTTCACAGAACACACAGAGAGCATTCAGGTTGTGCTGGAGGTATAACTCTGATGGACATGCTGCTCAATCGTTATATGATTCTTATATATCACCTAAAAAAAATCAGGAATGCTACATTTTCTGCTCCACTCAGAGAAGGCCACATTAGGGATCATTTTCAAAGCAAGCATACCTCTACATGGAAAACTTGGAAAGAAAGGAAGGAATAAAAGCAAGTTTTTCAGCTACTAAACAGAGCAAGTCAAGTCTGCCCTTCTGCCCACAAGATTTTCTAAAGTTGTTTTGTCCTTGGTTAAAGGAAACTTTTCCTTTTAGATATTGATTTCATCAGGCAGAGCAAGGCAGGCCAAGTGTCATGACAGTGTGCCTTTAAATCCTTGTCAGGCTGCCTCTCTGCATGTAGCATAACTCAGCCACACTGGATGCTTATTTGAGTATTGGCTGATAAGACAAGAGACCCTTAAGATGCAGGAGCATCTAGCAGTGATGGCTGTGGCATCCGGCTCTCCTCCTAAGAGGGGCTGAGATAAGACAACAGCAGATACTCAAGGGGAGATTAGCTGTCAAGAAGATTCGATTTGCTCAGTATTGCTATCTTCTTGCTCTGCTGGCTTTTTTTTTTTTTTTTTTTTTTTTTTTTTGAGTATTTTTGCAGAACCTGTGAACAAAGAACTAAAGCTCTGAGGAAATGAGACAGAGCCCCTGAATCTTGCATAACCTCATTCACAGAGCTCAAGGGTTTTGCACCCCACCAAAAAAAAAAAAAAAAGAAAAAAGAAAAATCCTTTGAAAACTGCAGTGCTGTGGTGGAGGAGAGGGTGGTCCAAATCAAATTAATTAATTGTTGGGAGACCAAGACTTGACCAGTGTGCTCTCTCCTGACTTCCTCTTTCTTTCCCCAGAGCCAAATACATTCCTAGGAATTCAGTAATACTTACTAGGTACCAGCAAAACTGTGGAACTAGATTCTGTTAATTGCACTCACCTTGCTTAATCTGAAGTGTTAGAGGTTTTATTTACCTCCCTGATGCTGGTGTTGAAGTGCAAATACCAAGCAGAAGATTTATATCATTAAATAACCATTACTTTTTGGATAGCAAACTAGCCAGATGTTTCCACTAATTTGCAGAATTTCTAGTAGATGATGAAGACTGGCTCAGGGGTGCTTCACATGGAGATTCTGGCAGAGGCTTTGGGTATATATCTTCAAATGCTGCATGACCAGCAGCAAAGACATTTTGCCTAGTATATGAGATACACTCATAGGGATGCACAGAATAGTATGTGCAGCTGCAAGGGGAGGAGGGCCTTCTACCATGGGAAATATCCCTTGTCCAAATGGTCATACTAAGACAAGCAGTGGCTCTTATCATTGGGAAAATATTTTGAACTGAGTTCAAGGTGACTTGCAAAATCATGTTAACACATGCAATAAGTTTTCTTACTACCTTTTTTTTTATTATTATTATTAAACTCTGTTTCAGAGCTGTTGTGCATTTTTGTGCCTACACAATAGCCCAAGTTCCTAAAACTTGTACCCACCAGCATATGCACCTCAACCTGAGCACAAAAAGAGATGTTTAAGGGGAAAGTTACAAGGTTCTTTACAAAGCAGTGCCTTTTTTTTTTTTGGTATTCTGATGAATTACAACTCAATAGTCTTGTCTAACTGATTATCTTGATAATAAATAGTCAATGCTCTTTTTGGTTTGTATAATAATCTTAAGTTTCCATTGTTATGCATGTCAACACACCCACCCACAGGTAAACACACTCAAGTTTACTACAAAATTGGCTGCTGTGACCTCCAGCTGCTACAAGCGTTGGAAACGGCACTGACTGGCAGTGACTTCTCTTGAACGGGGCAGCTTTCCAGTCTCTCAGAGATGGCTGTGCACATGCAGACTGTGGAGTCATGGATGGAGATTGTGAGGAAGGGTTGACTTGCCTTGTACAGGCTTGAGAGTTGCATGGGACAATGAATTTCTTGCAGGGAATGGCTTTATGGATCTGAAAGGGAAGTCAGATTTGCAGCCTTCCTGGACAAAATACATTCACCACTTGATTAGCTATTCAAGTTCTGATTTATTATGTCACTTGTTATCATTTCAATAAACTCTCACAAGTTTTATTCTCATTTGCCTATGCATGTGCAATTTCACTCTTGGACTCAGGTGGACACTATCTCTGTCTGGTGTGGAGAACCAGAAATCTCATGCAAAATGCAATGAACATCAACCTAAATAACATAAGAATTTTGCTAATTCGCGAAACAGAGGTAAATAACATCCAATAACCTGCTTCTCACGTGGTGAAAATTAATGTAGGTAGCAGATACATAATCCTTGCAGTTAATTATGAGTTAGGATCTGTGTGTAGATCTAGAACTACACAAAGTTTGTACATGTGTATGAGAATGAGGAGACAGGTCTGAGCTGCAGAAATTGGATTCGAGTCTGGTTCTGATCTGCTCTAGTCACTAGGTGAGCTCCAGCTCTAGGGACCTAGGGAATTTTGTTCCTAGCTCTAGTCTGACAGAAAAAAAAGTCTTGAACTGTTGACTATGTTTGGCATAAATGCCTAACCACAGGCATCTTTCCTTTTAGGCAAAAAGATATTTTATAGGTGACACTTTGGAGAAGTTTCAGTCCCATGTTGCTTGTGCCCTGGGGGAGTAAGTGACCTCCCTGCAAAAACCTGAGAGAGAGCTCTCCACTTAACTTCCCAAGCCATTCCGCCAGGCATGAAGGACTCAAGAAAGAGACAGAAAGCTTCAGATACCAACAGCTTTGTTAATTAATAGCTCAGATTAACTGCAACAGTGTCTAATGTTGATGTCACCGGGATTCTTCCCAGCCATCTAAGACAGCTTCAGATTAGATATCTCCAGCAACCAGTGGAAAAAACAATTGGGAAAATTAATCTAATCTATTCAGATATTTACTTAGGATGGGGTGAGCTCAAAATAAATTCAAAGAGGCTGCTGTTAAATCTCTCCTCTTTGTCAGGAGATAGGATGATGGGAAGAGGCGTGGAAGGAGACAGACAGGGAGAGTTAACTGAGTCTACTGAAACAAGACACAGTGAGTATAGGTGGAAGCAAGGAATACAGAACAAATGGCCAAAAAAAAAACACAAACTAAAAACTATCTTAAACTATCTTTAGAAAACAATGGATGAACAGTTAAAGAAATCCTTTCAGGATGATGCTGTAACAAGGAACTATTTGGACTTATTATTGGGGTGAGACAGCGAAGGTCGTTCCAGCTGTGTCTGCTGTCCTAGTGAGATGGATATGAATATGTATTAAACAAATGCTGAAAAACTGAGGGCTTGTAGAACAAAAGGAAAAAACACGAAACAGAACAACTGACCTGTATTCAATGCCTGGAAGCACTGAAGGTCTTCAGGAGTTTCACTGAGTACAGTTGGTTTAGCTTGAGAGGAAGAAGATCAAAAGGATGCTTGATTGCAGCGCTGAAGGTGGAAGGAAAAAAAAAAGTACTAAAGGTCTCTTCAGTCTAATGGATAAAAGGAAAAGCAGAGTCTGGAAATCAAAGTCACGTCATTTGAAATGGGAATTTTGAGAAACAGATGTGGCAGGGAGGGTGATTAAGCATTGCCACCTTCTCCACTTTTCCCCAGAGTGATGCAGGATTCAATCTAATACAAATTGTTTCACTGAGACCCTAACTATACATAACAATTTGTGTTGTACAGAGCGGTCAGATGATATGATCTAATGGTGTGGACAGGCCTTCTTTTCCAGACGTGAGGAAAAGATCACATGTAGCAGCATAGTTAAACTTGATGTCTGAGCAAACATTAGAGAGCCTTAGCCCCTTGCAGCATTCCTTTCAGCACATCCTCAATGCATTTTGCAAAGGTGCACATGTTTAAAAACATGTTTCACTTGAAATCATATTGTAAGTGCAATGTAAAAGTCCTTGTTCTTTGCCTCCTAGATTTGTTTCCTAGGAAAGTAGTACATAAACATAGTAGTAGATTTTTCTCAAAAGAAATGTATAGAACAGAGTGGAAAAAGACACAGGGCTGATGAAGATTTTGAGAGGACATCTAATTCATCCCTGACCTGGACTTAAAAAAAAAAAAAAAAAAGAGTTTTCAGCATCCCTGCCTTACTCTCTTTTCTATGGGAAAGCAGTTCCCTTGCTGTCATCTGAATGTCAGACTGGGTCACGACCTTGAAGCATCGCATACCCTTTGAAGGAAAAGCCTCACTCTGCTGAACTGTCAGCTCAGGGACCCTCCCTGAGACACAAGGAGCTCAGCAGGAGTTTTGGTAGCTGCATTAGCATCTTTAAGTGATGGGGTTCAGGCACCTGTAACAGCATGCTCACAGCAGCTGAGCACTCAGGATGGATCAGTCTGATGATTATCCACCTGTGCCCTGACTAGTTGTATTTAAGACTATGTGCTTGTTGAACTTTGTACTATCATGACTAGCCTATTATTAACACCACTGTGAGTTGTTTGGACTGCCTAAAATGTGCTAGCTCATTCCTTAAAAACAGCTTCCTACTCATATAGCAACTCTGCAGGCTTCTCGAAGAGCATTTACACACACAAGTGCTGCAGTCAACTTGCCATTGAATACATCTGCATTAATTGCTTGCATTATTAACAATGGAGCGTCTGCTTAATTAACTCAGAGGAGCACAGGCTACTTTGCTAAATGTTAATTAAATGCTTCATTGGCAGACTCTGGGTTTTCTTTTTTTTCAGCCTCAAAGGAAGCAAACCTACTGTGTATTGCAGCTAATTTCCATTCAGTTTATGGAACTGTTTGATTTTTCAATCATAGCTCTGCTGAATTAGACCAAACTGTCCCTGGAGAAGGTATTTCATTTACATCTTTCACAGTTCCTAAGAGAGCCAAGTCTTTCTGCTTTTCAAATTTATTCTCCAGGTAAATCAGAAGCAACTGCTTTACAGCTGATGATTTGAACTGCCTTTAGTGAGAAGAGAATAGAGACTATCATCAGGGTAACCTGACCACTTGTATATTTGTTTTAAATCAGTATATTTCTTCCCAATTAAAAACCAAAATATTTTAGTTTAAGCTAGGTGGAATGCGTATACATACAGTCATTATTTAGTCATAGGTATCTAGTTGGTTTTGGTGGCAATTACATATTTAACATTTCTTCTGAGCCTGTACTTTAGTTGAGGTTTTCAAATTACAGTTTTTATGGTGCCATTTCTCAGGTCTTAGGTCCTCAACAATATGCACTATTGCATATGGATATTAGGAAGATATAGAAATAACAAAGACATGTTATAAATCCAGAAAGGAACAAATCTCCTTGTTCATTTCCCAGTTCTTTTTTTTTTTTTTTTTTTTTTTTTTTTTTTTTTTTTTTTTTTTTTTTTTTTTTTTTATTTGCTGAAGGAAGATAAAGTACCAATTAGAACATCTCTTTTGTCATCACAGATTGCAAAAAGTTGCCTGCTTCCAAAATCCCTTTCATAAAGGCTCACAATGTATTTGTTTCCTAGCTGAAGAATCACATTTCAAATTATCAGCCTGGCAGAAGCAATGAAAAATGATTTGCTGTGTTGTCAGTTTGAATCTTCAGTGTGGAAAGAGAACACCATGTGCAGGATCAGGCCTGACTTTTAATTTAAAATATAAATGCTCCTTCAGAATAGATGTCTGAATTCAACCTTGTAAGTCAGGGAATTGAAAGAGAAAAAAGTGAGAAAGTGATTTTTAGAAGGTGACCAGCAAAACAATCCACAGCATGTTAATAACAAATAAAAGACTTAAGTTTGAGTTGTACGTGTAGTGAAAGATGTTTTTGTTATCATAGTATCACAAGGCCGTATATTCATAATACAGAAGAAGTAAGATAAAAAGGAGACATGCAAATGATTCCACTATATTTTCTAGCCCAAGAAGTTTCTTCTGCTTTATGTAATTTGGTGAGCAGAGAAACCAAGAATGATGTCACCATTTCAGTTCTTGATATTGCATATCTTTATGGCTCTATCATGGTGCTAATGGGATAGTGGTGTATCTTAGGGAGATTGTTTTAAGCTCCCTGCAGTGTCATGCAAGCATTAAGGTTATGCTTTACTTAGGCTGCATTTGAGAAGCCTCGTCAACGATTAAAGTTGCAATCTGGAGTGGAAATGGAGAGCTGCTGCATGAGAGAATGAGACTAAATGTTGTTTGGTAGCAGCAAGATTAAAGCATTCACTTGGAGAATAAGAGATCTGGTGAATATTTAATATAAAATAAATATTCAATACTTTAAGTCAGATCATCTTTCTGCCAGAACAGAGGCATAACAACTAATTCCAAAGTAACATCCAACAGAACTGGTTCCACAAATACTTTATTCTATGGACCCAGAATCAAAAACGATCAATTTATCACCATGTGACTAAGTTGTAGTTATTATTCCTGCACATGACTGTAACTCACACAAAATCTTCTGATTTAAGCTACGTTCTATCTATGTATAACGCCCTGGAGAGTTTAACTGTCTTGTTTTATTGAATAACTCTGCTAGCCTGAGAACATGGGCCCATCAGTCAATGTGGTTCAGCTGGAGTCGGGAGGACAGTCCTAAACTTGCAAAAGGGGGTGGTTAACTCTCAGAGAAGACATTATGGTCCAACTGTAGATCTCTTCCTATATGGGAATGGATAATTTTAAACAACAACTTGAGAGCACCATCTTAAAGTCACTACCTAGTGATGGAGGCAGGTGGCTCTGCTGAGGCTTCTTCTAACTCTTTGAAGGCCTCCAGCTACATCATCTCTAACGTGGCCCTGAGCCCAGGCAGCCAAACCCCCAATAAGGGTGGTGATGGTAAAGATGCTTGCAGGGTCCTTTACACTTTCAATTTCCCAGGTAGTCTTCAAAATGAAAAAAAGGTCTCCTCTTCCAATGGAAGATAGCATTAAGGCTGACATCGTCACTGGCCTCGAAGCACCATGGATTACATTGGTTTGCTCTCTGGTTCACTTGATGGATAAATTATTGGTAGAGCAAACATCATAACAGCTCACTGCTATGAGGCAGGGCACAACAAAAATGCTGGTAAGACAGATCCAAACATCTCTAACAGGCAACAAATATTTCATTCTTAACTTCCAGTAGAGAAGATTCACCTGTTCCAACTAAGGGACCAATCTGTATGCCGAAATATAGATCTCTAGGGACATTTGAGCAGCCCTACAGTCCTGTGTGAGATTGGTCATTTTAGGCACTCTTTGAAGTTAATGGGAAAAAAACACCACTACAAGGAATGATTTATCTGACCTATCTTAAATGTCTGTCTTAAAATGAGGTTAATCACTCTGGGGAGATGCTTCATTCTCTCTATAAAGTTAAATGAAGCTGGGAGAGACTAGCTGAGACTCTAATCTCTAATTTTTGGACACACAAAGCTATGCTGACAAATTCCACCCACACCGTCTCATTCGTGTGTAAGATGGGCAGAAAAGCAGAGGAATCCATCAGACAGCAACTCCCCACTAGCAATGAAATGGTCATTCCTTTCAACAGCCTAAAGCTCCTGCACCAAAATCTCATTTTTTTACAAGGTAATAGCACTCAGGCTAATACTTATCTCTCTTCGTGGATCAAGCTGTGCACTAAACAGAGCTTGCAATAGGGCTGGAAATAGTAATAGTACTATATTGTTTTCACATAATCCTCTTGCTCCACAAGCTGATTATGAATCATTTCATGTCCAAAGACAACATAAGTGTGCATACTTATTTCTATGCTGACCTTAGCATGATTGCAACTGCTGGATTTTTGTTTATTTATTTTGCCTCATAGCCTGAATCCATCTCTGCTTTCTGTGTGTGATGTCGCGGGATCTGGGGACAGGCACACAGCAAAACCCTACTTCACCGAACAAAAGGGCAAAGCCCGCCAGGTGCTTTCCAGATGTGATGGGTCACCCACCTACCAGCTACCAATATTGTGCAGCCGGTAGTGCCATATGGCGCCCGCCTTTCCTTGTGTGAGACATGTTAAAGCTCCATTACCCCTGACTTGTTCATGACCCTTGCAGAAGAGCAAGGATAAAAGCATTGTGATTGCTTCCCAAAGTACAAGTTGCTACAATTTCATCCTGTTTCAAGCAATTTGCTTCAGCTCCAGGGGTCTCGTCCTGTTGTGGCTTTTATGTTGCCCTTGTCTCATTCCACCACTGTATGTCTGCAGCAAGCTTCTTCAGGAGAGAGAGATTTTTGGCATCAAAACTCAGCTAAGGAACAGGGGAGCTGTGGCACTTTGATAACACTACACCAGCTTTGATTAAAACACTAAGAAAACTTCTCCTTTTCTTCTCCTTGGGGGTGCAGGGTTTGAAGGGATAATGCAGAGCTTGCTCCTGGCTAACACAATCCCCCTTTTCTTAGGAGAAGCTGGATAAATGCAAAACAAACTGTTCTAGGGAAGAAAATTTATCCCACCAAAAGGTCTAGGTGCTGGTATGGTGCAGCCCCTCTGGTGCTTCTGCTCTTTGTTAATGAGAAACTCTCATTCTTGGAAATAAATATGCATATTATTTCTCCCTTTTCCTTGAATTAATCTCAAAGGTCTGATAGGTCACTGATGGTGATATAAAGCCAGGGGAGCTGCCTCAACTGATGAGATGTAGAGAAAGTTGGACACATGCTCCTTTCTCATAGCATTCCTACAGGGTGGGGGACCTCTGGCTAAAATAACAGGCAGAACATGGAAAACTGATCATATGACATCTCTTCACACAGAACTCATTTCCATGAGATATATAAATGAGGCTGAGAATTTAACTGGATTTGAAAGCTAGGCTTTATTTAGAAGAAGCCCCCAAATGTTTTAAGGATGTGGGAGAAAGGATTTAAGGAAGAAAAAGCAACTCGAAAGTTTATAAAGAATATGAGATCTCATGTTTCTTGACATGTGCTAGTAACCTATGGACCAGATAATTTTAAGCTTACCTATTTCACTGCTTCTTTGCCCTTTTTCCTAAAGCTGCAGCTTTGTTGCTGTCGGTAGTACTATGTAGATAAACCAGTGATCTGATCAAGCCTGTGAATTCATACAATCTAAGCAACCAACCAGTAGCTAACTGATTGTAATGAACTGTCTGAATCATGATTAGATTTGCAGATGAAAATTATGAAGTAGTTTATGCGTTTAAATATGAAAGGCAAATATATTTGCCTAGATGCAAAGTCATGAACTGCATCCTTATGTTGTGAGAAGAAGAAAATCCTGTAGATAGAAGCATGATGGAACAGTAAGAACATGAAGTTGGCATTTAGGAACTCTGGATTCAATTATTGGTCTGCCACAAATGGATTTGGATGAAAGTCAATTAAGGCATAGGCTGAGCTGTTATTGCAGATCTAATTCGAGGGATTGACAATGTTACCATCTCCAGCTCCTCATCATTTTTGACAGGTGGAGATCCATAGCCCCAAGGCCTATCTAACACAGAAACGGATGGCTAAAATGTGGCGGCAGGAGCCTCCGGCTGATAAGAGTGACAACACGCTGCTGAAGAATAGTAGCAACATCTCATTTGTCACTGTCCTTTACAAAGTGATAGTGAATATAAGTTCTTATTGCTTTTATGCCTGCTCCCTAATCTTATAAAGTAGGATGATGCTTCACAAATCTACAGGGTGGTCATGAAAATAAAACTAATGACTGTATTGTACTTACGTGCAGTAGTAGTGTATAAGGTTTAAGTGAACACATCGTATTTGGTTTGGAGCACACGTCCAGTACATCACCTCAACTCAGCTGAAAAATGATACTTCTTTATTTTTGGGTAACCCAGTTGCCTTAAGATATGTGATCATGTCCCTCAGATGCTTCCACTAATGTAAATGGCTCCCAGTGGAAAAAAATGCACTGAAATTTCTTCTCTTGCCACTTAAATATCTTCACTGTGATTGGACCAATCTCTGCTGATCTAAACTGAATACCCTTGCTTTTCTCTCTGCTTTCCCAGTTATCACCCTGTGCTGTATCTTCAAGTGTCGGATTCCCCGGACAAAGAAGGAGATAGAGGCGCGATACGCTCAACGACAAGCAGCCAAAACGTACGCAGACAAACTAGAGACGGTGCCACCACTCAATGAGCTCACAGAGATCCCTGGAGGTATGTCTTGTGCTCACATCTACATACCAAAACCATCTTCCCTTTTGGGGTTGCCTTATGTATGCATGAATACAATGAGTTCTGTCTTCCCTTAGTATAAATTGCAGCGGCTGCCTTCACACAATCATGAAGATTTTGCTTGTGGGACTAATTCGGTTAACTCCTGCCTTTTGCATGCGCTATACTGACCTTGCAAAATTTCTGGCAGCAGGCATGGTCATTTAGATTTAAAAAAGTGAGGTTTTTTTCCATTGACACGAATCAGAGTTACTTTTTTGAAGCTCATGTTTAAAATATCCTGACCATCTAATTCATGTTAAGCACCAGTTTCTGGGGGGATGTCAGTAGGAAGAGAAATAGTTGTTAGAGTTTCACATTACTCATAAGTGGCTTCCCCAATGAGACGACCAAGAGTATTTCTGTGACTGACCTCCCCTCCTCTCACTCACTTTTCCTGATTCTGTACCCTAGGCTCTACCGAAACTCTCCCAACTCTCTCTGGTCATGTCCAGTCCAGACCTCTCAACTCTCTTCCTGTGGTGAAAGAAGAAGATGAAATGGCCCTGCAAGGAAATTAGGGGGACTGCCTTCCTGTCTCTCTGTCTCTTTGGCTTCTCTTTTCCATGGCTTCCAACGAGATCCACCATGCCTTGGACTCACTGCTTCTCAGTTCCCTTTCTGCATTTCACCTCTGTTTTCTCAATTCCTTTCTAC
>VZSV01000002.1:18711566-18746002 GCA_013398735.1 Nothocercus julius
ACAGAAATATATATATATATATATATTCTTACTTATAGCTCAGTACTTCAGCAGTGCTTAGCCTCCTAACTATACCTATGCTATAAACTGAGGGTGGCCAGACCATTCTTGGCATCTAAACAAAACTGGCAAGAATAAGTCTTTGTCCATACTGTTAAATTGTGTTAACCTACAAAGCAGAATGAAGGTATCCAAATGGCCTCCTGAAAATAGTCACTTGAATAGCTCATGATACTAATTTTCATAACCTATAGCAGTCAGTGGAGCTATTATAATTACTTTATCCCTGTCTGATCCTCTGGACAGGTTAAAGGTTAACCTGTCAAAGTCATAAGTCATCCAAAGGTCTAGGTAACACATGCTTACTTGTATGAGCACTCACACATGGAAGTGAAGGACCATCTATCAATGGATTCCAGGGAGAGTGAAGGTCTGGCTCATGCCTATTGATAGGAGAAAGTCGAATTAAATCATTTACTACTGTGGCCTCTTCCTGCCTAGCCATTACATCTGGAAAGCCTATAAAATAAGAATTAAAATATCCCAAAGATGAAGAAAAGGTAATTGGCAAGAAGGATGGTAGTTCTGCCCTGGAAAGCTAATGCATTTTGAACCCCTGTAAGCATCCTTCACATCCCACAAACTTGCTCACAGGCTGCCTCCAAAAACTGTCTATTTTGGTGTGAATTTAATTTAAAATATTTTATTGTGGACTTGTGAACAAGCTACCAAAGCAAAGCAGTTTTTGAGAAGTCAGCTGCACCATAAAGACTACCTAAGATTCCACTCCATGAAATGTGTGAGTTGTGTAGATGACTCTCTTCAAAGTTGCAAGTGACCTTAAATTATGGGTCCGAGAAGCTGCAGGGAAGGATACTGGTGGGTAACAGGTTGCTGAGTGGCTGCTGATGTGGACTAATACCTTCTGAGTACATGTGATCTGGAGCTACCTTGTTCTTCCTGAAAGAGAAGTATATCTCAGAACAAGAGTCTGCCTAAGCCACCCTGAAGGAACTGATACCACCAATGCTGTGTGGGATTCATCTATCCGCAAGCACTCTATACCCATAGATAGAGATATCTGCATCAGAGCTAGTTCTCTAGATCACTTTTATCTACAATGAAAAGAAAAAAAGGGTTCTCAAGGATGTGGCTAATTTCATGGTAAGGTGGGAGTGCCAAACTAGAATAGGCAAATTGTGCCTTAAAAGTGCCTGTTTATCCCCAGTGACCTCTAAACATTAGATGCAAAAGCTTTGTGTGATCAAATTCACTGGTTTAGCTTCCTTCTGAAATTAGTCTGAAGGATGTCCCCAAAAGGGCTTCACTTCATAAATGAGGCATTTGCAATGGAAAATATACAAATTTTGGAGTTTCTTCACTGTGCCATTGTTTGCAGCTGTACAGACTGTAATGTTGTGCCAGGTAACTCCACTGGCATTTAACAATCCACCTTGGCTTACATTTTAATGAAAAATAATTATGTGTGCCTGTTGACTATTTATATATTTACACCGTAACAAACCCTGGTAGTTGTAGTCAAGACTGGAGAGATAACATCAACGATTTAAATTACTGAACGGCTATTAAATACTTCAAAGTTTTCTGAGTCAAATGCTATTAATGATGCATTATAATGGCTAAATACTTTCATTTCTTGCATTTTTTGATTCTAGCCCTCATTTACCTTGATGGAATATTCTAAATGCCTAATGGCTCGCTGTGCACTTTTTTGAGTGTCATATAGAGCAACATCTTCTTCTGAACACAAATAAAATGGACTTTAGGGTTCTGCGTATAAAGTGTTATGTGAAGAATTCCCTTCTTTCCTTTCTGTCTCCCATTTTGAGTGATAAATACAGACAGAACTTGACCCTTGCTCTGAATGGAGAGGTGACATTCACGTCCATGGTCTGGGAGATTTTAGTTCACGTGATCCCTGCTGTTTTCCCCTAGGAAGTTAATACTTTCTCTGTTTATTTATTTATTTTTCTCCTTTTCTCATGTGAGATGTCAGGATTTCCCCTGCAATTGTAAGAAAGCTTCTCCATTATTCCCCATTCTATTTGTACATTCAAAGAAATTTCCAGTTTCCAGTACTGAAGGATGATATTTCATATTAGTGTGGGAATATTTTAGGTAAACATAAGAAATTCAGGTTTGATTCTTCCATATAATACACTATTGCAATCCGAAAATGATACCACAGCAATCTATAGCAGTGGGAGTTACAGATCTGCTAAAGAAAATTAGATGACAGAGGTTCCAGGTGAGGGTTGAAACCTCTCTCTGAAGGATCACGCCAAATTACTGCCAGAGCCATGTTTCATGTTAGCATGAACAAGCATAAAGGAACTTGATTTAGCCCAGGCATCAAATGAATAAAGCTAAACAATGACCCATCATCCTCCATTCACTGAAGGCACTCACAGGTTGTTGCAACATCTTGCCTGAGATTAACTACTCAACAGTGGTAACATGGTTATCTCTGCACCTATCTCACTTCTGTAATGGGGATTTTCAGTGAAGGAGGTTGTGGGAAACTTAACACATTTTCACATGCTTTTGCACAACTTTGTGCCCTGCTGGTCTTGAGCAAAGAAAAAACTTTCTATAAGAAATATATGAAATCTGATCTGTATTTGAGTGTCATGTTGCAGCTTGAATTGAGAGAACAGTGCATCCAGCTTTTAGCCCAGAAATTCTCCTGAGAAGAGTACCCACTTTTATTAAAAACAAACAAACAAACAAACAAACAAAAGGATAAGGAATGTATTTTTTTCTGTTTCAAAATCCTTATTCAAAATAATAAAAGTCTGCAGAGCCAGATCCCTCTGACGAAAGGCCAAGAAGGTGTAAGTAGAGAAATTATAAGCATCCTATATCCATTATATCTATCTTTTGTGCTAAAACACAATAAAGCAGAACCAAATCTGCGCTAGGGTTGCAGACTATAGACATATGGCATGTTGCCATCAATTGCCTATACTGCCATTAATTACTGTAGCCGGATCTAGATTTGGGGCAGGACATGAGCAAAGCCTATACTATAGCCCAGCATGGGGCAAGTCATCTTCTGTTTGTCCATGAGTGAAGATTCCCAGCAAAAACAGGCAAGTGCAGTACTGAATTACATGAGAAATGTTTCTGTTCCTTCTCCTGGAAGACAGCTCCACACTGATTGTCATTTGGAGGAAATGCTTATGGACTGTGCTCATAATCTTCATGAACCAGGGCCTAACAAGAGACGCAGTATCCTCCACAGAGCCACAATCTAGTTCCTGAAATTACAGTTTCTGTTTTATCTCATTGGTCTGTCTTCTCAAAGCAAAGGTATGAAAAACTGCTGATCAGTGAGCGAATGTTCTGTATGAACAAATTCCCAGCTTTTCCTTTGTCCAAATTTGCATGCAGGGAGCAGTTTTGTCCCTGGCTAATATCATCACATACTAACTGCCTTCCTGTTTTCTCTGTTTTTGTTTTGTTTTATTTTGTTTTTCATCTCAAATACAGCTCAGGTGGCAGAAGAAAAAAAAGAAGAAGTTCCGACTGTATCTGGAAAAGTGGACAAGGCACAGGGCAAGAAAGATGGCTTCAAAGACTCCAAGAAGAAGGAGAGTGAAAAGGACCAGAAAGAAGGATCCAAGAAAGAAGGGAAGGATGGAGCCAAGAAGAAAGAAGGAGAAAAGGGCGCTGGTGACAAGAAACAAGGAGGTGGAAAGAAAGGTGAAAAAGAAGCGGAAGCAGCAAAGTCAGGAGGAAGCACCAAGACTAATGGCAAAGCTGGTGGGAATGCCAAAGCTGCAGCAAAGAAGAAGTGACCCTGCTAAAAGGCAGTGCTCAAGGTCTTCACCTGACTTGCGGTGGGCAAGGGTACTGTCAAATTGCTGCGGGTAAAGCAGAGGGAGCAGATAGGACATGCTCCTTCCATAAGTTCAGGCTGCTGAGTGCCACTGGATGTACAGATTTATTATCTTTTAAAGACCATATCACTGTTTTTTGGGTTTTCATTTTTTCTTTCCCTCCACCAAAGGAAAATCTGGCTATGCAGTACCTTGTGAATAAAATTTACTGTACATTATAACAATAACTGGAAGCAAACTGAAGCCTGGAGTGACAACCAGGACTTTTGATAAGTATCGTGTTGCACAGAGGCGAAGACCTAAACAAATGAGACGACATGGTTCATTTACTATAAGTTCTTCTTAAGGACTTTATGTTTTTTGATAAGCACTAATTAGCACTCATCTCCTCCGATTTTTACATGGATTTCTGTAATTTCTGTATGCTAGAGCTCAGTGAATGAAGAACTCAGAACCTTTCAAAATAATAAGTTATATAGTTTCTCAGACATGGCTTGGATACATGGGAGACACTTTTTTTTCCTCTTCTGCCTCTTTCACTGAATTGCTGAAAGAAAATCCTTCCTTCGTTAAAGAACTGTGAATTTCCCAAAAGATTCATCCACCTTTTCTCTTTTCTAGTGAAAGACATCCAAATCAGGCTGTAGGAGGAGATCTAGTATATTCCATCTGTGCTGCTGCAGTATTTGCTGTCACTTCATGATCACTTCAGTGAAGTCCACAGATGAAGACAGCCCGTGGGGAAGAAGGGGATGTGAAGATGCTCAGCATGTTCCAGCAGAAACTCAGCGTCTCGGGGGAGCCAGGCTGAGTGCTTGCATGACTTCTGACTAGCTCTTCCTCAGCAGTCTTGAAACCAGGACTTTTGTCATTCTTCAGCGTGACTCCTCTCCCTCTCGCCTTCTGGACAGTTCTTGAGAGTTCCTTTAGCATGAGTGGCTTTTTTTGCTAATGTGGTTTGTAAATAGTTTGTTGGTTTATGCCTGGAGATGAACAGGGATCAGGTATTTAGGCTGAAAATTGCAAAACATGCAAGCTAAGTGGAAATAATTGACAAGCTGTCATAATGACTAAATCTCTACTATTACCATCAGGTTTTCTGTCTCTGAGCACACACACTGGTGCAGCTTTGTCCACATCATGAAGCCAAGATGGATTTATATCAAGTACAGGCTATGAGACTCTTATAATAAGGTCAGTCAGTTCATGGAGGTACCAAAAAGCACCAGAGCTGGTGAAGGCACCTGCAGAGCAGAAATGGGAGAGATGTTCACAACCCACAGAAATATTTACCAAAACAGTTAATGGTGGCAGTTCACTGCCTCCAAGGTTGATTTGTCCTGCTAGAGAAGTTTGGAAAAATCAGGGATGCTGCTTGGTGAGAAATTCTGCCCATGTGTGCTGACAAGTGATTTGAGCCTTAAACCTCCATCAGCTACAGTGATACCCAAAATGCATGTGAGCATGTACATTATAAACACCTATATTTAGATGCCTGAATCACAGCCCTGCACCTAATTTTTCAATGAATGAGAGTTAGATTAATGGAATTTTAAATTTCCAGGCAGGAGTGTAAGACCTGGTTTCAGGTGCAGAGAAATGATCATAGCTCCTTCAATTTCTCCTTATGTTCCTTGGATTGGGAGAAAGCATGCTCCCATCTCTCCTTTGCAACACACAGACCTGGGAAAACAGAGAACTTCTAACCTCACAAGAACAAGAGAGATCAAATAACTTAACTGGAGTAACACCATAAATCAGTATCAAAACAAAGACTTCAGCCCAAACCTGATGAACTCCAGACCTTAAGAGCATCTCTCTGTGAGCAATGCTCCCTGACTTTCTCTCCATCACCCTGTGTCTCATCTGACACATGCACCAGTCCTTGCTGTCCCACCACCCTACTCTGTACACTTTAGCTTCTTGCTCTCAAATGTTGTTTTCACTTCATTTGATAAAAAGGGAACTCTGGCAAGGAGGAGCACCCACATAAGAGTGATGTAAAAGCCTTGGAGCAAACTCGATGAGTTGTTAGTGTACATGAACACATCCTCACTTTAGGGAGCTGCAGAAACTCCTAGTGCCAGAGCTGATCAAAACACATTGGTTCTAATATAAAGAAACATACCAGCTCAGACATTATATTTCAGTCACTTTTTTTTTCCTGCTCATTCCCTGTTTAATTTATTTGTTTTATATGGCATTGGAAAGAAAAGAAATAATAATAATAAAAAATTGCATTCAGATCAGACCATACTCTTTGCTGCTCCCCTGGAAGGGCACAAGCTTGCACGAGCTTGCTGTCCAGCACATCATGCATTTTGAGCATTTGGCTGAATGCTAATGTCTTGTAAAATCCACTTCCTGAGTAAACATCTGTAGGGTGAAATCCAGCTGTGAAGTGGCCAGAAAGGACTGTTTCCGGGTCCTGGGATTGGAAAGATATTGCATGGTGAGATGCTGTCGTATTGCATGCAGTTAGGTGCTTTCTGTTAGTGTTGCTTATGATCTGTAGAACGTGGATTCTACTCTTATTCCCTCAATCTGTGTGTATTTGGTAAGATGGAAGAGGAGCAGATATGCACATGGTCTGAAAGTTCCAGTGATGAAAATCTCTCCCTTCACTTCTTTATTAAGCTCCTTATCACAGAGTAAGATAGCTTTTTCCTTAACCTTTCCCAAAGACTCTGCCAAAATAAAATAAAATTAAAAATAAAATAAAATAAAATAAAATAAATGCTGCATCTGAAGCATTTGGAAGAGCTCCAGCACTTCTGGAGCCTTTGCAATAAATCTGAATCAATTTCTGCCAGGATCAGACAAAAAATACTTTTGTAAGTCCTACATATTGTGCCACATCAATTTGCATTCTTAGCCATCAGAACAAATGTAGTGTTAATTTTGAAAGAAATGCTTCTTCTTTGATAAGGACCAAACTAGAGTCACCTAGGGAGTGTAAATGAACTTGTGTCTTACTCACTGAAGTGACTGGAGTGTGGATGTAGTGATGGGAATACATTACTGGGGGATTTGGGGAAAACGTCCTATCTATTCTAGCTTATTGCAATGCCTCTTGCTGAAGCGGCCATGGAGGGAACTAAATTTATAGGTGTAACTCTAAAACTGCTGTGCACATTTCTCTATATTTCCACCATATTACAGTGATCAGGTGGAAGCTGAATGCCAGGTTCCACTGGGTGTAAAATAGTATTTCTGCAGTGTCACACACAGACCAACAGCAGCTCAGGAGCTACTTCTTGCACCCCAAGATGGAGAAATTGCACTGGAAAAAACTGCATACACAACTGAAGCTTAGCAAAATGAATCATTAATGTCACAATTGGACATGTGCTGAATTCTCTACAAATCTAAGTGGAACAGCAAATCTTGCATGCCAAAAGCAGGATTTAGGACCCAAAGCTCAGGCATCTAGATTGTAATGACATATCTTGTCCTTCATTAGATGGCCTGGGCAGTGCGTGTGTGGGAAGGGTGATTGGAAGAATTAAAGTGAAGATATTAGAGAGTCAGGATGAAGAACTGTCCAGAACTGACTGATCTATTCCATAGTTTTCCACTAGAGGGGACTCTGTTCTTCCTCTGTAATATCTGAAGCCAGTTCTACAGGCAGGCCTTGCTGAGAGGTTTTGTCTTATTCATGGCATTAAACAAAGTCTGGCTTTGGTTATATTTGCCCTTCTTGGGTCTAAAGAATACTCTGATGGTATTAGTTGACCCCTTGAGCCATCACCTTTCTCATATACTAGACTTCCATTGGTTAATAGAGGTAAGAGTGAAGTTGGCATTACCTTAATATCCCAAGAGCATCACTGATGCAAGAGCCATCAGAGAAAAAAAAAAATATTGTCTTTGGTGGATAAAGCTTAAGTTGGCAGAATTAGGTGTCTCCATGGGGTTTCTGTGAGGATAATGAGTTTGGATGACAAGGCTGATGACTGGAGACATTGGGTTTTCTTTAGTTTCATTTCTAAAACCTTTGAAGCCCAGAACAAGCTGCAGGTAGGTTTATTACCCTCCCTTTTCCACAGTGGTTTTGCTTTTAACATTAATAAAAAGCAGAAAAAAAAAAAATACAGCAGCAAATTACAGAGGCTCTTGAGCAAAAAGATGTATCTTCTTTATTAAATTTGTTTGTACTTACACAGTGGGACTCTGGACAAGAACTTTTTATTTATTTATTATTGCTTCCATAGTCCTGCTCTGTTATTAACAGTATCTTGACCCTGTCCTCAGAAACTAAACTCACAAAGTTCAGCTCCTTTTGACATGCAACAAGGAAAACAATTGAATCATATATGTTGCCTTGATCACCTGATTAGGCCCTTGGAATATGAATGTCCCGCTTCCCAACAGGGTACATGTCGAGTCCCAAACCTGAGGTGGACCATAGCAAAGTAGAGATGTTCAAATCAGGGATTTGGCCTTCCACTGGTCAAAAAAGAAAATAGAACAACCCCTCTTTTCTTTTTTCAGGGCCCAGAGATGGATCTCTTCACCATCATAAGTCATTTTGATGTTACTGACTTGGCTGACTTGTTTCAAAGTGTCGTATTTTGCAAGTTTAGAAAAGAAAAGGTAACCTTCAAAAATAGAATTGAAAAAATCTCTTTTCACTTTATTTTTTCTCTCCTTTGATGTGATTAGGAGCATCTTGCAGCAGATACACCAACAAGCTAAGCACACCCACCTGAGCTATAACACCACAAGCACCAAGGTGTGTCAAAGATGCGTCAGACAACAACTGTGAGATAACTCTGACCCTCTTCTACTTCCAGTTTCATGTGACATTTCACATTATACTGCCCACATTTTTACACACAGAACTGAGAGACTCTTATGATCCTAATCTTTTCTGGTGAAACAGAATGCTTCTTTTTCATTTGTTGAGTCCCTGATGCACTGAGGCCGGACTCCTGCAGGCTGAGAAGTGTCATGCAGGGTAACTGGGGCACAAAAGGCAATGTGCTTAATGTCACAAGCAAAGTCTGAGACAATGGATGGGACCTGAGCACTCATCTTGTGAAACAGTTCTTTGTGCACTTTTCCTTCTTAAGATGCTCCAGGGATTTAATCTATAATAATAGTGGTGAAGTCTCCCTGAACTTCTCTATCTTCTCTTACCATAAAACTGCCTGTCAAAAAAAAGCTTATTTCCAGGGAGGTCATAATATACAATAGAAATCTTCCCATTTAAGACACAATAGGAATGCATGTTCACTTAAGATCTGCTGTTGAGAAACTGAAGAGGTGATAGAGTGTCCTGGAGAAATGCTTTGCTCCAAGGAAAGTGAGGGGAAAGGAAAGAAGACAGAAAGAGATTTTTGTAATTTGCCTTTCCTTGGGCTTGTACTTACTGCTCTTTGGAGTCTGGTTTTGGGGGAGAGAAAATCTCCTTTTACCTGGAGATGGGGAGAGCCCTCTAGAAAGACATCCTTGTGTCTGGTCTGATTTTATTCTCTTTGATGCTATTTCTGTCAATGGAAGACCTCTCACTATCCCCTTGCACTTGGAAGCCTCTCCATGGTTGACCCCAAGAGATCGATACAGCCCCTTCCTCACTATTCTGGGGGTGGTTTTGAAACAAAACCTCTGAAAGCGGAAAGCCAGATCCATGTTTTGTATTTTGCATCAAGGGCCTGTCTCCTGCTCCTTGTCCCTCTTGCCCCTCAGAAGGGCTGAGCTGCGGAACCTGGGCAAATCTCTTTTCGCCACTCAAGAGATAGGAAGTAGCTTAGAGGGGGCTTTCTCCATAGGCAATGCATTCAGAATACCAGTTTAATGAGTTTATTTTACAGGCCGTCAAATATTCCCTGGCTCCATGCTATCGCACAGTGGTGTATCTTACTGATGCCGGTGGGGATTATGATTTTTTAAAAATTCATTTTAAACATCCCTGGAGACTTTATTAAGACTTCCTGCAAGAGGACAGGGAGTTTAATACAGAGGGAAAGAAACAGGAACTTAGATTTTTCACTCAAACAGGGCTTGACTTTATAAGTGAAACACACTCGCACTCTTCCTCCACCCTGTCCCCATCCCCTTTGCCCCCTCCCCAGCCCATAAAACAGACCCTGGGATCAATGCCCCATGTGTATAGAAATAGAGGCTAATCATTTAATTTCTGTGGCTTTCTGTCCAATGAGTCACCAAGCTGGGGGAAGCACAGAACGGCTGTGTAGAATGCAGGTCCCATCCTGGCTGGAATGTGCCATCCAGGCGAGTCTTTGGGGACAGCAGAACCATGGATAGAGGGGGAGAATTCACTGAGAGTCACTTGTGTTGCACATTTCCAATTATCAATGAAAAGGTTTAACATACATTTCCCCTTTTCTTTTTCTCTCTTAGCCAGAAGCATGGATAGCTGTACTAAGCTAATGCAATGGGTGGTAGCATTTGTCTGAGGCTCAATACCAATGAGATGTTGTCCATGGCAGCACCATCCAGAAAGCTCTGTCCTTGGAGACCAGATACCATCAGACAGCCTGAGGAGTACCAATCCTTGAGGCCCAGAGAATGCTCCAGTCTGTGTTTCTTTGCCCTTTGCACAAAATGGGCAAAGATTTGAATGCTCCAGTTGTTTTTTGTGTATTTGTTTTTTTTTTCTCAAAAATTGCTCTCTCAGATATGTTTGGAAATATAGCATGTCTCTGTGGTTGCCTATTGTGATTCTGCAGACATAAGGTTGAGGGAAAAAGTCATAATAAAAGAATTCTTTTTTGGTGCTGTCTCTGCAAGTAGCACCCAAAGATTTTGTGGTAAACACCAAGGGCCTTACAGGCTTGTCACCCATAGCAGACCTGGATGCTAAGCATGATTCACTCACATCTCCAGATGAACAATCTGAAGTCTCTCTGAAGTCTCATCTTCCCTGAGCAGGATCAACTTGGGGTGGCTTTGCTTACTGGGCTGTTATCCTGGAAATGCTGGAGGGAATACTGGAGCTTCCCAAAGTGAATTTAGCATGGGAAGGCATAGGACCTTGGTTTCATGGGAATGGGAAGCTGGTGAGCCGTTGAGGAGCATGAGATTGTCTTTGATTTTCTAATGGAAGGTGTGAGATGAGACTGGGTGGCAGAGCTTAGGGGTCCTGTTTTGGTCAGGTTTAGGTGTAAAGTGACAGAGGAGGGGAAATAAGCAGGTATGGGATTTGACTAAACAAACACTTGCTCTTTCTTCATGCCTTTGAGGATCCCACCACTGAGTCTTGCTTGGTATCCCATTTGTCTTATGGTATCTCCTTTATAAGGTGTACACGGTGGAGAAGGTGCCACAGGAGCTGTCTGGGAGTTGGGTAAAGCAGAACCTCATGCAGAACTGGGTAGCAGTAGCAAAAGAACAAGAAATTCAGAACTAGAGGAGACCAAGCTGCAGCTTAATCTTCAAAAGCAGCAGCAAGCACTAGAGCAGTCAAGTGTTATGCACTTAAGTCAAGGGTTCCAAGGAAGGAGATGCTAAGCAAACAGAAATACCTGCAGAAAAACATCTAAGATAGAAACAGGGATGCACATAACCAACATGTGTATTTGACCTGGGCCAAAACCATGCTAGAGATGGGGCTCTTTTAACAAATACAGGTTGTATTAGAGCAATGCTTGATCCATGTCTTACTCTTGGTATGCCTACAGTGAATGATGACAGTCCCAGTGACCTTTGGTGGAAATTATAGATGATGGAAGGCTCCACACAGCCTTTTTTGGTCCATTAGGTATGGTGTTTCCTGGGTCTTTGGGGCAAAGCCTTTCATTTTTATACAGCACCCTACACGGACACACCATTTCCTACAAAACAGCATGACATGAGCCTCGCTGCCTCAGCTCTGTTAAGGTTCCCCATTGTCTGTTAGAGATGTTTCACTGCTCTTCTTTCTAGAGATAAGAAGTAGTGAGGTAAGTTACAACCTGTTTCTGAGGAAACAATCTTGGCTACATAATTCAGACAAAAAAAAGAAGTAAATTTGCCAGGAAGTATAACCAGGAAACTCTGAATGGAGGACTTTGCATTGTTCACACTTCAGAGTTAATGCTCTTGTGAGTTTTATATACTTTTCAGGGTAAATATAGTTAAATGGGGTTGCCCATCAAAGAACAGCAACACAGGATTTTCCATGCTCTTACATATTTTATGCTCTTACATAATTCTGGCAAGTATGAAACCTAGATGTTAATTAAAGATGGAGCATTAGCTCAAGGACTGAATAGAAGCCAAGACTAGAGGTGATGAGACCATGCTGGGATAAAAGGCAACTTTTTAATACCTGACTTAACAGAAGTTTGCTGTCATTTGAGAAATCTGACCTGATTATTTTAGCTGGTGCATAAGAGTTCTTTCATTTGTCAAAGACAACACATTCAGCTCAAAATAGCGAGATGGAGCTTCAAAAGATGAATCTAAGATTTTCTTCAAGAGGCCACTGGCTCCTGATCCCTGCAAAAGTCTTTGTGTGACCTCCGTGTCCAATAGGAAGTTTTGACATAGAAATGATGCCCTACATTTCCCACAGAGTGAGTATTTTAAGAGTTAAGACTCTTTCAGGCCTTGGAGAATCATGTTCCTCATGGAAAGTCTTCAAGCAGGGAGCAATTTTCTGACTGCAGGTGACTGAAGGGATAAGTAAAGTGTCTGATTTGAACCTTTCAGACAGCAATCATTCTCCTTTGCAGACATGAAAAATTCAACTCAGTACAAGGACTGGCAAGAATAAGGGGCATGCTACTTATGTAAGCACTGACCTTCTTTCTTCTGGGATTTAAACGCATAAAATAAACTGCAAATTTACTATAAGATTTAGGTCTGATGATTTATACATCTAGTGACTTAGAAATTGAGTCTGAAAATTTGAAAAAATAATACTTAAAAATATTGTTTTTATGTTCATTTCAAGCTAATAAGTCTATTCTCTGAAGGTTGTATGGATCTTTTACACTGCATACAAAAATGGCAGTCTGTGTAATTTGAAAAAATACGCAGCAGTGGAAAAAAAGACCTCCAAAACACTCTTCTAGCAAAACAGCCGTATCACATCTGATCCAATAATATAGTTTAATTCTTTCAACAACTTCTTAGCTAGTTTGCCAAATCAGATTGCCCCACTGGCCAAGAAAATCTCAAAATGCTGCCAAATCTTTTCAGACAAATTCCCCAAACTGCATATTTTATCCTGTTATGTACTGGAAAGAAGCAAAAAGAAAAACGAGTCAATTTGATTCTATTTACTGAGCATAGGTACTATTTACTGAGTGTATAAGCAACAGTTCAATCTTTAAGGACTTTCAGAGAAGGATTTAAGGCAAGTATTTCAGAGACGCAGGAAGCTAATAACTAAAAGGGATTAAAGAAAATCTGGAGAAAATTAAACTCTTATTTTATTTGGTTCTCCTACTTCAGCTTCACTTAAACTGAGTTTTACAAACAAATTTCAACATTCACTCATTTGTGAATAGGAAAGGAGTGGCAGAATGCAGAACTCCTTTCTTGCAAAAGAGTGGAAAATGTAGAAAATAATGGGCAAGGCTTTAATGAATTCTGCAACCCATAAAAGAAAGCATTACTATGAGTATCTGGGAAGCCTGATATGTCATCTGCTCCGTTTAGAGCCAGTGATGAAGGTCTAAGTGGTCCAGCCAGAGGTGAGGAGGTGAGGAGAAGCAGCAGAGGAGTGGAAACAATAGAGTACAGAGAAAGATTGGGGAGGGCAGTTCTTTTTGTTTTTCAAAAACCTAAAATATCACTAAATAGAACAAAGGAACCTTTGTGAGTCAATGGTGAGGGTAATGAGCTACTGAAACCTTCTTCACTTCAGAAATTTAAGAGCAGGTTAGACAGAAATCACAGCTAATTTATGTGAAGCTGATTCAGTAATGGGGCTGGAGGGCGGAACTAGATTAACTGAGAAGAAAGGTGTTTTGGGGCAATATGTGCTATGTTCAACCTACTAAGCCATGAGACTGGCTTAGATAATTTTTTAAAATATTTATTTGTTGGTGCCCTCGTTTCCTGAGGCTTTCTGCTTTCAGGGCCCCCAGAATGTCTTACTCCATGAACTTATTTCCAGTATTTGATCTTCCAGGATAAGGAATATTGATGTATAGAAAAGACAGATGGTTTAAAATCCATTGGTTGCAATCTATTCAGTTTTCTTTTGTGTGGAGATATATAACTTTTTATTTATGCAAATTTTCTGTCCGTGCAAGTGGGCTTAAAAAGGTTTGCATCACTGCTAAAACAAGGTAACACAGTGATTTGGAGAGTTAGCACAAATCTTGGGATCGTGATCATACTCCATCACATATATTTCATATCTGGCCTTAGATATTCTTTTTGTCCTCTCTGCACTGTGGCCACCCACTCTGTGGAAGGAGAAGGAAGAGCTCTGCCCTGTTTCATGCGAGTGTTTGTGAGGAACAGTTCATGACTTAGCAGGGATGCAGGAATGACCACTCTAGAAGTTGCCAAGAGAGCTAATGCCCACAAAGATCTTCTGTTAGCCAAAGAAACCCTACAAAATCTAGTTAAAACTAAAGGGGCAGTAGCATGGATTCTGGCACCTGGGAATTTGTTTGCATGGTGATTTCAGGAAGCTTCCATATCAGCCGAGTTTGTAGGGAAAATTTGCAGTGTAGATCCATTGCTCCACAGTGTAGATCCATTGCTCCTCCTTTTCTAAAAATGTCTCTCATTCTCTGGCTTCCCAGAAGTCAGTTTGCCTTTTAGCCATAAGTATTGTGTTCTTGATGAATCATTTCCCTGCTTCCTTAACCTATTAGAGGTTGGTGTGGGGTGTTCAATGTTGCCAAATATAAAAGTAAATCATGCATTAACTCTAAACCCCACCAGCCTGGCCTATAACAAGGAGATACCCTCAAATCATGAGTGTATATATACACTCTGTCTACATACCTACATTATGCATCTTCTGTGATCTGGACTTCCCCTAACAAGAGTAAGAGGCTTCATTACTCTCATTTTTTCCCACTATGTCCCCTAGGAAAACTGAAGGACTTTTCAGTCCACTGGATGCTTCCAGCTAAGTTCCATCAGAATCACTGTTCCCTCCATGCTCGTCCTTCACCAAACACAGCAGGTCCCTCACTCTTCTTCTATGAGCATGGTCTCTCCTTAAGAGCAGTGTCATCCTTCAGATACACGTAGAATATCTCAGGTATAACATGCTTCAAAACAGGCTTCTGGTACAGTCAATGCAGCAGCAAATGAGCTTCAGACATTGTTTCCAGAGAGTCTGGAAGCATTGTGCTTGTTTTGAGAGACATATTTGGCAAAATAAGGAAAAACAAGATGAATCAAATGGCCAAGAAACCAAACCTTAAAGAAACATTTGAAGAAAAAAATAAAACAGAAATTAACCCTCTTTTATAACTAGTAATATCAAGGTTTTCTTTATATCTAGACTGATGATCATCAAGAGCATCAAACATCTTGATGAGCATCAAGAAACCTCTGCAATGATAGAGTTCTATCATCCATAATGTCAATTTTTATTGTCATTATCTCATGCCAATTAACATATTTTCAGAAAATGCCTGCATCACCTATTTTGATGTTCTCACAGGCCAAGTACTGCTCCTTATGTGCAGTATATAAAGGTACTCTGTTTTAAGGGAGTAGAAGTGCAGCTGTATGGATGCAGACTGTGCTGTGCCATTTGTCCTCAGGACCAACAAAACACCCTGACCTGTTTTATTTGTGAATAGAGGCAACCTCTAAGCTACATTCAGAGACAGGTTCATATCAAGGGATGGAAAACACTGAACTCTCCTGGATTGGCTCATTCTCAACTTTGCTTTTTGTTGTTCTGCAGGCAGGGCCCATAGAAGCATCGATTATTTCTTCAGGCTGTGCCAGATCCAATATAATTGAATCACTTATGGGCTGAGCATAATTTAGTGGTTCCCATTTTAGCTCTCTCTTAATATATGTAGAAGATTTTATTTTATTACTGTTAGATTTTTCTCCCTCCAATGAATCATTGATATTGGACACCCATACAACACCATGCAAAACACTTTATAAATGTCAGAGACATTATGTATGTCAGACACTAAATTCACTATCTTGGAAACAGATATTCTCCAGTCAAGAACAGAATAGAGTCAGGCAGAAGGAGAGTATTTTGCATGACCTTGAAATTTAAAGGTAAGCATAAAGTGGCAGTACTCAGTAGAGTTGAGCAGTCACTGAAAAATTCTCTCAAAAACTTTGAGAGCCACTTTTTATTAAAACAGCACTGAAGAAAGTTGCTGGCTGAATCAGGAAAACTTAGAAGACACCCTTTATGTGTATACTTGGTGAAGGTGTGTGATTCAAGGGTAAAATGCTGACAAAAAGTAAAAAATGATGAAATACAGTGTCACTTGCTAGAGAATTTAGCCTCAAGTGGAGACTGGCACCAGAGCAATTTAAAGGTACTATCAATTCTTGTCTATCTGTACTGTTTTCTATTTACAGCTCTCATATCTGCTCTTCATTCTATTTAATCTCCTGTCTTTTTGAAGGTAGATTTCTTTTGTTTGCTTATTTTTAGTTTAGTTTTTAGATAGATAGAGAGAGAGAGAGATAGATGGATTTTATAAAAGACATCTTGACTCTTTTCACTTGGGAGGACACACACATGTTTTTCAGATATGAGTTTTCAGTCCAAGTCACACTAAGGAGGGAAGTTAAATAGGAAGGATGCGTAGTGGGAAAGGTCAGAGTAGAGAGTCGAGAGTCATTTGAATATGAAAGAAAGTAAAAGCTGCCATAATGGATCCAAACAGCAATCCATTTCTCCCAGGATCCTGTCTTTAACAGTGGGCAAAAATAAATACTTTTGGAAAGAACACATTGCATCGAATCTATGCAATACCTCCCTTTAGTCCCCTAGCCTCCATCAGTTTTCATCTCAGGCACCTTCTGAGCTTGTTTGTCTCCCTTGTTTTTTCCTGGAACTCAAGAGCATTCAGCATCCGCAGCACCTTTTTCACACAAAGCTGTACAGATTAACCATCAAGAACCTCTTTCTTTGGCTTCTTTCAAAACTGTTTCTGTGGCCTTCATTTCTTGGCCTCTACTTCTTGCAATGGAGAAATTAATGTAAACAGAACCTTTTGCAAGATTCGTAGGGTTTTGAAGCTCTTTCTGTTCTTTTCTTACCAGTCTGAAGATGCACTCACTCATCTTAGTCCTATTTTGCCACACATCACAACTGTAAACTCCTATTCATGCTGCAATTGTGCTCATCATTTCCCAAGATGTTTGCTACCATGCCATCTGCCAGAGATTGCCACCTGTGCATCCTATTAAAACACGAGTAAAACACTTGAAATAGTGTAAGTAGTTAAGGCAGTCATCTGAAATTATGGAATTGTGAAGGGTACAATCACTCCAAATTTAGGGCTTCACAAGTGAGATAGAAATATTGCAGCCATGAACTCTACCATCTCAAAAACGTTTAAGCAATTTGGGCATCTTAAATTTATATGTGCAGGCTTCACGGCTTCTTCTACAGTGAAGATGTAGTGCTGGCATATGAGCATAGAGCAGTCCTGCAGTCCAGCCTGCAGTCCTGCCTAATTTAAAAGCAATGTGGTTATGAGTCCCTGCACAATCTACATCAAAGTCGTACTGTCAAGTGATCTGACAGCATGCAGACATAGTTTTAATGACTGTAAAACCATGACTCCAGCTAACTTGTTTGCTTTTGCCCCAAGTGGATGGGGAAGCAATCACACTCACAATATTCAGTGGGCAGGATGACAAGCTATTAGAAAGGGTGTATATAGGTGTGATGCCAGTAGTTCCTGGCTGCCCATAGTCATGCTAAAACCAGTGCAGAGGTAGGAGAGTTGCTTTCTTCAAGCTGATTACAAAGCACATAGGGGTTTGCTGTGAACTTTTAGTCTTGTTTAAGGCTCAGAGACTCAATCCTGACCCAGTGTAAGTCAACTGAACCATACTAAAGCACAGTCTTGCAGATGGACAATTTCTGCTCTGGCTATTGCAGAACAGGCTCCCAGCCTCTCAAGAGAAAGGAAAGTGTTGAAGTTTGCATGGGCTGGAAGGGACTCAATTTTATTCATCTATTTGTGCTGCTCCGGGGAAGAACATCTATATTCCATAGCCATTTTAACAGCTGATTTTTAGAGCTGTTTCTCTACCATCGCTTTACTACCACTTGTTCATGATAGTCATCACTTCAGCTCCTAGAGATGCTACTAGTTATTGAGACCAATAAAATCTATCCAGTTACTAAAACAGAGGAACTGTAACATTATGAGTAAAAATATATTTCCCCTGGGGAAAAAGATAGCAATTTGACATGAGTATAATGGAGCGTGAGAGCAAGAGAGGAAGGAATACGACAAGTAAATAATCTAACTAGGTAAGGTCCTGTGGAAAGAGAGTGGAGTGCAAGGTAAGGCCTCTTCTAAGATATAAATAGTACAAGTTTAGGAAAACTTGTCTCCATTAAGAATAATCTTAAAAATAATCCTGACTAGATTTAAAAGAATATGATGGACATCTCTGAAAAACTTGCTGTAAAAGTAGGACTGCTGAAACCCATTGCCAAGTATCCAAGGGATATCAAATAAGTCAGCCAAGAAGCACTCTTTGCTGAAGACCATCAAAGTGAATGAGAAGGGGAAGCTGAGGAAAAGAAAGCTCCATCACCAAGGTGCCCCTTGCTTATAATTCCTGATGATCAATGGTGTGAGGGCCCAAAGAAGCTTCCCAGGAGGACTTGCTTGCCTCTAAAAGCCTGACCACCTGTTTAGGGAAAATGGTAGTTTTCCTGCCCTAGAAAGTGTTCAGCAAAGGGGATTAGCAGATTTACAGACTTTTCTGTGTTCTTCTCTGGCTCTGCTCTGCTGGGGAAAGGAGATCACCTCAAGGAACCCCAAAATTTGAGTACTTCATAAACTTTAAACACCACGAAAAGAAGAGAGTGTATGCTTGGGTCTGGGTTGGGAAGGGAAGACTTTTAACACAAGTCTTTGACAAGAGATGCAGGGGGAAAAAAAAAGCTCTTTTTTTTTTTTTTTAATTTAAGTGAAACACCAGGTTTTTGTATCCAAGCTTTAAACATTTAGCAGTCCAGCTGTGTGCTTTAATGTCACCATTCCCCTGCAACCTTAACAAAAGGAAAATAGCCATGAATATCATTGATCTCTGGGTGCAGATGTATTTCCCCATCCTTCATTCCGTGTCCTTCACAGGCCAGAACAAAACAACCTTCACAAAAAAGTATAGCCATTCATCAGAAAATCAGCTTGATAGAAACAGTGAAGTTCTACATTCTCTCCCACTCTCTGGTTTCACTCAATGGCTTCCAGATTGCATCCATTTGGTTTATAAAATGAAACATGCCCCCTCCCGCCCCCTAATTACCAGGAACACAAATTCAGTTTTGGATGAAAATCTTTTGTGTGTGCCTCTTAAGTCCTCCCCAAAAGATCTACCATTGGAATATGGCCAACCATTTTGCTGATGATGCATGAGCTGGAACTGAATTGAGATGATTTTTCCATTAACGGCTTTGGCTCTGCAGAACCAACAGGAGTAAAATATTAGTTTTGCTTGCTAAAGAATCCACTATGACTCAAAGACGCAACAAAACAGATCTTTGGGGAAAGGGGCTTGCATTCCTAGAGAATCGCTTTCCTAACTATAACCATACCAGTTCTCAAAGCTGTATGCAAAAACTTTATGTATCTTATTACAAATAGTCAAGGATCCAAAGGTTCAATCCTCCAGAAGGCCTTGAAAGACTCGGAGCGAGGAATTGAGTATTCTGTCAACAAGACATGCTTTTTTTCTTACATAAAATGTTGTTCTTGACTAAAATACAGATTAAAGGAAAAACAAAAACAATGGCATTTGGGGCATGTTAAGGGGTTTTAAGGAGTCCTTGACTTCATTAGAAGAGTGGTGTGACAGAAGCCTTTCTCTTTACTGAAAGACAAAGTGCATTTTGAGTGCATGCTAACCAGTGAGGTTACAAGTTTTGTCTAGTGGAGACAAAGTGATGCCAAGGGTTTGGAGATCTCAAGGTAGCCCAGAAGGAATAAGTACTTTTGTAGTTACTATCATATCACATTACACAAAAATATTGCAACATTGGGTGGTGTTTAATAGAGAGGTTACTAGCACCTCTTTTGGTGTGTTTCTGTCAGATTTAAGAGGAGTTCACAGAGCAGAGTAAGGCTGAGGTTCTGAATGATCACTACAGACAATTTAGTGTAGGACATTCATATAACGTAAATCCCTAATATCCTCCTCCTTCAAAATCAGGAGAAGGAAAAAAAAAAAAGATATTCCAAGGAATGAAGTGATGTACAGAAAGCTTGGAAGAGGAACTCTTGGTGGGCCCCATGAGGCTTCATGATATTTCAGACTGATTCTGCTGTCCGTTGCACAGATATGTTGTTCCAAAAAAGTCAAAGTACAGGAGCACTCAGAATGATGTTCATCCACTGGGTTGAAATAAGCTGTAACATCCCACCATAATTCAAGATTTGACCCCAGGAAAAAGCTGCGCTTCCCAAAAGGTATGGCTATGGTCCTGAAAGAACCTGCAAGTGTTTACAAAGAGGACATGTGACAATCCTGTTTTCAAGAGTGAACTTACATTTGGGTTTCACTGGCAATGTAAACATGCCCATTACAACATTTTGGTACTGTCAGCCAGCTAACTTGGCTAAAGAATATCTTATCTACAGTCTTAAACCTTTACAAGTGAGGACATTTTCCAGACATCACTGTGTGACTATAGCTAAATCATGTAACATAGTCAATCTTCTGGCAATTCTCGTTCATTACCCCTTCTATCCAGGAAAAGACACACAGGGATAAGAAAAGGTACAGAGAAGAGTAGCAAAGACTATTAAATGTCCACTTCAGAAGAGACACTATTCACTCCAGAAGAGACACTGTTCACTCTTCAGTTTGGTAAGTCATGAAAAGGCCTGTGAATCCACAAAAGGTAATGAGGTGAGAATAAATGAATAGGGACCTCTACCACTGCATGAAGCACTCAGTGAAGCTGTGAAGTAGACCTTCAAAAAAAAAAAAAATGAAAGGAAATCTTCTTCTTCCAAGTTTATATCCTGTAATTCATGGTTGCAGGAAGCTGTGGAGTCCAAATACACAGAAAGGCTTATAAAGTAACTAGTCAAAATCATGGAGGACCCATCTCAATATATTATTAAACACAAGAGTCTGGGTTCAGCTTCCAACCCAGGAAATTGTTGAACCATGGAAAGACAGATCCTAAGAAGTTATTCCAGACACACTCCCTATGCTCCCTGTTTCTTCTACTCTTTCCCTATGCATTGCCTTTTAGGATAAAATAGCAGACTAGATAGATCTTTGACCCATCTAAGCAGGGCAATTCTAACATGCTTAGACACAAGGCGGCCTGGCAAGTCAATAGGACACATGGACAAAGACTCCCTCTCATAATCAACAACTCTGTTCATGCTGCCTTTGAGGCATCAGGTGTAAAATAGCTGCTTGTCTGCCAGCCAAAAGGTGATAGTCTTATTAACTGCAAGCAGTTTGAATCTGGTAAGTAGGAGAAGTCTTTAAGTAATAAAATACCCACTGAATCTCTTCCATCCTGGAAGAGATGCAGAACAATTAGTAGAGTAGTCAGGTCCTTTGTCCTAATTAGTTGGGTCTGCATCTACAGTGTCAAAATCTTGCTGCTTTTATGCCTCCTATTCCCATTTCAGCTGAAAGTATTATGAGGAGGATCTTCCTCATGGCACTGCTTCATTTACTTTTCCATTTGGGACATAAGGAACCTACATGTTCTAATGAAATATTTAAGGTAACGTAACAGGACTCTGTCAGTATGCAATCATCTCTTGAGGAGTGTTAGTTCACATAACTGCTGAGGTTTATTTGGAAGGGTTTGCCAAATGTTAGGTTAAGATTGACTGATCTTAACTCACATCTCACAACAGCATTCATCTGGGCAGGGAAGACCAAGATATGTTCCATATCTTTTTTTGTGAAGTAAATTAAGGTTGAAAGGATTAATTAACCTTCTCAAATTTATTCAGTTTCAAGTGCTGTACTTTAAATTATAGCAAAAATGAAAAAACCTTGTTATGCATTTCCGCTTGACTGACATTGTTGGTACTTCTCTACGTAGCTTGTGTTCTAATGTTTGTTATAACTCCCTTTTCAGAACTCTTGAGTAGTAGTTTTTCCATCCCACCTCTGGGGAGGTTGTTTCACTGTTTAGAAATCCATGCTATTAACCAGATTGCAAGAAGTATAAAAAAATGTGAGTGGCTGGGTCCATTGATTCAGAGATCCCTTTTATTCTCCTGGCCTTCCATCCCACCAGGTGCCAGAAGCTCTTTGGTAACTGCTGGTAGGGAGATTAGCTCTCTTTCCTGTTAGAATAGGGCAGCTTGTATTTCCTTGCACTGATGCATTTTAAGAACTTGTCCATGGATGATACCCATGGAAGAGCTGGTCAAACATAACATATTCCTGTTGAGCTGCAGGATCTGCTTTGGGTTACAAGATAGAAAATGTGTACTGCGAGGTGACACAGAATAGGATAGTCACAGGTTGTAAGATTTTTTTTTTTTCAAATTCATTCTGTTTTATTTTCAATTTAATAAATACAGTTTATATCCACCATCTTGCCTGGGGTCATGTGCAGTCTAAATCCAAGCCTGGCCTTTAGGGCTTCCTTGCTGTTATCATATTTACCTGAGGCAGAGTGTGGTAGATTCTTCATCCTGTGAAAATTGTGGGGGATGTAGGGGAAAGGGGGAGGATGTCATTCTCAAAGTGATGAGACAGCAAAGAACAGAGATTTGGGGCCTTGCTAGAAATTACTAAGCGTGATGATCTTAGTGAGTTCAAATAAGATTCTCAGTTTTATTTTCTGGCTTTAAAAATTAGAAATTGTCTTCTTAAAACCGTATCCTATTACCATTCCACTGATAGTTGGAATTCTTTCTCTCCTGCTCTCCCCTGGCAGCTACTTGAACAGCTCAAGTGCCGTTATTGAGCCAAGTCAATATTAGGGAAGTCCTTTTTTTTTTTTTTTTTTTTTTTTTTTTTTTTTTTTTTTTTTCTCTGTTCAGTCTTTTCCCCTTCTTAAACCCTTGGTGTGATGAGAATATTAATGTTTTCTGATGCCCTTTGGAACCAAATTCTGCTACAGCTTGACAAGTGGCAACACTGTGTGTGAAATCTACCTTGGTTAGTGATAGCCATCTAAAAGTTCTGAGCTAGTCACTCAAGGCTCCCTCCAGAATCAGACACAAAAGGCTTATTCATCCTACTCTCAGATAGATGTTTAAAAAACATCAAATATATCTGCCATTCAGTCTCAAACAGACCAATGTCAACTCAGTGCTTGTGAAATCTCAGCCTTGTTTGTACTGGAACAATCTGTTGAGGGAGCGAATCTTTGCTTATATCAAACTTCTGTTCTTCACTTTGAAGGATTGTTTTAATGTACACAGTTTCCCCAGTGAGATTTGCATAGTGGTCCCTCAGCTGGAAAAATGAAGCAGTAGGTAAAGCAGGAAGGTCTCAGGCTGTTTCTTCCACCCGGAACAGATATTGCATGAGTTCCCCTTATGGATATGTCTGGGCAAAAGTGGCAAAGATGAAGTTGAAGTGTTTGCTGAGACCAGTTGAGACAAAGAGCACTGGTGGCAAAAGGAGGTCCAAGGCACGGAGTCATGGAATGGTTGAGACTGGCAGGCGCTTCTGGACATCATCTAGTCCAAACGTCCTGCTCAAGCACCTAGAGTACCCCAAGACATTCAGAGAGTAACTACCTTCTGAGAGATGTTCTGTAGCCCCTAACAACCCTGAAGTTTGTTGCCACTAACTTCAATGAGTCTTGGTTATTCCCAGGACACATGAAAAATCCGTCTACTTAGCCTGCTGAAACCAGATTTTTAGGAAAGGCTCTCCCTGTGTAAGGAATCAAGAAGTGTAAGCTTTATCCAGCCTGAAAGAGCTCAAATGCGTATAATCTCTTAACTAACTGGAGTGAAAATGTTGCAAATGAGGGAAGCATCTGCCCTTGCTGTTGAAACTTATTGCACAATTTCAATAGACAAAGGAAAGGAGAAACTAGAAAGCATTTGTAGCTCAGCAGAGAGGATTCCCAGATGGATGATCCCTGAAGGAATAGTTTCAGGGTTTTTTTGGATCTAGTTGTTGTCTGATATAAAACATAGACATTGTTCAATGATCGTTTTATGCTTTTGTCTTTGGCAATTGTAAGCGGAATACCCAATGCAAAACATACTCCAGCAACAATTACGTGTAATTATCAATGTGCACTCATGTGAAAATAAAACCAGAGTTCGATCTATAGTTCGATCTACAAAACAACATACAAATTGGTGAGAAGTTGCTTAGAGATGCAGCCTTGTCTTTATGAGCTCATTTGAAATATTTAAATTAATGTACAGACCAAGAGATACTTGAAATACATCTCAGAGATACTTGAAATCCATTTCATTACATACCTTTGCACAGGATCTGTCTGATATGCACTAGCTTTCAGCTGTAATGCAAAGTGGAATCTTTTATTTATTCATTTTAAGTGATTAAATCATAAAATATAAGAGCTATATAGGATGGGCAACACAAAGAAGAAACACCTCTGCATTTTTGTTTGCATAAAGAATCCATGGCAACATGGGTCTCATAAAAAAAAAGGAGCTAAAAGAATTAAGGAGTGTATAAATTCAAAGCACAAGCTGATGTGTTAGCATCTTTTCATGTCTCTAAATTAGAAGTAAAAATTTTCTGCCAGAATCAAGTAATCTAAAGAGCAGATGGCATGATAGTTATGAGCTATATTCTAGACTCAGGAGATCTGCATGTCTCTGTTGGTACAGACACCTTAATTCAGTTGCTTAAACATTACAGGTTTGGACCAGAAGCTAGTGCTCAGGTGAGATCATCTAGAATATTTGAAAGGGGCTAGAACTAGATTTCTACCTAGGAGGGATCATGTCTTTCCTAGATGTTCCTTAACTCTAATGGCAGATTAGTTAATCAATGCATATATGATCACTTGAATTAGGCATTCCAATCTGTATAATAGTTCCCACCTTTAACTTCTATGTGCCAGAGTATGCTGACATAATTATATGCAAACAAGTTACAAGATTTTAAGAAATTAAAAATAAAAATGAGATGTTCCTTAAAACCTGAGAAAGGTGGAGAGCATATTAAGGCTGGGCCTAGTCATTTGAGTCATAGAAACAAGATGTTTCCTTCACAATGAAAAAACACCTCATACTTATTTAAAGTAGAATCAGCTAAAATTACAGCTAAAATCGTATCACATTTTAGAAGAAACTTCCTAACCATTAAGATGGAAGAGCAAGCCCCAAGAACACCTAGCAAAGCTTTCCGTTGACATAAAGTTTTTCTGAAAAATCTCAGTGTTTATCCTTGCTTTAAGGAATAATCATGGAAATAGAGTGGCAAGGTAGTTTTCCAAAGCTTAGCAGTAATAGCAGGTAGCAGCATAAATTCGGCAGCTAGGCATGAAATGAAAATGAGAAGCAGCACTCAGTGGTACACATAGATATAGACATAATTATCTAAAGAGAAGATTGCTGCCATACAGCAAAAAATAGAAGTAAAACAATAGCAATCTTAAGGGAAAAGAGCGGAGTTTATTACATTAGGAGCTACAGAGGAATAATAAAATTTTGCATCAATGTGTTTTTATAGAACTTAAACTTTGACTGGAAATTACCAGTTGCGTCAATAAATCACAAACACATGTGCGTAGATATTTCAAGATTTTTTTTTCCTTGAGGATTGCAGAAGTTTAATTGGTCTTTAAGAAACTAATCAAAACCACAGAATCATAGGAACTCACAGCTGCAAATATGAACTAAGAGAATCGGGAATCATCTCAGCTGTAGGCATCATGTCTTAGCCAGTCATCTCATCCCAAGGATGTAGTGGAGGAATCACTTGCTGGGGCTGGTTCTCTTTAACTAAATATGATGCAAGGAATTAAGAATTTGCTGATGGCATGATTTTGCAAGAAGGATGAAATAGCACGTTTCAATACAGAAAACTGATGCTCTCTTGGCAGAAGAAAAGGAAAAGCCAAATTTTCCTCTCTTCTGGAGCTCCACCTTCTTTGGACCAGTACAACACAGCTGACAATCCTCATTAAGAAATGTTCCCTGGTTTTTGGTTTTTTTTTTTGTTTGTTTGCTTTGTTTTGTTGTGTTTTCCTCTGTATGTGTATGTGTGTGTTTAATTGAATTATATTTTTTGAAATAGATCAATACGCAGTCGGAACCCTTAAGTTCGGATTAGTTTTCTTTGTTCTGAATTCTTCCTTTCTCTCAAGCACTTGCAAGAGTTCAAAACTGTACTGTAGTTTTACAGGACAAACAAGTTTTTTGTCAGTAAGCATCAGTCCACAGCACAGAGCAAAACAGGAGATTCATCACGCAGAGCCATCAGGGGCCATCCGAAGGAAGGTGCAATTTCTGTTTTCACCCAGAGCAAGGATTTCCTTGAGGGACACCTTTTACCCAGGAAAACTCCCTCCAGCAGAAGCACACGCGGATGTTGTTCCTCTGCTCCTGGCTTATTTAGAGCCAGGGCAAGAATTTTGCACTTGTTCAAAGCAAAAAGACATCCAAAAGGCTAATTATCTCAAGGCAGAGCTGATTGCAGAAACTTTATTAGTATTCCATTACAATTCAGGAAGCCGTATTGGTTGGCACAGCTGCAAATTTGCCTTTATCTCCAACCGCGTGCCAAGGATGAACAGCAGAAAGCAAAGTTTGTCTTCCAATTTGGACAACTCACGTTTGACAGCTCCACATGGTGGGCCTGGAACACTGAGCAAGTGAGTTTTTTTGCCTTGCTTATTTGCTCCTGCACAGGTGCTGCATGCCAAGAAAGAACAAAGATGTCTTTATTGTAAAGGCAAAGCTTGTTCAATCGCTTCAGGTCAGATGGAGCTGCTGGTTGCAGTAAGTATGAGAGAAGATGATTAGGGCCCTAATTCATAAGATGATAACCCATGTATCTTGTAAGAGGCATGGAGGTAACATTCAGGTTGACTCATAGCTATCAGTGCATGGTATGGGAAATGGGAAAAATGGGAATGGAAAAAATATCCTGTCCTGGTTTTGCAGCAGATTTTAATGATAACCAAAACTTCTCTTTAACATTCCTCCCCTCAGATTTTGTATTTTACCTGTTGATCAAATGCCCCTGAGGCTCCAGAAGGTTTGAAATTGATAGTCTTTTACTGAGTCATATAGACTTTCAAATTTCTTGTTGTTCTTGCTCTTATCAGTCATTTTAGTGTTTTGAAACCTCTTTCAGGTACTGCATTTAAAAAAGACAGCAGATTTCATGCTTGACTTCTTGTTATACTTGCATGAGGTATCTTAATGCTTTGTTTCTTCTCCTGACTTTAAGGCGATTAGGAATAATCTGCAATCAGAATGATGAAAGCAATGCAAAGTGAAATCTGGAAGGAAAAAAAGGACACAGAAATGATTAGCCATATATAAATTAGTAATGCTGTAATGAGATAGCAAAGCTATCTCATTATGTGCATCATAATTACTAAGGAAATACTAAGGAAATACATAATACTAAGGAAATATTTGTAGTTGTCACACAAAAATGCTGGAGCGCTGCAATTTTGCTAGCATCAGGCATGTGCTCTCAATTTATTTATCACAAAAAAACACCAAAAGTCCTTTTCGAAGCTCACTGAAATTGAGAGGAAATTTTTCCACTGATAGTAATGGGATTTGGATCAGTTTCAGCATACTTGATAAATATCCACTTTACACAATTTTTAAATTTAATGCAAAGTCTGTAAAAAAAAAATTGACCTTTCAGGTGCTTGCAGACGAATATGATAATAATAATTTTTAGTCAAACCTGTTAATAAGCTCCCTTAGCTGGTTGTGTTCAGAGCTGGTGCAGACTTGATATCCTGCCCACAGGGTTTCTGCTAACAATCTCCAACATTGAACACAGCAACCGCCCATACAGCAAAGACCGTTCAGAAAAAAAAAAAAAAGAAAAAAGAAAAATAAAAAGAGAGTGTTGGAAGGGACATCAGAGGTCATCTAATCTATTCCTCCTTCCTTGAGGGAGTATTAATTATAACTGATACCTCTTTTTCTAGCATAATCCTAAAATGCCAAGAGTTTCCCCACTGTCTTTCAGACCTCTGAGCCGAATAGGAATCAGGATTTTCCAACACTGTCCCCAAAAACAGAATTATGGCCTGCTGATTTTTAGGGCTTCTTTTGGGTTTGAAATGAATCCAGAGCAATTGACAAAAGGTGGGCAACCCAGGCAGACAGACAACCCACTAGCCAAGATTTCCCTGTTTATATATCAAGCAGTACAAGGTCATAATGAAGTCCAGATGTTCCTAATGTTTGGTGGGGTTGAGGGATATGAAAGATGGGCTTGATACTACTGCATAAAACTTTACCTTGTAGGGCACACAAATGCTGAAACCAATGTTGAGATCAGAATGAGTTAACATCATTCAGCTTCCTCCTTTAAGGCGTTGATGATGAGTTTAGTCATAGCATGCAGGAGGAGGCAGGAAAAAATGTTCCCCAAGGACAGTAGCCCATTCAGAGTATGAATATTCCCAATCAGCATTTAGAAGTGTGAACTGTAAAGAAGAGAACTTGAATACTTAAGAAATCTCCTCAAGAGACCCTAGAGGTGTATTTGTTTAAGGACAAATTAGTCTGGTTGAGTATAACTTACCAATATTTTCTTTCTGCAGCAGCACAACCTGATGCAGAGAGGCAGAGACCTTAATCCTCAGAAACCAGCTGGATCCTGTGGCAAGGAATCTGGCAAACTGCAGGAGAAAAGCTGTGTTCTCCTATGGAAGTCTGTACAGTCCTCAGCAAGTTGGAGTTATCTACATCAGATTACTGCACTTCAACTTTCTCTGCAAGGGGCAACCATCCAGCCTGTAGAGTTGAAGGCAACATTTCTACAGAAGATTTATTTCTCTCTCTGTAGAATAGTTTCCATGGACCATAGTCAGTTGTATGTTTTCTGGCATAAATGTACTCTATATTTGAGGGAGACCAGCAGAATTCACCTCCCGTAATAAACAGCAAGGTGCATAGTCTTTAGCTTCACTTGACAAATGAATCTTTCCAGTACCACTACTTTTTTTTCTAAATGATGCTTTGGGGCTCCCATATTTCCAGCCTTGGAGAGTCATTTGCCTTTTCCACAAGCAGATTAGTCTTTTGGAGCTGTTCCCTGGCATCTTAGTGTTATGGGTAATGAATGAAAAAGCATTCCTCTGATTGAAAAAGGAAGAGGGGATTGAAAGGGGAAAAAAGGAGCCATCTCAGCCTCTTATTGAAGCCCCAAGGGACTCCTCACAGCTTTGTGTGTTGTAAAAACAGAACTTTCCTTATAGTCCTTGTTCTTGGATCTGTGTGATAAGGGGAAAAACCTCTTTCCACTTATCAAAGGTCTCTCAGGTACATAGCAACATCCAGGCTGCTTCGTCTTTCTTTTGTGTGATGCTAAGCAGCTTGAAATCCTGGCAAACCATTGCTTGCTCTTTTTTTTTCTGCTCTTTTTTTTTTGGTGTATTGTATCCTTGCTAAAATGAAAAGATGATTCCCTGGAGAAAAAATTCTCTGTGTTTTTCTTAAATACAACAAGAAATGATGTGTTCTAAAAGGAAATAAACTGCACATAAATACATATATATATATTTTAAAAAAAAAGGCCTTTAAAAAGCAATCTTCCAAAATGACTTTCTCCTTTTACCTTTGCAGTAAGATTTTTTTTTGTCACACATGAAATATAAAAATACCTAAATCCTTCTTTTCCTTACCAAATGCTCTGGAGTTAAATCCTACATAAGAGAAGGAATCTGTGATTCTAAGAAATCTACACTTCTTTATTCAGGGTAATACAGTCTCTAATTGCCTCTCTTCGCTTCTTGGCTTCCAATATCTTCCATATGAAGGTGCCTCAACCCCCAGCAAAGCCCATCTTATATATAAAAAACAAAGCAAAGTCAATTAAAAATCACAGTTCTTCCATTCCAAGTGAAGGTTCACCCAAGTACCTCCAGAGAATGGGTTTTATATTGACCCTCTTCTTTATTTCATCCTTTAGCTGGCTAACTTGGTCCCCCAAGGATCAGAACAGCAGGCACTGTGATCTGTTTTGGTCTATCCACAACCAGTTTTAATCATTTTAGTTCCTTTCCTATAAAATCAGATGTATTGACCCTGGACTGAACTAATTAGGTGATTGGTAGTCCATTTTAGCTGTCCATTTAAATCACTGCTGACGAAAGTGGCTGAGGAGAGAGAATCTGTCAGGTCTACCTGCCCTTTATTCCACCTTCTTTGTGTTCTTCAGAGGTGAACACTGAGTCACTGAATGCAGCATAAGTCAAGAATACTGACAGGCAAGATATCTGAGAGCTGTTTACATCTGCCAGTTAATTAGCTATTTGCCTTTGCAGTAGTAGCTAATAGACACTATCAAGAAAATACCGCCTCCAGAGAAAATGACCTTCTCCTCCTTATGGCCCTTAAAACCACTTTGGAAATACGCTATTTCTGATAATGTTCTGCATATATTATATAGTAAGAGAACTATCAAATCTGTGCTTTTGCCTACAGGCATGCTATATTGATTCCACAGTATATCTTTTATTTATTTATTGTCAGTCCAGCTTAATGTGTTGGATGGATGTCTTGCAAGAGACATTATATTTCTTCTAGGCTAAATTTTTACTCAAGTCTGGACCAGTAAGAAGAATTAAGGAGTATTAATAAGTATCTTTAAGTCAACTGTGCAAAATTTCCTCTCCTTAGCTGTTCAAAGCTGCTTGCTCATCAGAAGTTCAAAAGAATCAGCAACTAATTTGGGGTTATCTGGAGTTCTTCTGCAGTACACAGAAGGGCCTAAAACTGGGAAATGAAGAAGTGAAGTGGCCAAGTTCAGTGATGCAGAGTTGCTGTTTTTAACACTGTGTAGGAGAGGTCCATGGTATCTCCAGAACACCAAGACCTGGCTAAGGGACTCTTTACAATCTTTGCAGCAATCCTATAGGCTGCAAGACATGGGAGAGACCCCAGAGGCTGAATTCCAACTACCTGAAGATCCTTTCCACCATAAGTAGAGCACAGGAGCAATCAGACATCCAATTGCCAATGCTAAAAGTTAATACTGACTGGACTCAATGTTATAGAGGTATCTCGACACTCTGCCACAGCAACGTACTTCTAAGTTTCTATCAATCATCTTTGTGTGAATTGTTCTCCCCTGGCTGTTGTCAGAGACAGAAATATGGGCTTGTGAGACCACAGGACTGACATTTGGTCTAACACTTCATTTCTTGAACTCCAGATGAATACCTGAATACTCTCTGCAGTGCAGTCCCCATGGTGGATGAAGACTATAGGTAGAAGTTTGCCTCCTCATTGTAGGCCAGCTGCCAGGATGCAGCAAGATGCCACCAGCGTAGCTACTGCCCCACTGGTGTCTGACCCAGTTGTCTAGGGCAGCTGGCTGCATCTCTTCTGGCTTTATCACCTGTGGCAGAGGGAACACCAAGTACACCCTGCAGATAGTGATTCATGGAAAGGAAGGATGTGGTCAGCAGCAGCAGCTATCGGGTGTGCTCATCTGAGATGCTTGCACCTCCGCATGAGAAGTGGCAAAAACCCTCCCTCCACCCCATCCCCAGCAGCCTGAGCCCATGTGATGAGACCAAGGGCAGAAATAGTGTAGACCACATTTCTTAGGTTGCCTTGTTTGGCTTCCTGTTTTTGAGCAGTTGTGGCCAAAAACATCTTGGTCCTGAGAATGTAACAGCCTATACAGTGATTGTTCAAGCAGATTTCGGCTGAAAGCTGCTGCTACCATGCGGAAAGCTTTGACTAAAGCCAGAATGCCAGATCTGTTATTTAACAGGAACACCACCCACACTCAAACCACTGATAAAGGCTCTATTTATTGTTATTTAAAATGAGAACAAAATACTTTAAAACTACAACAACAAAAATCCTGTGAAATTACATAGAAAAACATTCAGCTCTATCGGAGGATCTTCTGAGCTTGACAAGACTGTTTTCAGCATCAAGGACCAATAGATATCTGGGTAATCTAAATTCATAGACGTTACCACCAACAGGATCACAAAAATAATTTGTAGCAAAAAGAAATTCAGTTGTTCAATTCACTGCATGCTTATTATGCCAGGCTTGTGTTTTCTCTCAATTGTGAGAGCTGCTTTGAACATGCTGTATGATCCATACATAAAAATAACATATTTTTTTTCCATATAATGTTCAATTACTTACTATTGTCCTACAATGTAAATTTTATCTTTAGCCAAAAAGGTCTCATTCTTCCATGCAGTACCTAAAGCCCAAGAATAAGATAAATTAGCTACAATTGCAGCAGGGAGCATAATTTGTCACTGACCGAGATGCACATTAAACAAGTAAATAGTATGAGGTGGCAAATAATACAAAGTGCACCTGCACTTTAGAGCATTTCCCATCAACTGATCAATCCCACCCTTTACGAGGTAGGTCACCAGCTTCCAGAAGCTCTAATTGAAGAATACCACTCAGACCACTACATGTTAAGACACTTTTAAACAAAAATAGCAGCACTGACAGCAGGTGGCAGGCAGTCCTCCAAGATGCATTAGCTGTCCCATAAATCTGAGCTGGTGGGATGCATGTCTCTATCTGCTGATCTGCAGATCTGCCTCCTTTTCCCACAGTGGATGAGTGTAGAAAATATTCACACTTAAAGGTTGGTTTGTGTTTTAGCATTGGACACAGCTGTGCGGGTGTTGATGGAGTAGCCTTTTCCCATTGCATGGAATGAAGAGTTCCACTGGAACATGAGGAAGGCATTGCTCCTCACCAAGGACAACCAGTATTTCTATCACTTTGAATTTTTGTGACACGATGACCTGGGAGCAGTTCCAGACATGTGGGGAGCGGTTTTGGTAGTGGAGGGACATAACCCTAGTGACCCTGTGGGAACAAGAGGGACATAAGGGACAAAGAGACCCAAGTAGCTCAACAGATGGAGCCAAGAGGTCAATGTTGGCCAACATGTTAGAGACATCTATCCGCTGTGTTACTGTATGGTAGCAGCTCCCGGGTTTTGTGGTCTGAACTCGACTCCTACAGGGACCCTTCACACAAATTGTTTCTTTCCCCTCTCCTACCTCTCTCTCTTCTCCTTTTCTCCATATCTTGTGTCTCTTCCACAAGCTTGTGTCTTCTTCCCTACTGAGCGGTTCTTTCCTGGCAGGCACCTCTTCTCCTTACGTAAGTATACTTTCTCTTATTTATTTATTTATTTTTAATGTTTTTCGGGAAAAAAAAATAGGAACCACATCTAGCCTGGCCTACCATAGTAGCGAAACATCCAAGTCTCTAGTTTTAGTGGTGGGTAACTCAGGCACAGATATAGGTGAAAATACTTGCCCAAAGATACACAGGAAGATTGTGGCAAGCCATAAATTTATTCCAGATTGTTTAAATATTGGTACAGCTCTTTTGTTTTGGACATATCCTTCTACCAGGAGGTATTAAAAATAAAAGAAAACCCACACTATTAGAATTCAACAGTAAACTTCTGCTTTTGTTTGTTTATTTTTTTGCTTGGTTGTTTTTTGTTGTTGTTGTTTTTCATTTTTGTTTTTGCAGCCTCACAGTTAAGGGGCCTAGCAGTAAGGCCCCTCTTGTAAACAGTAAGTAGCCCGCTCTTGTGATTCTAGAGCAGGTCCAAATTCTCAGGCAGGACTTTTCCCTTGGAAAATGGTGCCTTTGCAGTACTGTAGTGTTCTGCAGAAATGTGACCACTTCTTCAAGACTGTCAGTGGAAACCAGGCACTCAGGTTACTCAGCTGGTCTCTCTCCAACCCACCTTCCCAGGCATTCTGGCATCATGGTCACCTATGTAACATCCAACTCAGAATTAAGGCTGCCAAGTTTCCAGCTCTCCAAGAATAAAAGATGGTATGAAACTGTTGCCTTGTTTCAGCAATGGACCCAGGCTTGGCGTTGCAGAAGCTGCCCAGTACATTTGCTCCATACTTATTCCGTAAGCTGCCAGTCTTCATGGTTGTCTGTCATGGCTTGCTTGGCTTATGTGAAGCCGAGAAGAATAGAAGAACCTCAGACACTGAAATTTCTCCAAAATTTACCAGGGCTGGAGGGGATTATGAAGAAACTTTGTGAACATAAGAAACTCTCCCCACTAATTGATATGTCTTTTGGAGGGTCTGGGGGATGGTGTCAAATTCAAAGTTTTCTTTCTGATTAGGAAAAAGAAGTGTTTTGATTCCCTTCTCTTTCCCCAAATATAGTGAAGTTTTACAATATTTTCTAAAGGATAGAAATTGCTACAATATTCACTGGTATGCTTTTTCTACATGGTCTCTACCAGACTGGAATTAAGTACAAAACCTGCACCTGTTCATCTGCCAAAGCAGCCATTACATTGCTAGAC
>VZSV01000002.1:18746057-18775747 GCA_013398735.1 Nothocercus julius
CTTTTTTTTTTTTTTTTTTTAATAGCTGGCTTGTTATATATTTCACATACCAGCTTTTTCTTCTGATACAATCCCAACTGGCTTACCAAAATCACTGAATCTCATGCCAGCCTTTCTTGGAGTTTCCCGTGCCTAGGGAAAAGGAAGCAGCTGTAAGAAAAGGAGTTGATTTCAGTGATGACCACGTTGATCATTTTGCCATGCAATTTAGGTCTCTAGCTGGAGATACTATGAAATCTACAAGCTAAGGAACTAAGATATATAGAAAGCAGGCCAAAGACCAGGAAAACAGAAAATGTACAACAGAGAAAGAAAATGGGAACCAAGAGGATGGGAGTGCACCAGAATAAGGTCCATATTAGGCTGATAAGCAGTTTTAAATTCAATCACTGTTTATCTTGCCTTGTGTTGACACCATCCTGATGTCATCTCTGCCTGGGAACTTTTCTTTCAGGATTCCGTCTCCTAATACCTAATAACAAGAAACAATATGTGTCTGATTTCTGCTAAGTCATGGAAACTCTCCAAAGCTAAGTTTCCAGCACCTTCAGGATAGCATATTACTTTGCCAAAATGGATTGGTTCTCTTTGGCTTTTTTTCATCTCAATCAGTTTTGCAAAAAGAGAATGGAATTCAGGAAAAAGTACTGAAGAAGCCGCATCAGTTTATGAATGAACAAGTCTCTGAAGATGTTTGTGTCATGGATCTGAATAATTAAATTGACCTCTTATGCACACAACTATAGGAGGCTCAGATGAAAATCAGACAAGAAAGATTCTAAGTACAGACAGCAACTAAGTAAGCTTCAAAATGTTATTTTTTTCCTTTTTTCTTCTTTTCATGTGTTTTTCCTGGCATTGCTCTCTCTTCCACCAGTATGAATCTGGATTGGTTCCTCAGAGAACTGAGTGTGGTCTCCCTCTATTATCATTCTCGATATCCCAAATTTAGCAGAAAAATAAGAACTGCTGCAGCAAAATTACATATAATTTTCCTTCCAAATGTACCCTATCATTAGATGGCCATACTATGGATGGGTTATTATCAAGCCCATAATCACAATTTGCTCAAGGGATGTGAGGCCTAGAGAGGACCCATATCATTCTCCAGGGCCCCTACATGTTGGGCAAAATTAGAGACAGACTCTAAGCCACAGAATTTTAAGTGAAATAATACAAAGGCTGTACAAATATTTAAAGATATCAGAGCACATGATTAGGGAAGATGAAGCACATAGCTTTACTCCAAAATGCAGACATTTTACAAAATAATCTAGGTAAGAAAATATTTGTAGATCTGATCTTTAAAATGGTATGGAATAAAGCAAATGGACATGGAATAACATTTTTTCCAATAAATAATGAATTATTTTTTCATTAAAGATAGGGCAGCATTTGCTGTAACCTAAGAGTCCTAGGTCATGTCTGCACTAACAAACTAAGTGGCAGCTGGATGTAGGTTTAGGAACTAGCCAAGGATTAATCACATTATTTAACCTGCAGCAGAGTTGGAGAATACTTTTGATCTGCATAAATGAGTATTCGTGCAGATTCCCAGCACCATTCAGGGAGCAGGATTATCCTGGAATGGTTCCAACAGCATCTCACTGGAAGAAGCATGGATGAGAAATATTCTCAGCCCTTTGCCCTGAGAGTCTACGAAGCTGATTTGTAGGCAACTTCGAATCAACTTCATGGCACATTTCACCTATCACACTAAGGACAGCCAACTAGTTAGGTGGTCATCTAAACTGTTCAGTGGAGAAAAGCATAGAGCACCAGGAAGCAGATGTGCCCATTTCCAGAAAATGTTGCAAAAGAAGCATGCTCACAGTAGAGTACCTGAGTTTAAATGTGTTGAGAATCCTAGCAGTAACCACCTAGGATTGTAGTGACCATCTATATTGCTCAAATCACTGGTGGCACCCAACAATTTCAATCCTGTCCAAAGTTGTAACTAAGAAGTTCATAAATACGCTCCTCATTCAACCTAAAGAACCAACACTAGAAAATCAGGATGCCTAGAGGAAGCACAGCAGTAAATATTGACTTTACAGCAACATTGTTTGCCCTTGAACTCTGCCATATGTCTGGAGCTTCGCACTGAGAGGTCCCTAGACTTAAAACTGAATCCAGTCTTCCAGGAAGGATGGGCAGCCACTCAAAATCAGTCTTGTCACCCAATACCCAGAACACTGCAGGACCTACACTTAGATTTCTTCCTGTGAGCTGACTCAGCTGCCTATATTTAGGTTAACGCAGCACATAATAAGATATGAGATGAAAGACTGAAATCTGAAAACATTTTCTCAGAGTTGGTTTTAAATTTCTTAGAGACAGTGAATTCATATGCATGCCGTTCAGCTATATTGTGCTTTAAATGTGCCCGCTTGGCTGGCAGAATACCTTCTTCAAATGGATTTGTCTTTCACCTGGATGCGAGATTAAAAAAAGCTCTTGCTAAGTGTCTGAGCCCTCGCTAGGTAGTTTTAAATGCTTCTTCAATATTTTACGAAGGCCAGAAGGCAGTCACTGCCATATTCCTATGTTACTGCATAGATCTGAAGATATTTTTCAGATGTCAAATTATAGCAGGGCATGACTAGCCCTCATGTTGTTTGGCAATGAAAAATCTTAAGGGTGTAAAAATGCCTTCTTTGGCATTTGTCCCAGGGATCCATCTCCAGTCTCAAGCACTCACCCTGAGATTCATGCCATTACCATGCAAATCTGCTTCCTTGCTGTACCTGTATCAGTTGCACCTGGTTTGGGATCAGCTGGCCAACAAACCATATCTGCCATAGGGGAAACTGACAACCGTAGGATTTCTGAGAAAATACAGATAGCAGTTGCAGCTTTAAACCTCTCCATTGCATGAGTCACTACACCCACACTCATCTGTCATGAGTCCTAAAGAGCAATGGCTTTTCCTGTATCCTATAAGAGGTTTAAAATTCCATAGAACCAACTTTTCTTTCATTTTCCATCAAAAGAGGCTTTGGCCAATCTTCCCAGAAGACCTAAAATGGGAAATAGGGACTGAATGAGGGCAGAAGTCAAGCAAATGGAAGAGGTCTGAGTAATGATATTCTGCAGTTACTTTTTCCTCTTCTGGCTCCAAAAGGGAGGATGGGAAAAATGGGCTCACACCTCAGTGTATATGCCTTTGGAACTAGGAAAAAAATGTGATTTCAGAAGCAGGGATATTCTATAACCCCCCAGTAGGGGGCATCTCTCCTCTTCATGTGGAGCATCTGCTATGGGCTCCTGGTAGGATGGCTCTCAGTCTATATGACCATTAACTCCAAAGAGCTCCTCTGCTCCTAACCCAACTGCTTCTGACAAGTGCTCAGGAAATGATGGAGTTTGTTCAGTCTCACTTAGCCTCCAAATATTTACAAATGTCATGGGCAGACTTTTTTTTGTGGAAACCAGCCGACTGTGGTGGTGTTTTTTTCTCTCCTTGCTGTCCTTTTCACTGCCTATTATCAAAACCACAACGGAGATCAAATTTAGAATGATCTCTTCAGAAACCTGCAACATCTCAGAATGCTCTTTCCAAGTGAAGAAAGGTGTGCATTTGTTCTTGTTTCTTGCCCCCCAAAGGCAGGCTGCAGGACTGAAGGTGAACAAGAAGTTGTGACTGTGTTTTTTTTTTTTTTTTCTTCATTTTTTTTTCATCAAAAAGTGCTAACAGTTCAAAATGAAAAATTTTATTGCAACTCCCCAGCTGTGAGCAAGTCTCTTCTTAAGTGGAGGGTGAAATTTCTGATCAAAAAGCAGAATGAATAAGTATTACTACAACAGCAGGTGATGAACGTGCGAGTTGTCCTTAAGAGACAGAGGTTAACCTGTAAGACTACTTGACATATTTTTCTGAAGCATTTGGCAATGTTCCTCAAGCAAACACTCCCTTCTTACCTCCTTTATTTGAACTCTCCTGTTAAATTAAACACTTGTCTTATTCTTAAGGCAAATTTCCTGCTGACTACAGCTAGAGAGAACTGTGGTCAGGAGAAAAAAAAGTAAAGAAGGATGACAAGAATCAACAAAACCAGCAATCTAATTTAGCATAAGGAATACTCAGACCTATCCAATCTCTTTACATTGGGGGAGGAATGAGAGAGGTGGTATAACAGAAGAGAGAAGTGGCCCACAGAAGATGAAAAGGATATTGTTGTTTTCTGTCTCTTTCAAAACAAGAATTAGAAATGTTGGAAACACCATAAAAATGGCAGATAAGTAGTTCAAAATAAGACAGGAATGGGCCCTAATAGATGGCATATGGTGAATCTAGATGCTGAAATTTAAGATGTTTATACCTCCTTCTTTCCGCAGCTTGCTGCCTGAAATTACTGTCTCAAACAGAATTTGGATGAGGGAATATACCACACTCTTTCTCAGACAAAATCCCAACAACTCGTCTTAAATCCCTGATAAAGGTAAGTCTCTGCAAAAAAGCTAAGCAGTAAGCGAGAAGGTGTATATATTCCTGGTTCACAATTGATCCCTCATTAAGGTCCTTTGTTTCAGATCACCACATGATCTCCATGAAAGTAGTGCAAGACAGTTGATTTTCATACTTATTCCTTGTTGTTCCAGAAGATGGAAGGGTTGCTGCGTTGCCCTGGTAGACATGCAGAAGAGTGAGTCCAAGCTTCGCTCCAGACTGATTAACAAGCTAATGAACTGACTCAGCTGTGAATAAGATTTTGTGTATGGTAGCAAGCCAGACACAATCTTTCCACCACCCCACATAGCATGTTGTTCCTGTATAAAGTATTGATCATTGCTCAGTGTCACCTTAATGCAAAATGTCAGTTTGGAAGCAACTGTCATTTATTTCTCTTTTATCATGGGTTATATTCTAGCTCCATGGTGACATTGTTCATTGCCTTCACAATGCCATGACCATGCAATTAAGATTGCCAAAGAAAAATGCAAATTAAAGGAGCTGTAAAAAAGAATGGACTGATTTAAACAGGTTAGCCTTTGAAGAATTAATACAGATATGGGGCACAATTGCAAAAAGAAAAGAACATGAATGGAAGTCACTCTGAGAGCAGATAAAGACTTACACTGAGTTAATCTCAATTAAGATTAACTGTAGGGAATAATACAAGATAGTCAGTCTATGTTCCCAGTGTAGTCAGTGGAGATAGGATGAGCACAAGTCTAGGGCACAGATTATCTCATCCCAAAGCTGGCGAGATAAATTACTGTGTTTCTGTATACGTAAAAAAATCATAGGACAAATGAGGCTAGGTAAAATGAAAGCCACCATAGACAATTGAAAGGGAACCAGATAGTGTAACCCGTTAACAAGACTATGAAGTCCATGGAAAGATGCTGGTTTTCAAAAGTGACTCTCACATCTTTTGTCACACATCTCTCTCTTGATATATTCAGTTGCCTTCTTGAGATGTCACTGTCCCTGCACTGTCTTAAGAGAGAATGTAGAAAGTGCTCTCAAACTAGAAATTTGGCTTTAAAATCCCAGAGGGAATAGTAGTTAATTAATTAATTTCAATTTGAAAAATTATTTATTGCCAAGGACATGGGCCCAAATTTGAGTAGGTTCTAGGAAAAATCTAATTGCTCAATTAAGGGTTGTAAGCGTTCTGATAAAAATATAAAATGTGTTTTTGTTCGTTACCTTTAGTCAAAAGGCATAAGAATAGTTATGATTTTATATGAGTCTCCCAGTACTAACTCATTTGTTAGTACAAAATGCGGAGTGTTTAGCGGTAATAAAAACATAGAAATAATTGTGTTAATGAAAATATGTGAGATTAAATTGACTAGATTGTTGCATATTTGTACAAACAATAGATGCTGATGGATGTGGTTATAAGTCCATCACCTCATCCAGAGATCTAGATCTGCCCCGCTGATTGGCCCTTGAATGTCTTGATTATTTATTTATGTATTTATTTATGGAAGTATGGATTGTGGTCCAGAAGGTTGGGCAGAAGAAAGATTTATTTTTACTAAAGCATTTCACCTTGATCTGGAGAACTAGGATTATTATATGGGAGTACTCTGGCCTCATCGCTTTTCCTTATGTCTATCTAATTGGTCGTAATCTAGGAAGAGAAGGAAAGAAAGAAGTACCAAAGGAGGAATAAAAAGGAAACAGAGACCACAAATGTTCAGGCTAGCTGGAAGAAAACAATTCTCATTCACAAGACATGAGTGGCAGCATCAGAGGGCTTGAGGCTTTACTTTTCTTGAACAGGGAGTCTACAAAATGTTTTGGATCCTCATTTAAAACATCATGTTGACCTCACTGATTCTCAGTGAGGGCCATGGCAGGAGAAGCTTCTGAAAGTTGGTTACTAGTAAGGGCCACCTATGTTAATATGGCCTGAAATGAATTTTCCATGTTTTCTGTCATTCTGCTTGGGATAGGGGTGTACAAAAGAAGCTGCAAGGAAGCTGCAAGTGTGGTGCCTACAAATTATGTGGTTAAATACTGGTGCTGTGTTTATCCTCCATGGAAATTAGTAGCTTCTCCTAAAGAAGATTCATCTTATCTGGTGCAAGCATAAGTAGTCCCATTTAGAAGGAGGAAATAGGAAATCTGTCACGACCAGATTACAGGCAGCCCTCTAACTTTTAGAATTTTAAAATAAGCACTAACCTGTGCTTCCAAGAAGATAAAAGACCCCCATGCTAAGCTGATCATGTGTGGTCTGGAAGATACTCCTCCTAAAGAGAAGTTTTAATGAAATGCTGCTATTGAGCAATACTTTTGGGTAACTCTGGTGAGAGAACATGAAACAAAACGTCAGTGAGCGGCACAGGAGGATGAAAGAGGAAACATGAGGAGAACTGTTCAGTTCGCTGGACTTCTCAGAGATTTTTTAGAGTACATCATGCGTGTTCTGCTATTGTATGCAAGAGTGGATTCTATAGAAGATCAGATGGAGCAAGGTCTGGTACTTCAGGTCTAGCAAGAACCTGATTCCTGATTTAAATTGTCCCAATACCTAACATTATCTAGGGGAAGAGGCTCAAAGGATTTGTGAATTCTGCTTCTGAAGGAGTGGCAGAAATATATATATATGTATACATATATACAAACTGTCTCAGAAATAGTTAGAGATTGGAAGAGAAAATACTGTTCTTTGTGTCCATGGTGACGGGGGCAAGAAGCCTTGGGCATCAATTACAGAACAAAAAAAAATTTAGGTTTGTGATTAGGCCAAATTTTATAACAGAAAGGGTAGTGATACATTAAAATCGATTGCTTGGAGCAGTAATCTTCTCCACTGGGCATCTTCATATATAGGTTAGATAGACGTCACCCAAGGATGACCTATAGAGTTCGTCCTGCCTAAGGACATAGAAAAGCACTACCTGACCTTTCAAAATCTTCCATGATTCCCCAAGGCACTCTTCTCAGCGTGGTTCTCATAACTGGAATTCATTACCTACTATATTAGTTTGATTGTTTCATCTATATTGATCTACTGAATCTTTCTTAATTGCTGCTTTTTTGGTTGACTGAAATGGCAGGGGATAAGCGCCACAATACACTTCCTTGAAGAGTAGGAACGACTAATCATAACAAAGCCAAGGACTGTTGGAACACAGGAAATTCAAAACAAACTACTGGAAAAGCCTTTTTGATCCTTCTAAATCAATATTCAAGTACTTCAGACAGGTTGCCATGCTTCACACTTGCTAGCCAACTACTTCTGAGCTTACAGGTAGTCAGTAATGGAAGGCAAGAAAAAAGCACAGATTGGCCCTTCAAACATAGCTTGGTCTCAGGCAGGAAAGTGTCAAGGGTGACAGAACATGAAAAATCATCCAAGGCATGGGCATTGTACGCTCTGAGTCTCCGCAAATGATATGATAGAAGGTGCTTATTTTCACAGAAAATTGAACAATCATCTGTAGTGTTATAAAGTTTCAATTCTACACATTCCTTCACCTCTATTCCCTGTTTCACTGGAACTTCACTGTTTATTCCAGCTGTTAAGTATTTTTCTGCCAAGAGGGGAACTCATTGTTGGAGCTAGGCTGATCTTATGACCTTGGATTCCCTCTTCCTCTTTTGGGCAGAGAGCAAGGAATAAGAAAGTTTTCTTTGGACTGTTTTACTACAGTTCATTAAAAAGCTTATGTTAAAGTCTATATTATTCACATTCAGCATATGTAAGATAATTTGTCCTCAATTGAGATCTAGTCGTAAGCCAGTGCAGGAAAAGTAAATCCTTAATCAAGAAGCTTAATAGTCCTTCCAGAATTCATAGTAGCATTAAGTATGATTATGCTGAATATTCTTGCTATCCATCTAAATATCCACTTTGGGATTTGCTGTATTTTTGACCTGTTTCCAGAGCTAAATCACAGAATCATAGAATGAAGAAAATCTCCAGAGGGCTAGTTAGCCCCTTCTTCCTTCTGACATCATTTCTGACAGATGTTTGTCTAACCTGCCCCTAAAGATATCTGGTAGAGGAAAATCTACACCCACAACCAAGCAATTAATTCCAGTGCCTCACTTTTCACTCCATTAGGAAGATTTTCTTAGAATCACCACTAATTAAGAACATGACTGATGTTTATTCTATTCTCTGTGAGTTTTGGGGAACAGATTATTCCTTTCTTATCTAAAATCTCTATTATGTATTTGAAGATCAGTATATTCCCTTTCTCAAATCAAGCAAGCTCAAAATGTCTACCTCATCCCATTTATCCACTGCTTGTCATTCAGAGACAGGCTAAGGGTTGACAAGTTAACCCTTCCTATAACAGAGATCTGACCTGACATCATCCCACATCATCAGGTAGACATACTCACCTAGATCAGGCCATGTTATTGGCATAACTGGAAGCATGAAAAATGCATCTGAACCAAAAGGAAGAGATTCCACAGACTCATGGGTTACCATCAGTCTTTGAGGTAGCTGCTCTGAAGCTACCTCAGGTAGGTTTCTGTGAGCTCTGAAAATACCAAAATGATTGAATTTAAATAGCACTGGGTGACCTGTTGTTATCCCCACAGAGAAGACAGGATTCAATTGCTTAACCACAAGTGTTTAATGCCATTGGAGATGCTATAGGGAATTGAGACGTGTGTGGGCTGGCAGATATGGCAGAGGACTTTTCATCGGTTGGAAGTCAGGCAAAATACATCTGCCAGAGCTGTGAAAATGTGGTATTCGGAATGATACCCAACGACAGTATTTGGGCAACTGAATTTCACTCCAGTGTTGATAGTTTGATTCTTGCCATCTGAAGGAATGCAAATAGGGTATTTAATGGGACATCTAAAATACAACAAATAAGTTTTGCCTCTTCACTAGCACAAAAGAGACTTAGGCAATAGCTCAGATGTAAATATCTGTAGAATTTCACTCAGACATTTCTACAAGTCTGGTGCATGGTGCACCTACTATAAACCAAATCAAGTTACAGAATCCACTTAGGTCACATAACTTGGAGCTCTGCACAGACAAACTTACCCATTTATTTCAACTGCTCAGGATGCCAATTTAGGTTATGCACAGTTCTGTGCTGCCACCACTGGGTTGCTAGTGGGTACCCGCTTCAGATCCTATCTATCTTTCTCCATGATGTTTGTCTACAAGAAAGTAAAATTGTGAGTCCTGCGTATTTTAGGAGGGATATAAAATATATAGGAGACCTCTGCGGTTTGAAGTCCATGCAGACTAAAGAAGCCAGAGTAGTTCCATTATTTCACTTATATTGAAGTAGCCTTTCCTTTCTACTATGTCCTCCCTTTGTACAGCAGGACCAGATGACAAGGTCATGGGAGCAATTCAGTAGCTATTTCAGTTCCTTTTTAGAAAGTCACGGGATCTGCTGCACTTCAGAACAAGTTAATTAGTGATGCTGCTTTCCTGGTTTATTCCACTTGCCCTGCCATAAAATGTTCTGGTCCTAGAGGCAATATTTCTTGCCCTGCAAACTAATTAAAGGAAACAAATTTATTGTATGCCTGCCCAGCTGCCTGGATTGATTAACCCCTTTGATGCCTATTTTTAGGGGAAGAAGGAGACAATTTCAGTGTTCACTAGCCAGCTCCAGTGTGGTTATCGATCATTTAATCATCTAGACCCAATGTAATAGCAACACATAAATAAAAAAGTGGCAAAATCACCACCTGATCTCAACACATGTACTCCTCAGCAATGCTATCTTATACGTATCATGTGCTCTGCTGGATGTAAGGTACATTGGATGACACAGTGGGCAGCAATGATAGACTTTTATTTATCCAATAAGGAAAATGCTAACATTATTCAGTTGGGAATAATGTTATCAGTTAACAGTTGGCGTAGTTGGGAAAAAAATAAAGAAATTTGTAAGAGGCCTTTACTGTACATTATCATGAATTTGTTTGCTCAAAGAGCTCAGGACTGTGAGCTTTGGAGACCAGATCAACCATTTTTACTGCCATGCTCTACTGGGGACATATTAGACAGTCCTCCAAATTGCTCTACAGCTGGGAGTTTGGAGAAATCAACTGACGTGAAACAAAGCTTTTATCTGAAAAGTGTGGGATGCATTTTCATACGCATTAGCTACCATGGGAAAAGTGAAAGAGCTGACCTCCTCCAAGGCCACAGTGAATTTCAGCTTGCCTTTAAAACACAAGAACAACAAGCAATATTACTGGAGCTGTGTCCTGCAAAGTCAAAAAATATAATTAGTCACAGTTGGTCTCTAATAATTTCATGCCAAAGGACTTGGGGAACTTTTGTATAGCAATTAAAAAGAGCTTAGGCCAAATTAGTTTTAGTTAAAAATAGGTTGTTTCAATGAAAAAAATGCTATGCAAGTTCATAGCTATGGTGGCTTAAAGCTTTTCCAATGGGAAGGATGAACGTGTTGATTTCTGCCTGAACTATCTCAATAAGTTGATAGCCATATTTGGTATAGTCTACCTCTGAGGTCACAGTGCTAGGAATAGTTTTTTTTGTTGCTGTCAGCACTGTCCTGCTTGCTGATCAAGAATGTGAATGAAATGGAGCCAGTGAGAAAAGGGACAAAAATGTGCTGGTTCACTGGCACAGGCAATGGGGACATTGACCTGAGTCCTAGGGTCTTGTCCCTGATAGTATGACGATTATATCTTTTGTTAAACTGCCCCTGCAGATCTCGCCTTTAACACTTTTAACCAGTTGACCTTGTATTCAGCTTAAGGCTAAGAGGCAGAATCTACTGAGCAAACACCACAAGCAAGCTCCTACTGCTGTTCCAAGGTGATAACACTGGGACTTTCTAAAAGGCAGTGTCAGAGAAGGTTACATTCTCTGGTACTCCAGAAGTTAATTTCAGGGAAAAGGAATGAGGTATGAACATGTGAGTGTGTGTGTATGACCAGGAGGGAACAAACCACACAAAGTCATATGGGAAACTGCTAACTTTATCTGTTGGTAATGTAGATGCTGTCAACACGTTCGTTATCCCAGGATTGCTTTACCAGGATTGATGGTGAGAAATAAACACTTTGGGATATCTTGCTTCTGCTCTACTTTAGGAGAACACAAATCTCAATGTGTATCCATTCAGTCTTCACTAACCTTTCTCAAGGGCCCTAGAGTCTGAACTGTTTGATTCTTGACTTAAATACCAGACGGTTTATCCAGTCTTCCTTCATCTGAAGGGATCCACTGGAAGCAGTCTGTCAGGTTGTGTCCTAACAACTCACTGACTCTTCAAAAAAGCAAAAAAAAATGTAGAGGTATTCCAAAATATGTCCTGAATGACCATCTGTTTCACAAATACCCTGTTGTGAATTTTCTTCAGTAAATGTAGGCATTCTCAATAGAAACATGCATGCCTGCACTAACCAAGCAAGCAGGGATGAAGTTACTCTTCTTTCCTGCAGTTTTGGGTGGCATCTCCAAAGTATTTCCAAAAGAAAGGGCAATTCTGCCTAACTAGTAACTGTAAATGGTAAAACAGCTACCATCATGGGTGTCATCCATGTCACTTTTCTACTGCCTCATTAATCATATAAAGAGGAGACAACATCCCTAGTTGTTTTGAAAGTGCTTGATCAGGGCAAAGCATGCTCAGTAGAAACAGAAGGGCTGCACAATAGTTGCAAATATCTCTTGCTCACGTCCAAAGGCTAATTTTTTGAAAACTTCTATTTTTGCCAAACTGGTCTGAATTGGTCCTCTTGCATTTAGTCTTTCTGAAGACAGGCTTTTCAAAAGCTCTTGTAATAGTATTATTAATTATATTTCTGCAGACACCTATTCAGCTAAATTTCTTTGCTCTTTAAAGTCATTTTGGTTTTAGTCTTCTGTCCAATCCTGGTGGGTGTTCATACACCCACTGTGATGCTAAGATGGCCCTGCAAGTCTCCTGCGGCATACAGGTTCAAGAGAACCAGCTAGTGTACTACAGAGTCCATGAAGAGACTGTTATATCTGAAAAAGGTTGTAGTAAGTCATTGCTACCCTTCCCTAATGATACAGACAATTTCCATAGTTCTAGAATTGAAGGTTTCAATTGTTCTCTGTCCCAAATGTAGATGCTTGAGTGATCAGTTCTCAGCTACGCCCGAGGCTTCACTGTGCTAGTTGTGCCCAAAGACTTCATAATACATGTCATGAGAAAGATATCTGATGCATACAAATTAAAGAGTTAAAAGGAAGTCAATAGGCTACGGGATCAATGCAGCTCTAACTTATTCTCAATCAATAAGATAAAACACATCTTGATAAAAATGATTTTTGAATTGATAAATCAGACTCTGAATTTGGTGTTAATTCTTCTTCCTTTGTTCACAGATCCAAAGATCTCTATCAACGTCATCATGTTGATCGAAAGTGTCTATTTCTCACCATCGATTGTAAAGCAATCCTGGGATAATGAACGTGTTGACAGCATCTATAACGTCATCACTATACTTTCATGAATTTTTTTCTGCTTTGATCATTCTTCAAGTATTGCAGAGACAGTCCCTGTTCACATCAGTATTTCTTCTACAGAGAGGTTGCAGTATGCTAGACACAGCATCCTGGATGCTTTCAACATTTAACCAAGATATAAGTGTTAGGAGTTCAATCACCTCACAGTTCTCTATAACCTATGAAGAAAGATAAGTGGCCCCTGAAGATGGTTCATCATCTCAAAGATCTCACTTAATCCTTGGTTATCTTTCTCCAGTAATGGGAAAGAGAGTCTCATCTGTGCAGGGTCCTAATTTAGGCATCTCAGTTTAATGCCTACAGCCAGAAGGATGTCTTGGGGCTTTTATCTGCAAGAAGCAAAAGATAGCACTGCTGTGAAGAAAACTTCACTCTAGATAGACAAGGCAATAAAAACTTTGGATTTAATAAAAAAGTTAGTGTTTGTGTTGTGCAGAACTGGGCTCAGTGGTCATTCATGTAAGCTCCTCTTAGCTTTAAGCTACTTGGATCATTGGTGTGTTTTCATCACAGAAGTGAAAGGAGGCCCAGAGAGATTAAACCGTTTGCCTACCTTCATGTGAGGATCCTGTGGACAAACTGAAGAATGAAAGCAGATCTCCTGGGGGTTTGTCTAATGCCTTAACCACGAGATCCTCATTCCTTCCGTGCTGTGACTGCTTGCTTTCCAGCTGTCCTGCACACTTAGTGTTGAAGAGGGTTGAATAGCATAAGACACAAGGTGAATACCTGCCAAATATTTAGCCCAAGTTTGTAACATCCTCTTTTGAAGTTTTAAATTAAGTGGAGGTAAAATTTTTAGCTTTTTAAAGTCATTTTGGTTTTAGTTTTCTGTCTGATGCTGATATTCCTGGTCTAGACTGGATGATAGGGTGGAAATTAGTATACTTTTCAGGCTGTTCCTGCAGGATATCCAGTCAGTCTAGAAGAGAAGCTCATATCATTCCTTGCACTGTCTGTCTATCTATCTATCTATCTATCTATCTATCTATCTATCTATCTATCTATCTATCCAATCTGTAAGTCTATGTCTTTGATAAACATATCCATCAATTTCATCTCTGACTATATTCATTTTGCAAATATAAGTCTTTTCTAGTCATGCTAGAAATAATATCTGTGAAATGATTAAATGGGTCTCGAATGAAAAGTTTAATGGGTTTTACAAATTCATTAGTTTTGCACCCCTTGCCCCAGTCTGGCGGCTTGATGATATTTTTGAAAGAAGAGTCTGTGAGACAGTGTGATTTGATCTTAAGCATTTAAAGAAGTTTCCTTTGAATATATAAAAATCAGATATCTAATCTGAGGTCATTTCCCTTTGTATGCTTTTATAGTTAATGGACTACTAACTGTTGTACCAGAGATTACCTATCTTATAATAAGTTAGGTATCTGTGGATCTGGTGAATCCCAGGCTCCATGATATCCAGGAGTAAGAAGGTTAAGTAAATAAGAATATTTACCTAATGAAGTAGGAAATGGAATTCAAAAAATTCCTTCTAGAATATTATAGGACCAAAAGATAGCAAGTTGTTCCTCACTGCAGTTATGCAACATAGATCTTTGTTTTGGCCTCTACTGCTTGTATAATGTCTTTAAGAATACCCTGGAGAAAGGAAGTAAACACTACTTTTCTTTCCTCTCTGCAAAAGGAAGGGAGAGCAGAGTAGGAATCACCACGGCTCACTGCTTCCATGTTTCCTGTGCCCTCCCATCCAATGGAATTTAGAAATTTTCCTTAGTTCGCCTGTAAACTTGGCTAGTTTGTAAGTATGGAGCTTGATGAACAGGTCTGAGACTTCATTTTCATTCAACCTCATGCACCAGTACGGGATGGAGAATCCTGTCTGGAGAAGAGCTTTGCAGAGAAGGACCTGGGAATCCTGGTGGGCATGAAGTTGACCATCAGCCAGCAGTGTTCCCTTACTACAAAGGCCAGCAGTGTCTTGGGCTGCATTAAGAAGAGCATTGCTAGCAGATTGAGGAAGATGATCCTTCCCCTCTACTCAGCCCTAGTGAGGCCACATAGAATCATAGGAACGTCTCAGCTTTGATCTCTTGATGAGAAAAGAAAGCCCCTTTGCCCCACACTTCCAGGCAACTCTGGGTACACAATAAATTTAGGTGTGACATTTAGCTGGTAAGTAATGTCACCATAGCATCTCCACCCCTATTTGAAGTTTCAAACTGGTGCTTTGGCCTAGCAGTGGAGTGAGGAGATGAGTCCAATAGAGAATAAAGAGCAGCTTGAAAAAAAAGACAGAGATATGATTGTGCTTCAGTCAAATCCAGTTTTAATTTCCTTAAAGTAGATGTCCTAATTTGCAAATTACTCTTCTGTGATAGAGATCCTATGTCCCATATGCAGTTAAAATATAAACAAGCCTCTCGGGGCGAGGTGGGAGCTTATTAAAAGCAGAAAACCACATATGCCCCTTGTCTTGTATTCATAGTTTGGGTTGAACCTTGGTTTGGGTTTGTACTACATCCCTTTGCCTTTCCAAAAAAAGAAGATCCCACACTGTCTGAACTCAGTAGGTTTTTTTATTATTATTTTTATATATTTTTCCTATAACTGGAAGGAACGTCGCCTTGTGTTTGGGTGGTCAAAAATAGTTTGTGCACCTTGGAAGCAACTCAGGGTTGTTATTTTTTCGTCTATCTTTCATAATAGATGAAATCTCCCAAGAACTCCCCCAGTGCTGAATTCACAGGCTGTCTGGAATTTAATTGTGGGGTCAAAATGGAACACTCTTCCTGGAAAAAGGGCTGATGAGGCGGAGTAGTAAAGATGGTTAACCAGAAAAGCAAACAAAAATCAACTGTGGACATTTATTAGCATTTAAAATAGAGTCTTTCAAAGTAATATGTGTGTGCAAGCATGTGTGTGAGTGTATATGTTAGGGGAGGAGGGGATTTTTATAATTGGCTGTTTGAATAACAACCATTCAGGCTGGGCAAACAAGGCCAAGATGTACCCTGTAATTTTTATAATGAGAGAATTTGGCGCAAGAGATTTGGGATATGAGGTGAACTTGGTGTGACAGTCTGCCAAGGAAGCACAGTTAAGCATATCTGACCATGGCTGAGGCAGCCTGCATCTTGTGGAAAGAAATTTGGATTCTATTGTGTGGGAAAACTTTGTCCACTTCTGTCTCCCTACCACAGCAAGAACAATTCTGTGATACCACCAACAGCCATGATGAGTATATATATACTTGTATCCACCTATCTTTCTATTTAAATATTTTGGCAAAGCAACAAAGTTAAAATGTATGCACATTTGTGCACACAGGAATACACACACACATGCACATACACAGAAGAAATTCAGTTTTTACGAAACAAAGTAAATTAAGCAAATCTTTTTTTTTTTCATTGAAAAGCATTAATGTAGGAAAGATTCAGCTGAATAAGAGGGAGGTTTGTTTATTTATTTATTTATTTTGGCTAAGGTATCTATTTTCAGAATCAAAACTCAATGCCATTTGCCTGACCAGACTTCTGCTTGGTAAGGCATGAAATCATAGAGCTCATGAAGTTGTGCTACAGTCTTGATCCAGTCTGCAACTTTTATGAATTTGATAAGAAGCAACTTGTCTACTTTGGCACATAAGAGAAAGATTATCTTGGTGTCCTGAAAAGCAAAGGAGTAGAAACAGAGATGGTAGCAGGAAATGTAGCAAGATGAAGTGTTAGCTCACCCATTTTCTCAGCGTGTCCAAGCAGCCAAGGGGAAATGCACTTTCACATGTGTATTTAGGAGGGACTTCAAGAAAGTTCATCTCTTTCCTACTGCCACAAAAAGTCAGGTGCATTACTCCCCTCTCCTGGATATAGATATTAGAGATAAAGTCGTGAAACTGAACTAAGTTTTATAAAGACAGACCCACACTCATAATTTTTGAGCATGGAAAACCAGCACTAGTGGTCATGACTTGTGGTGGCTCTGTTTTGGCTCTGTTTTAGCCCTGCTGGAATTACATTAAAAGAAATCTAATCTGGAAGAAGCTGAAGATCAGTGTTACTAAAAGCTATTTAAGACTAGACTCCAAAAACTAATTTCACCCAGATCACTCATCTCCTTGAAAACTTCTTTATTTTAAGTAACTGAAATCTCTATAGAGGCTAGGCCTGACCTTACTTAAAGACTTGCAAATCTTGAATGATTCTTTCAAAGCCAGATTTATGCCACACATTTCAGTGTAGTTGAAATGGGCAGAAATAGGCATAGGCAGGAAGTTTTTTGTCTGTCTCTGTTGCCTTTTATTGTTAATATCCTTCTTTGCTCATTTGTTTCCGCAGAATCAAAGCACAAAGAGCTAGTCTCCACAAAACATTGTTTTCATAAAACGAGTAAATATGTTTTCTTTTTGTTTTTTCAGCATTATTTTATTGAAAGCCAGAATTAACAGTTGTCCAGCAAGATTGATGCTTCATTGTGCCTGTCTAAACCTGTTAATGAGAACACTGCTTTGAAAAGTTCTTCTAAGAAAACACCAACATTGCTTCACTTCCTCCCTTAGTCCAGCCCACTTTCACCAACTCTTCACTCTTTTCTTTCCACCCCTTTCCACTCTCTTGGTCTGTTCACATCACACTCTCTTTGTCAAAGTCATTGATTGCCAACTGTAATTCATGAAGTGATAAATCCAGGAGCCTAAGGAGACCTATTCAACGCCACATAATCCTTGGTACATTTTTACTAATATATGGTGGTGTACAATGAAATTGGAGGTTGGAAAGTGATCCTTTGGTTGACAAGGATTGGTCCAACATTTTTATTTGCCTGTCTACTGCAGGATGTTTTCAACACAGGAGCTGTTATCAGGTCCAAAACAGATTTGACAAAAATTGTGATTATTCTCCCTTGCAAAACAACCTGTCCGTAGAGGTGCTGTTGCTTCTCTTTTCAAGTCAACATAGACATTTTCACATCATGCAGTTTCATTTAATTTGTTTTCCTCTCCTTCTCCTTTGGCATGAGCAATTCCCAGATCTCCCTTTGACTGATTACAATTTTGGATCATTGTTGGCTGTCTATATTGCTTACCTCTTCTGGCCCCTTCCACTAATCCTCTCTCCTTGTGGATATTCTTGGCACTTCCCACTTGAGTAAGATCTGTGAATTTTGCTCATGCTTGTGTTCATTTCTCTGCCAGATAATGAATGAGGATCCTAACTAACACTGACCTATGTGGATATCCCACTAAACTGCTTTCCTGCAATGTCATGTAGTATTATGCATGATTCATTACCTTCTGTTCTTCGTTTTCAGCATTTCAGTTAATGATCAGGCTACACAGCTGCTTGCAAACAGGCTGATTTTAATTAATGTGGCAAGAAAGATTTCATGAGACATTGTCTCATATGCTCTGGTACAGTCCAGATACTTTATATTTACAGTTAACCTTGTTATTCTATTAGAACAAAGCAAAAAATTGATTCCACCTGTAGCTAGGCTTCATCTATCCATTTATATAAATGCAAATGAATACGAAATGAAAAGTCAATGAAAAGTAAAACTAACTCAGAACAGTAGCTTTTCTTTTTTCAGTCACATATTGCAAGCATAAATGCAAAGAATAGGAAATACAGACTTTTATTAACGGTTCAAGATTGCCTTAGCAATCTCTGTCAATGCACGCATAGTTACGCAGTCCACACACTCGTGATCAGAATAAGCTCACATGAACACAGCATCATTTCCATAACCGAAGACTGAAATAGTGCCCAGTGGATATGGAAAAAGGGGACTATGGACCTCCCTGGAATAACTGGTCGAGTAAAGGCCTTTCTAAACTCATCTTTATACACGGTATTTTTCAAAGCACCACTAAATTCAACCCAAGTCTGGTTTTGGAAGGTAGAAAGAATGAGCTAAATTTTGCTAAAAAAAACTAGCACAAAGATAGCAAAAGGCAGGGGTTGCATAGAGTGGAGAGAATATGAATATTTTCTTATGAGGCTGGTGGTAATTCCTTACTTCTAGTTGTTTGCTCACCCTGTCAGTGACTGGATAGTGACTGGGCACCTGCCTATCTTTATCAAGTTATGCCTTATTATTTACCAATGTTTTCATGATAAAAGCAAAATCTAGGGAGACTTCTTGATTTTTTTTTTTTTTTTTAAAGATATTGAAAAACAGTCTTTGTTATTTAATTATTTATTTATTTGAACATAGGCCTAAAATCTCTCTTATCCTTAGAACTGCAAGGAGTCTACATGGCTTTCTCTGTGGGAAGTTAAGGCAGCATTCACCCTTGAAATGTGGTGGCCTTTAGCAAAGAGAATCCAGGAAAAATGTCACCTTCCCTCTTCACCTTCCTCCTATGTCACTGCTCTTCCCCCCAAACTAGGCAGTGATGAGATGGTCATCTGGATGCTGTCCTCCATCCTTCATTTTATCACATCTCTTGCCAGCTAAACTTCAAGGGGGTAGTCTTTAAGAATAGAGATCAAATACGATGCAGGAAGCGTGAATGAAAACTTGATTTTCTGATCCCCTGCCAGTGGAAAAGACGTCTGCTAACTTATGAATGAATCAGATCCGTGCTGGAAGCCATTTAAAAGGAATGTGTTCTCAGTTTCTTGCTTCACACTAGTCAAAGGAAAGTCACCTATTGATGTCAAGCTGCATGAGGGCCCCCACTGTTATGCTAACCCTGCATTAATCCAGGCCCTTGGCATGGCTGATTCACAAGTTTCATTAGAGCAAAAGTTCTGCTGAAACCTACAAAACTTTTTTTTTTTTTTTTTTTTTTCTGAGATCTGAGAGGGTATTTAGATTCAAATGACATTTTTATTTGGATTCAGATTACATTCTTAGCTGTATTTCTTCCTTTTTTCTCTGTTTTACATCTACAATAAAGCATTATTTTTGACAGGAAAGCTTTACTTCCCAAAATTCAAAACAAAGATTTACAAACCAGATGGTGATGCTTAAAATAAATAACAAAGAATGATGCAAGATAACTTCTCCTCTCTTTCAGCGTGAAAATATCACCATCCCTTCCTGCTACTTCCTCTACCACAAGATGGCTGACTATTCCATATTCACCAAATCCTTCTGTTTTAGTTGAGCAGTCTTTCCTAGCTATGCTACAGAATCTGGGAGATGTGCCTCCTGTCATTAGAAAGCAAAGTAACGTGCTCATAGAGTTAATTATTGGAACATATTGGAAAGTGTTTTCTCCAAAATGTAATTTTCTGGATTTCATTAAAAAAACCCCAAAAAACTCAAAAATGCCACAACAAACCAGAGTTTTTAAAACATCTCTGCCTTTCTGGCAGATGACAGCTTTCAATTTGCAGCCAGTGGATTTTGGCAACTGAAACCCAAAAACATTAGTGGCTTTGAATAAAATTAAATAAAAAATAAACCAACAAATCCCTCAAAAGGATTTTTTTTTTTTTTCTCAGAATATACCTTCTCTCTTCAAAAATAATTTAGGATAAAACCTTTTTTATTTTTTCAACCACAAATTTTTTAGTTAAAAAGAAAGAAAACAGAAATATTTCATATCTGGCCACCATACTTTGCTTTCATGACAGCATAAGAGCACATCTGGGACTGGAAAGCTCTGCTTAGGACCAGAGCTTAATACTGTATTTTGTTGCACATTGTAAAATCATTTTGTGGCTCATCATGAGGGAAACAATGAAATTATAGGTCTTGTGTAACACAATAAGTCTAACTAGATGCTCTAAAGATCCCTTTTGTTGTAAACCAACATAGCTGGTTAGCTACGACCATAGATGTCATAGTTAACATCTATGAACTGATAAAATGTTCTGAATATTTGTAATGATACTAAACTGGCTGAATTTCCTTCTATGTTGTGGTCCCCTAGCACGTCACTCATCTGAAGACAAGCAGATGTCTAAAATTGAGCTGAAGGATCCCATTTTGCTGTCACTCAGAAAATACAGAGTGTAGGAAACAAACTCTTTGTCCAATGGAGGATATTACTAGTGTATTTCTGTGTACCCATCTCCTACTTAGAGGTGAGGACCATGCTGCAGAGCACCTGCACTTCAGCAATTTCTGCTCATAGACCTTCCTGCTGCAGCTAGTGTAGAAGAACAGGAGTGTTGTACTGACTTGAGCCACGAGCTTGATAAAAATGTAAAAAAATCTGTGCACATTCATTGCAGTTTCTTCAAAACAAAGTAGTTCCATATCTTCATCACTGAGGACCCAGACACTGGGGGCTCATCGAAGCCATCTGCATAGTTCATGCATTTTGAGTGGCTGGTCTTCAGCAATGGAATGTTCTTTCAAAAGAGTCAAAATTGAGGCTGATCAGGAGAACTCACTGTGCAATGCTCAGGTATCATCTTGATTCCAAAATTAAGACAGAGAATATAGGAAGAATCTACATCAGTGTTTTGTTTTGTAGTATGTAGTTTAGTGGCGAACCCCAAAGTCCCCTTAGTAGTAGAAAGGCCTGGATTGTGCGAAATAGGCTCCTTTCAGAATTTAAAAGGTGTCTCTATTGCAAGCATTCAACCTATGCCCCTTAACACCGTAATGGAGATAATAGGTCTGGACGATCTTTTTCTGTCTAAAGAAGAGGAGGTGAAGTGATCTGATTCCTCTCTTCAGCTACTTAGTGGAAGGATAGAAAATCTATACAGATCTCTGGGAGGTCCATAATGGTAAGACTGGCGGTAACAGACACCACCTGAAAGAAGGGAAATTCCAGTCAGTTGTTAGGAGAAGAAAATCACTATAAGGTCACTGAGATATTGAAGATATTCAAAACCTGATGGAACAAAGCCCAGCAACCTGATCCAGGCTGCTCCTGCTCTGAATGGGAAGTTAAACCTGATGTCTTTCATAGGTCTCCTCCAACCTAAAATACTCAGTGACCAGGCTCTGATGTAACAATGAATCCTTAATCCAGATTCAAACCATGTGGGTGGTAGATCTCTTCAGTCCAGACCAAATCAAACAGAGTCTGAAGCAAAATCCTTGAACAATGTCTAGTGCAGTCAGCGGGGTCAGGTCATCATCTTTCATGAACTCTTTTCTTCTGAACCAAATAACACATTCTCTTAGTATATAAAGGGATTCAAATTTGAGCTAGAAAAATTAGTCTATATCTAGTACAAAATTACCCAGAAACACCAAACAAAGTTTTTCATGATAATCCTCTGTGGTGAGCTAATTTCAGGTAGGATATACTGTGCAATCAGCTCTTTACAAAACTCCTTCTGACCTTAAGACTTAGTTTGGTATCTCTGTGTAGTCACAATGGAGATGCTTCAGGTATTTAAAGTCAACAGAATCCATAGGGAAATATAAAACCCATGGCACTGTATTTTTGTGCAACATGAATGATGGGATGCAGAGTTAGCAGTAGCAGAATATGCAGAATTCCTTACGTATAAGAGGATTTCTGTCACCCAGGATCAGTGTGTGGATGATTCTTGATGCTGTTGTCACCTCTAAATGCCACCACAGTCAAAGAATAACTTTACTGAACTCTTTGTCAGACTGAGTACTCATCATGAAAACCAAGAAAAAGCAAAACACAGGTAGACGCTCCATAGACAAGTCTACCTGATATATGGAAGATAGAATAAGCCTTTCTGTGAAGATCTTATCTGATCAGAGAAGTTGAGGTCAGGCTTGATAAACGCATGAATAAACCTATAATGGACTGTTGGAGACGTCCTTAAATACTAGTCAATTCTATTCATCTCTCAGGATTTTACAGTGAATTGTTTGGTAAACTGACCCCCCCACCCCACCCCAACTCAGAATGACAAGACTTATTTATCTACAGCAACCAGAGATGGTCAATGATCTGAAATTGTTCATTGCCTTATATTAATATCAGGGAGATTTCTCACAGTCTACTTTATTAGTCCAGTCATAACAATCTTTTCTTGGGAGACTAATATTAATTAACCTCATATTTAAGGGTCTTGTCCTGAAATCCTACCTCATTTTTTCTTGTCCTAATTCTATCCATTACTCATATACAGCATATTTGTAAAATTTTCTTACAAATTAGACCTAGATAAATAATGATTCACATTTTGGCTTGGATCATGAGCACAAACAATAACAGGAGCAAGCGTTCTGAATGGAAGAAAACAGAGTCGTAGGCAAAGACTTTGAGAAAATAAAAGCAAAAATTCAAAAAGTTGTTTTGTGCCAAACTGATAATATTTGTTAGACCAGAGACATGGTCTGATATCCTTTTTGCTTTTTAAAACAAAAGAAGAAAAAAAAATTAAACGAGAAAGTCAAAAACATCATTTTAAAATGACAAAAAACTAATGCTTCCTCATTTTGAAATAAAATTAAATGTTTCATATTAAAATTACAAGAAAACATCTTGATAATATTTTGTGTGTATGCCTGTGTGTATGCGATAGGGTGGGGGCTATATCGAGAGGGAACTGCATTGTTCCAGTCCACCCAAAATGCTTTTCTTTCCCTCTGCCAATTTACTATGGGTTAAACAATGCAATTTAGTGTTCCCTAAATTACTTCAATCCAGCTCCTTTCCTTTTCTCAGTAATCATTATTTTTTGACTATTGTAGCTTCTTCCTTGCTGTTTTGACGTCTTCAGGCTGCAATTTCTAAAACTGACTGCAAATGCAGAACATGTAATTGCTGATAAATTTCAAAGGGAGCTGGCACTCACCTCCTCCAGCCTTTTCTAAACCCCAGCCTTAAACTACATTTTTACACACTTTCCCTCCTTCCCCCATTAAAATTCCTGGCTTTTTGTGGTCTACAGTGTCCAATTTGCTGACAAGGTCCAATCTTTCTACCTCACTGTCATAATTTCATCTATAGCTGCTAAACGCAGGCTATGCAAAGAAATAAAACCCAATTTTTTTCTTTTTGCTCAGCTGGGAATCTCATAAAGATTCCCTCATTAGCAAACCTGGAGCTGCCAGCGATGTTCTTTAATAGCTCTTTTTCCCCAAGATGCCTTATGGCTACAAATTAAAACTGTTCACTGCTCAAAATCGCCTCACTAAATAACTTGCACAAAATAAATACTTCTAATTTGCCTGACTGTTCCCCAGCGGCAAAGAGACCACAAGCACATCGGTGCTATCTCTCTGATCACTGCAACTCAGATTGTACTTAATTGTATGTTTAAATGTAAACAGACTGCAATGATGAGTGTAATCCATTACCCACAAAGCACCAGCACTATGTGTATTTTGTTGGTGCAGGTGCACGGCTTGCAGAAGGACGCATGTTGTCCTCGCAAGAAGGACACATCTACTTCAAGTTGTGCTCTTGGTGAGATGTTCCCATAAGGTTTAATCAATTCATTCAAGAGCCTTAAGAGACTGGTGAAGCTATAGTGCTCTAGAAAGACATAATGGAGTGAGTTTTGGAATGCAATTACTGTGTGAACATATAATGCTGTAGCTAGAACACATTGTGTCTTTTTTCTTCATAGGACAAAGATATATGTTGGTGTGAAACCATCAAAGTTCATGGCAGTATACCAATAAGCAATGTACCTTTGGGAATCTTTTACAAGGAAATTTCCTGAGAATTATTTTTGTGGTGTTTGACCAAAGCATTCATTCCTTGAACTTTAGAGGAATGCCATGAGCAAAGTCATTCCTACCTGCAACATACCTAACAGGCTTCATCCCAAGAGAAAAGTGAAAGTCAGTCCTTCAGGAAACAGACTTTTGGGGTCAAAAGTACAAGTTGAAATATTGATGCAGGGATGCAAATGAAGGCAGGCCCAGGGTTCCTCCTATCCTCTTGAGGGAAGTGGGAGTGGACAGTAACTCAGAGTAGTTGTCCATCCTTGAAATAGGATCCAAAGCCATTTCTCTGCTACATGAGTATGTTATGGGGATAAAAGTCTGTGCAGCCCATGCATGTTTTTATTATAAGAACTACATCTGTGTTAGAGGAAAGAAAAAATGCAAAGCTAATAGGTCCACAAAGGGACACTAAAGACCAAAGTCCCTGGCACCTTAAGCCCTTTGGTCTTTTTGGTAGCGTAAATGTGGGTGTAGTCAAAGCATGACTTGGTGGTTCCCTTAAAGGAAGAGGGGAACACCAAGCTATGGATATAACCTAGTCTAAAGTAGAGGAGGGAAACCTCCAATCAAATCCTGTGTATCTGCAGATATGATGTGCATGTTGATAGGCCTGTTATGAATGCGTGACAGTATGCTTGCACAGATGTCATTCATGTATTTAAAGCACTCAGAGTGATACTTTATGATTTATCCTTTTAAATATTTAATATTGCCTACATAGAGGAGAAAAAAAAAATCTTGATAAGCTGATTCTTTTTTATTGTAAGGTGTGGTCAAAATGGATATATTTCTTTAAAATGCAGTTACAGAACAACAGAATATGAGTCCATTTACATGTAGTTTATTCCTGCATGCAAGTATGTGTCTCCTGATAACATGTTAAATCTTGCATCTAACTAGCTCTGCAATGCACAGATCCCATGATGTAACTCTTTGAGAGAAGCCAAGAAAATACTATCGTCAATATATAAGAGTTGGAGATCAAATAGATAATATATAGCACAGCTGAAATTTGAATATAGATCTCCAGAAAGCAGTGGTTCCATGATCTCAAGACCTTCTCTGCAGATGAATTCTTTCCTTCTTTGTATGTACTAGTAGATAGTAGAGCTATTACAAAAAAAAAAAAAAAATATTTACAACTCCCGAAACTCTTGAAAGTACCCAAAAATGTAGAGGCAAAGAGCACTTGGATCCACCTGCTGATTTCTTTTGTAATTCTCACCAAGCATTTCAGCTGCTCTTATGGTTGCCACTGTGTGGTCTGTCTTGTTTATTTACAGTGTAAATTCTGCATCAGAAATGATGCTTATTTCATGGGTATATATAGCAAAGAGATTTTGATATTGCATATTCAGGAAACTAGGAAGGATAAAAAGAATTAAGAAGAAAGAGAACAGAGTATAAGCTCCCAGGTTTTGACTAAATTTTAGAGAATTAGCTAAAACTAATGAAATTAAGGACCTCTTCATCTAAGCTCTTAATCCACTTTTTTATATGAAAACAAGTCAAAGTATTTTGCAGGGATCTTTTTATCAGTGTTTCTAAGGTGCAAAAAGAAGTGACTCAACCAAGAAAAAACACGAATGAACTCCAGGATTATAAAGCCTTTAGGGTAGGTTTTACTTTCATAGACTACCCTTTTTTTAAAAAAAAAAAAAAAAAAAAAAAAGACCATTCACACCCTATTTCCTCTTCACACACTGGAGCATGAACTTCAGACCAAACTGAGTAGTCAACTGTTTGCTCTGTTGCTGGCCTGACTAGAAATCTTGGCTCTTCGCACCTAGCCTTGAAGGGAAAAGGACTCCTTTCTGAAAATCACATTCTGAAGTGTTTGCAGATTGATTGTAGCACTAAGGATGCTATCTTGCCATGACACATTCGTCAAATAGCTCAGAATTTTACTACCCAGCTAATTTTCCAAGCAACCATAAAAAAGATCCCTGTATTGTACATACCACCTCAATTTACTCCTTTTTCTCAGCCTTGCACCTCGTTAAATTTTGATTCCTATCCAGAGGCAATCACAAGACATGGATTTGCTCCAGTGAGTCTTAAAGAATGCTATGGAGACCTTTAACATTGTTTTTGCTTTCTATAGGGATTAGTTTAAGTGCTGTAGACACTGGGGTTTCTATTTTAATTTTTAGAGAATGCTTGGGTCGATGCATCAATAATCCTTTCAAGAGAGATATAATTGTAAGGCCATTTCGTCTTTTCATTAGAAGCTCTATCTTCAGTGAAACCTTTCCAGATGGAGGACAAAGGGGTTTTTTTATTGTTATTGTTATTCTTTGTTTTTGTTTTTCTTTGAATGGAAATTCTATTGAAAGCAATAAAATTATTTAAAACTAAAAAAGCAAAATAAAACCTTTGTTGCCAATAATTTTTTTACTTCTGGGTGCATGATGTGAGCAAAGCCTTGAAGATATGATGGCCATTCATTGGCTGGAGCATTTATTCAGTTTGTAGGAGATCTATGCATATATAAATACTCACTCTATCCATTTTGTCCTCCCCATAAAATAATAAATTTTCAGTAGATGAGACTGAAAGAAAACCTGATAGTTTTCTAAGACAGATGAAAGCAGCTTAGAAAGAATTAGACCTAGCCGGGAGACTTTTCTTTCTGTGGACTTTTTGAGGTATATGAACTACCTCTAAGAGACCATAAAAGTCAAGCAAGCAGTCAATAAAGTTGTGCTCACTATGTCAGAGACGACAACTCCATTGCGAAGTGTTCTGGAATCTCTAATTAAGTAAAAGATTATACGTTGCAAAATTATGAAACCCTCTGACTGAGTATTGCAGTCACCACAGTATCTGGGGAGGTCTCAACATTTTGTTCTGAGTTTTGCTTTCTTTCCATTAAAATACTCACACGGATTTTTTTTCATCACACTTTATAGCAAGGAATTATTTTTTCAAATGTCAGAGATTTTTGCAGGATTGGAGTGGAAAACCATTTCCTGCCCAATTCCAAAAACACAAAATGTGAATCAAGCATCCTGCCACCTCAGAATAAAATAAAATAAAATACTTTACTCCAGTCAACAGAAAATCAGCTAAAAACATTTCACTGAATTGCAAGTTGACTCACACAGAATCAGAAAGATCCACTAGGCCCATGTTACCCAGAAATCACTGTTATTGAAAGCACTTGTTAAGGCCTAGGTAGATGGGATATCCTTCTGCCATTAGAGGAATAATTATTGATATCACCAAAGACAATATATATGAATGACATAAATTGGTTTTAGTCGTTGATAATAAGACAGAGAGGAACAGGAGACAACCACTGAGAGAAAACATTCAGATTAGCACCCTAACTCCAAGAAAGGAACAGCGCTTCTGCATGTGACAACAGATGCCTGGCTTTCATAAATGAGGAATGTTCCAATGAACAAAATAGGGACTTCCCTCAGTTGGCCAAAAGGAGTTCCGGCGTATCAGTAAGTCCATCTCTTCTCCAGAAGACATCCAAATAACATGAATTATTCAGGAAAAAAAGTAGTTTTCATACAAAAGAAGCTGAACTGACAATAGCTCTTTAATGTGGGAAAGAGACAACTGAAATAGCAGAGGTCTGGAAAATCATAAATTGTACTAACAAACTGGATAGGAATCGTATTCCCTTTTTTTCTAAAATAAATAAATAGAGTGTCAATATGATTGACATCATATCAATGAAACTCAATAAATGGTATGTTTAAAAATAAGTTAAATGGCAGAACTTTTTTTTTCATATAAAATCTGGAGGGTATTAGCACAGGATATTGTGGATTTAATATAAAATGAGCCTAAAAGGGAATTAGACAGTCTTGTGAAAGAAATAGTCTTTCCTGGCTGTAAAATGGGAGGGGCATCTGTAGAAATACCTAAGCCCAGGATCGTTGGAAGCATATGGCCACAAGAAATCACTCTACTAACGCAAGCTCTGTACCTACAGAGACTCTCTGAAATTCCCCTCCTGGCCACTGGCAGAGAATATGAAGATCTAGAAGAGAATCTTGGAAAACAAACAAACAAACAAAGGAAGTTGTTTTTACATGACATAATTTGCACTGCAGTTCAAATGAAGAAGGCTGTGTTGGAGGTTAAAGTGTGAAAAGTGAAACTTCAAGCACAGCTAACAGAAATCTTATCTTTTGCTTGCATAACATACAGTGAAGGTTGACTGCACTCTACTTAATTTTACCAAAGAGCATGGGAAAAGTTTTTAAATTTTTCAGGTAATTTCTGTTTCTTCTTGTGGCCTCTGCAAAATCAGGTGGTGGCCAGGAAGTGGAAGCATCACAAGGATACAGTTTCTGTATTATTTTTCCCTCTGCCAAAATCCAGAAAGCCTCAAAACCTATTGAGAAAATAAACCTAATTCCCATGAGATGCTCTTGCATGGTCCCATGTACATATTGCATCAGTTTCTGCTCTTGACACCCCTGACATGAATAAAAATTTATTTAGATGGTTTTCCTAGGAAGCTGCTCAGAAACCAGCCTTAGGTGGCACCAACAATCTTCAGGTTCCTGAGCATGGACCTCTGACTTTCTCCTGTCCCCTCCAAGAAAAAAGTCAGGTTCCAAAGTACAACTTCTTCGTATAAAGCTGAATCTGGAGGTCCACCAAGTTCTCAGGGACTCTTCCTGTTAACTTCATTCTGTGTTGGGTCATGGCAGAAAAGAATTTACAGGTCAGCTAGTTGAAATGAATCCCGAACAGGAAAGCACTGGTTTAAAATGTAATTACACTGATGGTATTTGGACCTACCTTTATTTTTTTCTTTATTTTTATTTTTATTATTTTCAACTGCTTTTAATTAAATGCTCAAATCCTTCCGGAAGCCTCAGAACCTTCCACCTCCCCTCCAAACAAACAGAAATTAAAGAATGTTTCCCCTGTATTTAATTCATTAAAAAACAGGAATACAAAATACAGGGTTTTGGTCTCTCTCTCTCGCTCATTCACTTTTTTTTTTTTTTTCAAGCTGAAACATTCCTCATTTTATTATATTCCCACATTTTTTAACTACTGCATAAAAGGCCCCCATCTGCAAATGCATTTGAAAAATATAGGTCAAATTCTGGCTAGGAGTCCAGTTTGCAAAATGTTCCCTGACCTTTTAGACAGAGAAGTACAGTCTAGCTATTTATATAGATCTTTTACCTGCCTCCTCCCTTAGAAAAAAGAAAAAAAAAATGTTTTGGTGCAAAATGT
>VZSV01000002.1:18775932-18818385 GCA_013398735.1 Nothocercus julius
TTTTTTTTTTTTTTTTTTTTAATGTGTGTGTTAGACTGTCTTCTGAGCTTTTCAAAAGTGCTCAAAAATGTTCGGGGTGGAAAGCATCTAGGTGTTTTTATGATCTTCCCCTGATTCTGGATTTTCTGCATACAAAGCTGATCTTGTGGCAAAGCTAGAGCACTCCAAAGGCTATTGGTTTTTGTTTCTTGGGTTTGTTGTTTTGTTTTGTTTTTGTTTTGTTTGTTTCATGTAGCAAAGAACCATTCAGCTTGTACCACAACTCCTAGAAAAGAGAAGTTAAGGGAACTGTTCATAGTTGTTCACAGCTGGGAGATGGACATACTTCTCCAGGTTCCTACCAGTCTTTGGTGGGATGGAGCAGAGTGAAATGTGAAGACAGACTCCAAGATGAACTAGGGATAACAGTCTTTGCTGGCATATCATCCCCTTCAGGCAGGGATTTTTTCACATGACATAACCGAAGCTCTAGCTAGCACCAGACTTGAATTTCTTGAATGAAACTGAAGAGCTGTCAGTAGGCCATCAGTACTCTGATCGATCTAAGGCTCTGTGGCCCTGCTTAGGAACATTGTAACTGCCGTGGTTCAAAGGGACAATCAGCCCAGAGTCACACTTTCTTTTCCCTGGACTGTGGTGTCAGGGCACCTATTGTCTTCAGTGGACCGCAGATGAGGGATCACGCAATGGCTTCATCTATCAGCTTGGAGAAATTTCGGGGTCATGAGAGTTGGAACAGGATGTTTTTGTGGAGGGTCAGGACTGCTGGATTATTTGTTGCAACTGAGAGTTCAAGTCTAGAACTCACTTCATTGGATGTTTAGGAAAAAATCTAGTGGGTTTATGGCTGTGGATAAGTGAACATACATCAGTTAAAATTCAGCTGTAGAGCTGATATTACTCCTATTTTACAGAGAAAGCTGAGACTCAGCAGTGGAATTTATCTGGCCAAATCTAGGGATCGTCTTAGAGTAGATGCAAAAACAAGACTGATGAACCATACTTGAAAAATGCAATTTGTCTCTATTCACTGTGGAAGCAGCCAAGCTAATGGAGATGTAGACGTCTGCACTGCAGACGTGAAGTTGGGTGAGATGAGTCCCACCCAAAGTGACTTGGCAGAACCACATGATATGCCTGAGAAGAAACAGAGAAGAGGTATGCAGATCTCCCTCATACTAGCGTTATTGCTAACGCATTTGCCCATCTTCCTTACTGCAGAAGCAGAAAATAAATTAGGTACAGAGAACACATTTTTGGAAAGCCCAGAAGGGAAAGCTTCACCCATACAGGAGATGAGAGGCGCCAAGATATAAGTTCAAAAGATGAGTCAACTTCTTCTGTCTGATGGCCCTTACTGAACTGGGCAGCAAGGGGACCTAACTTACCCTGATGGTCAGTTTTGCCTGGAGATCATCTAAGAGCTAGAAACACATCTGTGGTCACTGTTCACCTACGCCAGAGAAAAAGCCTTCGTCTGGCAATGATTTCTGACTATAGCAGGCCTGAACTGAAACTAAAGGCTCATTTTCATTTTTTTTATATGCTTGTGATGCATTTGGTCCTCCTTTGTTTCCAGCAGGTTAAAAGACAAAGGATATCTTCTGTTATAAATTTACCAAGGAACGACCAAAAAAATTAGCAATTGCAAGATTTGATAACAGACTTGATATGCAGTTCTCTGTCTTTGGATTTTTTGTTTGGTTCTTGATTTTTGTTTTAAGAAAGTGTCAATGTCTTGTGTCTTTAATAGTAAATATGCTATGTGAGGCCCAGCTTTCCATCACAGAATGGCAGATGTGCATCTACTATATTAAAGTTCCCTGGTCTTCATGTGAGTTTTCATGACATTATTCAATCACGGAGAAATATCTTCCTCATCCTTTATTCTCCTGTTTTGATAGTAACATCCACCTCAGGTTGGTCATTTTTGTTTTTGCAGAATGGTTGAGGAAAAAAGTAAGAAATATCTCTGGATCGCTGCTGTCAGAAGATGCTCTGCCATCTCAACAGAGGTAATTGGAAGTGATCAGATACTTTGCTTCACTAAACTTACCTGGAACAACACCTTTCATTCTCAAAAAGAATACAGAATACCAGGATGAAAAATAAAACAACATTGTTACCCACTCAGTTTGGAGAAAGAAAAGACACGCTTGTAGTTTTGGTTCCAAGCTGAATAATTAAGATTTATTCTTCAGACCTCTTCAGAGATGTACACATCTGAATGGATAGAGCTCGGGCTATGCCTCAACTTTGATCAAATTCCATGTTTAATAAGGTCACAACTCAGTTTTCCTCATATATGGGTGCTGTCTGAAACCAACCAATGGATACAACAGGGAAAGGGAGAAGAAAGACACATATTTTTAAAAAGGTCTATTGTTCATGGACATCTGCCTGATCTCCCCAGGAAGCCATCAAGACATGCACTAGGAAAATGCCATGGACACCCAAAGGAGGACCCAGGTCAATACTGAGATACTTGAACCCTGCAAAAATGGATTCAAGAAGCAACCCCCTTCCTCTGTGCAGCCTCCTAACATTTTCTAGTTACCTTGCTTTCCCTGAGAGGGTTTTGCACCTACAGCTCACTCCTCTCTCTGTTCTTGCTGAAAGTGTGCCTCTGACCATAAAGGCACACACGATTTTTCCTGGGTCTAGAAGGAGACCAAGGAAGGAGGCACAGGGCTGTATTCTAGAGAGTAGGGATATTCTTATTCCCAGACTGCTCTCTTGCCTGCTTCTGCATTTGGCATGCAAGATTTGTTGAATAATAAAATAATCATCTGGTGAACAGGGACATGAGCATGGGATAATTAGCCTGTTTTCCTTCGTCTGGCTTTTCTAGCACTTCTTTTTTCTTGGCATACTCCCAGTCACATTATTTGGAAGTGATTATATCCAAGTACTGCTTGATCTACGACACGCTTATTATTATCCAAGTACTGTACTAAGTCCGCATAATGAATAATGTAGAATTAATAGGGTTTTTTTTCTCAATACAAAAAAAGACCACAATCTTATTAAAATCTTCTTCAACAAATTTTGTGTTTGCATCAAATGTTTAACACTAAATCCCCAATTAAGGAAGAAGGCATGCAGCCACATACTTTAACGAATAACCCAAATTATGACTGTGTATGTTCTTACCCCTATTTTTTGGTTTAATGTAATTAATTAATTTGGGGGATGTAACTGAGCCATGAAAACGAGAGATAGAAATGATTTACCATAATTCCTCTGATTCCTCTGCAGAAATTTTAGTTCATGAACTAATAATGACTACTTAAATGAAACCACAAGAAAACTCTCCAGCCAAGATCAGAACCCAGTGTGCTGGGTGTTTTACAAACGAAATGTTAGAAACAATCCTTACCCTGAAAAGCCAAATGGTTTGGCTGGACAATACTCATTGGAAGAAGGAAACTAAAGTCATCTCTGCATGCAGGAATGCAGACAGATTTGGGATCCCAAAACTTCTTGGCCCCCAAACAGCCATGAAACAACTACAGAACAGCCATATATGATAGAAATAACAAAACGTTGCACATCTTCCACATATATGGAGACGATGGCAGGTCCTAAACAAACATAGACTTTTCATGAGCAGAAAGCAGACCCAATATGCAACCTGTGATTTACATTAATGGGTCTCCAGGTTTCTTAATGAGAAGAGGGAAACTTCCTGCTCCTGAACTTGTCCATGCGCATTCTTATAATGTTCTAGTTAACTCACTTTGGGAACCACCATTTTATTATAAAGATCATGTTAGACTTCTGACTTGAGGGGTGACAGGAAATTTTCAGAAGATACCTACACAGAGGAGGTAGGTGTCTGCATGTGGGCTAATTCCCATCATGATCAGTAGGAAGTTGCAGTCAGCAGAGACTAGGGAGTGATTTACTGAACAGCATGTTGGACAAGACTCACTTTCCTGAACACAGAAATCCAATAAGATTTGAAACACCTCAGGATATGAGAGATACCCACACAGGGCTACAGATGTGATACAAGAGTGAAGCGAGTTCCATGACTTCCTTCACTGCCAGTTGGAAGGCAAGTGAGATTCCCTAGGGCATCTCAGATGGACAGCAGGTGCTTTGCCCGGGGCAACTGAATACTGCTAAAGGTGACTTCTTCAGGAAGAGCTGCACTGCTGTTCATGTTCCCTTGACTGTGTTGCCTGGTTTATTACTGAAGCTGAGACACTTAATGCATGCGTAAACACAAAACCCATCACTCTGGGCATCCATATGCCAGAGTATCACTGTCACTACTTAGATGTGGTATCATGGCATGCATGTGATCAATAGTATCACAGAACTTTATTTCATTGAAATTATGTATTTTGTTCCTATTTTGGTAACCCAGGCTCTATACAAGTCTGGTAGGAAAGAAAAAAAAAAAAAAGAGAGAGAGAGAGAGAAGTAGTTAAGAACAGGAGGCATGGAATAAGAAAATAAGAAAGAAAACAAGAAATCACAGATAGAAAAATGAATATGTGCCTATGGAACTCACTGTCACATATATCCAGTTTAATGTGAAATTAAACTCTAGATTTCTACTATCATATGCTACGGAAGATGAGTGAGTGGATAGAGAAAGGATATTTGGATTTAAAATGGTAAATTAAAAACAAACTGGTTTAGAAGGCAAAGGAAATCTTCATTCTTTAAGACATATAAACCATTCGCCATCAAAGCACTGGTAGGAGGAAAGTGCTTTTCTCCAATACATGCTGTTTACTAAAATTGCAGGATTCACCAGACCTAAAGTTTTTTAGCATCATCCTCTAATGCCATTGTTAAAAGAGGATAATAGACCACAGGACTGTTCTGCTGACTCTGAAATATTCCTAAGCTACCAGATTTGGAATCCTACATTACTTTTCATTAGTAAGCACAGCTAAAGTCTCAGGCCAAAGCCAATTGCAGTGAAGTACCTGTGTCACCAGTCTGCTTGGATAGAGATTGATCTCCCAGCCCTATTTTCTCACCATGCTAACCAAAGCACATGCTTAGCAAACCAAGCCATCACACAGATACTTTTTTCAAGTAGTTTTTCTTTCTCTCTCTTTTCTTTTTTTCCTCTCTAAAGAGGAGCTGAAGCGTATAATTACTCATCAGCTTCCCTGCCTCAAAGCAACCTTGAAGACTGTTACACTAATGATAGCCTCAAATTAGTGGCTGTGAAGAAGGTAATTAAAATCATGCTGCCAAAAGAAAGGAAGAACAGATTGGGTGTTCAGAAAAGCATTTGGTAAGTACATCTACAAATTAAGATGTCTGAGGAAATGGTGAGTCATTTAGTTGACTTTCATGGAAGGCTCAATTTCAATATCCTCACAGTAGGCTTATGTCAGTGTTAGAGCACATGTGCCCATGAAGGTGCCTGTTCCCAGAGACCTGGTCAGCTCAGAGTGTGGAGCAGGATGCAAAGGCATTCCTTTACTGCAAACTTTCCAGGAATCCCTGCTTCATACCAGGTATATTCAGTGGTGCACCTTGATTCCTTCTTTGGAGCAACCAATTCCCTAAGTCCTGTTAACCAGAGTTTGCAGTTTGGAAGAGAACTTGAGACCAGGTGCTTAGATGCAAATCATGCCAAATTGTCTTGTGCAGAAGGAATACACTCCCTATAAAAGGGTGCTCAGGCCATGAAATTGCTACATGTGCCTGGAGACCTTTTCCCCAAGCCGTTAATGAGTGGTCTAGGAACAGAAACATGAATGTGGCAGGCTGACATGCATCCTGTCTCCATGCATCCATGTATCATGACTCAAGGGGATGTTCTGGCTGCGGGAAGAGTTTCATGCTCCACCAGACCTCCAGAAACCCTGGCTCTTCCTTCTCTAAGCATCACATGAAAGCTGATCTCCTGCTGTGGCAGAAGAAGGAGGCCATCCAAATAAAGAAGACAGCCAGCAGAAACTGCTACAGCATGTATATCTCAGGCCTATCCTATCCCCCCTTTTGAGCTCCAGCTTTGTTCTGGAGAGGTCCCAAGGAAGTACAGATCACCTCTCACATGTGCTGTTTCTGTGGACCAACTTAAAATCTTAGTCTGAGTGAAACTAAAACAAGGACAGTAACAACTGGACTTTACTTAGTTTTGTTCCTAGGGAATGGTTTGGAAAGTGGAATGCAGGCTGGAGAATAACATGCCATTGACTCTACTTCATGATGCATAAAATACAACACTTTCTAAGAAATTAATATGTCTTCCATTTAAGGCCTCAGGCAGCTCATTCTGTAACACAAGACCCTGTAGAGGCTCATATCAGAGCTATGATAGCAACACAAAATGCTCAAAGAAGTAGTATATCTGAGGAAATCATAATAAAGGAGTAATTTCTAGGTATTTCTTAATTAGGTTTGCAGCTAAGCCAAGGCACTTCTATTTACTTAATGAATTCACAAAGTTGGTTTAAACTTAACACCCAAGACTCAATTTCCAAATATACATATACATATATATAAATATATATATATTTAGTTGTTGGCAGGATCATAACCTCAGCTGGTATAAATCACTTCTAATTGGGGCTCTCCTCATTTGTGCCAGGTGAGATTCCAGCTCTATATTTGGAAAAACAACATTACCTGGCCTGCACATTGATTTACTAGGAATGAGAGAGGGGTGAGGGAAAGTTAGCATCTGCATTAGCATTGATCATGCCCTGCTTCAGGATACAACACATTAATATCAAGGCAGGATCATCCCCAGCTTTTGGAAGTAGACCACTGTAACCTTGACCCAAAAACTGGCATTTTTTTTGGCGGGGAAAGAGCATATGAAGGTCCTCAGTGACTGTTTTAAGTTGTGGGACTCAAGTTCTTCTGAGCTGAGAAAAGTCAGTAGATAAAATGCTTCTCAACGCTCCATCCTTTGAGAGGACAAAAAAACAGGCTACATAACCCACATCCTCACGGAACTCAAGCATATCGCACATATATGGACAGATTTACTCTTGTCAAGCCATGATGGTGTAAGATATTCATATATAGGGTGGATAACAGCAACAGCAGGAAATAAATAAAAATATGATTTGTTTAAAGCTCTTATAGAAAATTAATGGAACTGAGAAGTGAAGAGCAGCCTTTGAAGTCATGTCTACCAGGATCTAACTTCAGCCTCCTTGGGATGTGATCTGTGCATGAAGTATTTCACAAAGCCTTCTGTTTATATGGTGAAAGACACTGGTCCTCCTAACCCCTTATATTTGATTAAAAATCAAAACAATTAAAATAGCTGCATTTTTCCAAGCTCTCCAATACTTTTTTTTTGCAAAAAAATCAGATATAAAGCAATGGCAAGGGTAAGAGGAATGGAGATATTCAAGTATTGGTTGAAGAATTGCAAGTGAGTTTATTCGCAGCAAGGATTCTTTTTTTTTTTTTTTTTGACTATATCAAGGCAACTCAGAGGACTCCACACATCAGCAAAGAGTTCATAATATTTTAAATGTCATTAAAAGACACAGGCACATTTAAAAATAACAGAACAAAAGTCCATAGACTACTTTGACATAGTCCACAGAACAAAATGTTGTACTATAAGGATAATAGATTAGGTGTCTTACTTCTGGGAGGTCTTTTTAATCTTGAATATCTATGATTGCACGCTATTCTTGGCAGTCCTTCTGTAGGACTGTTAATACTGTTTCCAAGTGTATGCGTAAGCTTTTGTTTGTCAGGAATGCAAAAGTTTCCTTGTATAGAGTCTGCTATCTTGGCATGCTATGTCATGGTACAGGGTACATCTGCTGGCATAAATAGACACATTTTCCCTTGTCAAGTTCTCAAAGACAAGCAATAACTTGGACTTTGTTTCCCAGCACAGAATCAATTATTTTACTGATGAAATCCATCTTCTGGCCTCATGAATCTAGGAAGCAGCAGTCAGAGATGGAGGTCATAGTGGGCTCCTGCTTAGTGCTGTAATAACAGTGCCGTTAATAAGTTAATGTTCTCAGCATTTTTAAGGTTTCTGTATTATTTTTCATGTTATCTGATAAATATTGTTCATGGTGTCTTGACTCCTAAAATCATTTTTTCCCCATCAAAGTTAATGCCTTCATCTCTGAGGCTCAGTGCTGACGGACGAAGGCTCCTCAGCTTACAAATCAACTCAGTCGCCGACTCTTCTCCAAGGCAGCAACTGTCCAATGTGAGCCGAACTTCTGCTTTCTGTGCTCACATCATCCTGCTGGCTGACCCAGCCATCAGAGGAAGATCTGCCAGTCATCGCCTTTCACTTGTGGAGTCAGCTGCCAAATGCTTGGTCTGCCAACTAGAAGCTGCTCTGCCAAGCTCCAGTTAGGATGAGTACCCCGGCAACCTTCCAAGCTGAAAATAGTTGCAGGAGGAGCCATGGGCTCAAATTTATTCAGCGGGGGAGTGAAGTAGGAGAGGAGGAAGCAAACCTTCTTTTACGCAGACATTGTTATAGGAGAACCTCAGAAGGACAGGAAGGAGAGTTTGACTCAGATGGAAAAACCCAAGAACCCAGATGCTTATCCAGAAGTCTTTGATCTGTCAGTATGGAAAGTCTATGTCAGGATTTAGGCTCTTCCTTGAAATCTGTGGTGTTTTTTTTAGTCCTGTTTGAGAGCAATCCATCTTAGGGTACTTGTGTTTCTCAACAAAACTCATAAAGAAGAATGACAATGAACAACTAAAATGTCTGAATGTTCATCCACATTCTGGGGGTTTTCTGAGGTTTCTATTCATTTTCTAGCTAATTAAGCCTGAATTGCTACCAAGTTTGTTCACAGTAGGCTTCCCATGTTCAGCTTATCACGAAGTTACTACTGAAAAAGATTAACTAATGAGTAGAATAAATGGCCAAAAGGAACAAGAGAAAGTGTCATTACTTAGTATCTGAACAAGAAATTATGAATACATAATTCCTTCATGAATACATGAAGGAAAAATGATCTTTTCATTTACTCATGATCAAAATTCATTCTCCCTTGGAAAGCATGATGACAATTAACTAAATGGCACTTTAGAGGAAAAAAATCCCATGTTGACAGGAAAAAGGATAAATAGATATAAGGAAGGAAGCACAGATCAGGCAATACTATGTCTGAAGTTACTTGGAGGAAATAGCCTACCTACTGTTTCAGCTTTTTAAAAGGTTTAGTAGATAGATACCCACTCATTATAGAAATGAAGCACTGATTCCTCTGGCATCATCTAAGATGATCACTCAAGCACCAGACAGAGATCACTGATGACTCAGCCAATGAAAACAGTGGTGTTTGATACAAATCTGTCTTAAACCCAAAATTCTGTACCTTAGATAAATTCAAGTAAAAGTGCTGTCATCCACCAAAAATCAGAGAAAGTCTTCAAAAATAGTGGCCAGTGTAGTAAACAACACTGATCTTTTCCCTCCCATTACTGTAGGATATATGTTTCCTGCCCCGCAGAGGACATGAATGTGGAGATGAACATGCAAAAAGAAAAGCTGTCTTTCTGTCTACTATCCCTTCCAAGATAGGGAAATAGCTTTGTAGAGTCAAATCTTTGTAGAGACAGGAACGATGAGGGTGTGTAGGCAAGGCAGGCATATGGTCGAGGGTGGCCAGATACTTCTGGTGGCCTGATCCTTCTGTTACTCTTGATCTCAATAGAAACAAGCCCTGAAGAACTTGCTGCTGTTGATATCATGAGGCCCACAGCAAAACTCCATCTGAGTTCATGCTCTGAGGGTCCTTCATATACCTGTAGTAGTTGAGAAGAATTTTTTCTGCAGAAGAAAGGGTTGATCAAAGAGCTGGTATCTCGTTTTGTTCGGAAAGTAGTATATGAACTAGCAACTGCCTTTTCTTGTTGCAAGAAAGTGCACTCCCCATTTTATTACACTGCTTCCTAACATAGCTGGGACTACAAGAAGAGAAATGTGTGAATCCGTACAAGACTGGGCCATATGCCATTTTCTGTGTTCTGAGAATCGTAATAAAAAATTCCCTTCCATTTATCAAATAAAGTAATAATATGTAGGCTTTACCTGGCAATATTTATTCCTCTACCAAGATTAAGCAAACACACACATTCTCCAAAAAAGCACTGCAATTAAAAAAAAAAATGCTAAAAAAAAAATTTAAATTTCATCCAAATAGAGCAGAGAAAGCTACAAACCTCAATGAAGAGTTTTGATTTAACTGGCAATAGCAGCAAACACAAATGTCTGTAAGCTTGTGCTTGTTTTCTTGGATATGTTTCTATGGTTTTAAGTCAAATTGTCATTAACTGCCAACTGGCTGACAAAGTTATTTCCAGAAGTTCAAGATTCTCAGTGGCTTTACTGTAACATTAAAGTGTGAGAAGTTTGCCCAAAGAGTCTCATCAGAAGAAGACAGAGTGGGATAGTTATTAAATTGCTGCACTTACAAGGCCTTTAGAGAAAAATTAAGTATGAAGGAGTGATGGAATGAGTTGAAAAATTAGTCCAGCGAGAGTGTGTTGATGACATCCAGGATTGGGATTAACAATGGGGCCCTGTTGTAATTTGGATACACTGTGAATCAAGTAGCAGTGAAATTAAGGAAGTCTGATTTACCGTGGCTCTTTCCTGTTCAGATGCTCTGATGCCTAGTAATGTTATGCTTCTTTACATGAGCAGCATTATTAATAAGCTTTCTCTCCTCTCTCTTGATGCAGAGCCTCTGAGGAATCTGTATCCTTGAGACTACACCTGTCAAATTCAGTTGATAATACCCTCTTCTTAAAAAGAAAAAGTTGTTGAGGGTAAGGATGTGGAGGCAAGACAGAGAGACATGCAAAAAAGCAGACAGGCAAAACCAGGCAACGTGATTGGGTGCATTTTGGTGGTTTGGAGGCCAGAAAATAATAAATTAATCTACCACAGGTAGAGAGAGTGTTCACTAGATAGATGAGGCAGCTGAATGGAGTACAGAGTACTCTGTTAGGAGATGCTATTGCAGGTAGTGAATAAACACTTAAACAATATCAGCCTTAAAACAAAATTGTCTTGTGCACTGGGTCAAATAGTGTCATCTTGTGTGCTGCCTGTTACCCCACCACAAATAGTGTGTGTTATTTAACAGAATATTTCAGATCTTTTTTGCCTCCAAAAGCAGCTCAGTTGGTAATGGGGCATTACAGAGAGCAGTCAGAGGGCAAAGTGCCAAGGAAATTCAGCATTTTCCTCTAACTACAAGGACCTCATCCCCCTCCAAAGCATGTGACTGCTATGACTATATGACTGCTGCTATATGGCTATGACTGCTGGATGCCAGTCATTCCTATCTTAGGGGTGTCAAGCTACCTTGTTCTGTCTTGGCTTCTGCAACCTCACTTTGGCCACCAACATGCACCAAGCAGAAACTTGTTGAGACACCAGGACACTTAATAGAGGGAGAAGGGCTGAGCTTGGCTGGCTGAATGCAAGGTAATGGTGCCCAGAAAACCAACCTGCAAGGTTTATTTGCAGGTTACATAATAACTGCAAGTAATTTACTTGTATGACAATGCGATTAGGAGAACTGGGCAATTATTAGGAGCTTTAAAAAAAGTTTCCTGACTGATTTCTCCTTCTCAAGCATTTTGACAGCCAGTCCTGGTTTCAAGCAAGTGAATTTTCTAACAAAAATGATTTTATTTTTTAAAAAAACAGTAGTGAAACCCCAGTGGATTTTCTGCATGCTGCATATTCATCCATCCTTCCTTAGAAGGAGGCATATTATAAAGGATTTGGAAGGCATAAAACTGTTCAAAACAGATGCAAATGTGACAAAAACAAAACAAAACAAAAACAGGCTTTTACAAAGGTTAGTGGATTTGAATACTAGAATACCTCCTCTCCCTTCTGTTGAGTGACCAGCCTTATAAAAGCATAGAGAAAATGAGGTAAATTTGCCAATGCCAGTTCTGCTGGCATCCCAGACATTTGTCCAGATCCTCATTATCTTCCAGCTCCTGCTCAAAAATACTTTAGGTCTATTGTAGGTCCTGTGACATACCTGAAAGCCTGATACAGATGTTTCAGATACTTAAAATATCTCTAGCTGCCTAAATTTGGGCATCTGAATCCCACCCCAGCTGTCAAACAACTCTCCTGCATGTACTACTTACTACACTCTGGGTCACTTATTACTGTTAATATGTTCTTCTGTTCTTAAGAGTCCTGTGAAAAACAATTTTATTCTATTCTAGACAAATGTCCCATTCAAGAGCACTCCATCTGTGGCCTCACCAGGGCTGAGTAGAGGGGAAGAGTCGCCTTCCCCTACCAGATGGCACAGCTATTCTCATGTTTATGAAGCCCATGATACCATTAGTCTTCTTGGATACAAGGGCGCATTGCTGGCTCATGGTCACCTTGCTGTCCATCAGGATGCTTAGGTTCTTCTCCAGAGCTTCTCTCCAGCAAGTCAACCCCAACCTGTGCTAGTGCATGGGGTTGTTCTTCCCCAAGTGCAGGGCATCCTAGTGAGTAAGCCTAGGAATGGGATAACCTCATTTCAATTAGTATGATAGGAACCATATGCAGAGATGTTCTTATGTGCTATATATCACATACACCAGTGCTTCCAAGCTCAAAGAAATAAGGTGACTTAGGTTGTTCAACATTAATTGTTTTGAGGCCATGGATCACCACTACTCCATGGAGTAAGTCATAGCAGAGCTTAAATCTGGCTCACAAAATATGTGCAGAATGTACTTTAAAGTTAAAAAAAAAAAAAAAAAGCCTTTATGCTTGTTAAACCAACAAATCTCATTTTCTCTTGCATTTTATAAAAGACACAGGTGTCATGAAATGAATGGCTATTGCCTGTTCCTGGTGTTGGACTCCATTCCGGTTCCGTATTACTGAGCAGAGCAGGAGATGACAGCAGTAGGCAAAGCCATGACTTTCAACCTCTTACCTGTTCTCACTAAAATCTTTCTCAAAATAAACTTATTGTAACTTTGAAATACCTCCTCCTTAGGCTGCAATTTTCTCCATAGTAATAGGATGAGGGTGAGGTGGATTCCCAGTGTGGGCTAATAATCCCTCAAGCAATTTTGAGGATGTGAACACAGGGATTATCTGATGGAAGGACATTTCAACCTTGTTGATAATGACACCGGAAGAAGCAATTTCAGGACAGTAGTTTTCCAGGGAAGATTATAAACTAGAGGTGGGCTAAGGTGAGCATCAGAGCAGTACCTGCAGCTTGTTCAGAGTAGGTTTTTATAGAGATTCATCAAATCAAGATGTGACCAACTTAAACCTGCTGAGCCTGAGACCCAGAGCATTGAAAGAGAAACCTCTGTCCCTCTGAGGATTAATTCCACTCAATAACAGCAGGAACAGGCTGGTATTTTTTTGTACATAATAGACATTTTTAAAGCCTGATACATTTGCAATATGTCAGCAGGAAGAGGCTGCTGGGCTGGTCCATTAGTCCTCTTTAGGGGTGCAAAATGCCCTTTACTTATGGAACAATCGTCAGCAAAACATTTTCATATACTCCAAATGCCTTTTCTTTTTTTTTCCACAGCCAATCTAAAATGGAAAAAAACTCACTAAGCGATTGGATCAGATTCCTCACTCTCCAAAGGAAAAACAAGACGACAGCCAAACCTCTTAAGTCTTTTCACACATGGAAGTCCAGGCAGCCAAAACTCTCCTTCATCATTTCCACGTTCAGCTTTCTACACATTGAGCATAGAGAACAGCACTTTTTTTTACGTTACAAATGTCCCTTCACCAGAAAAAAAGAAAAAGGTATAAAAACACATATGTCTGTGTGTATTTTTAAAGATTTCTGATTTTTTTTAAGCTTACAGAAACATTTTTATTTTTTATACGTATGAGAAGTAGGATTGCCTGTTGACTCATCACTAGACCTTACCTCCCATTCTTTGAGGTCACAGGTAAACTTCTCACTACTTATTCAGAAAGTAAAATTCCACTCATATTTTCAATTATTTCATTTTTATTGGACAGTAGGTTTCAGAGTTTGGGGTACACAAGTATTATTCCAGAAAATCCACATTTGCATTTTAGTCATTCAAAACCTATTCATTCTGCTACTTATAAATCGATATCTTTGTAGAATTTTTCATTTTCAATCATTAGTGAACAGTGGGTACAGTAAGGGGATGAATAGACCTGAAGTCAAAAGTATTCTTTTGCTTTTAGTATAACCTAATGAATTCCATGGCATTGCCTCTCTTTTTTACCCCACAATTTAGCATGATCAGAAACACCATCATGTGTCACTAGCAATAGGTGACAGAGTGAGCAGACCAGGCTTTCAGCCAAAGCATCTTAGGGAGCAGAGCCTGGGTCTTGTCAGAATCAGCAGGGATCCTACAGAGGTTTATAAAACTTGGCAGTCCTGAACCTCCATGCAATGCAAAATTCTCAAACATCACTAGCAGAAGAGGAGAAAAAATTTGGACCAGTATGAACACAGTACTTAACTATGAGACTAAACCCTGCTTACAGCATGGTCAATGTCCAATTCCCCACCTTATCAACCGGATACAGTATTTAAACATGTTTACACAAGTCTCTAGGAAGATACATATACATATATATCTACAGAGACCAGTTTCCAAATTAATGATATTTTAAAGGTAAAAACATGTTTGCAACATTGCCCAGGGTTTTAGAATCCAACTTAAATTGATACTTAAATCTAAGGAACTTCTGGAAATTCTGGCAGTGCTAGTAAACTGGGATTCTTGGATTTTTTTTTTTTCCCCTGTGGAATACAATTCAAACACCTTTTTGTGTTCTTTTCTTGGACGTAACTCTCCACTCCTTTCTAAACCCCAGCAGCCTGGTAAGCTTTGAAAAACTCTGGGGTCCACCTTAGGTTCAAAACAGCCCATCTGGAAACTTTTATATTATGTTTTTCTTTTAAGAAATCAACTGAATAGGCATAAAGTAGGGATTTGGCAGGACCAGATGGATTTAAAGGATACCAGCTAGCAGGTGTCAGGAAGTTTCTAGTGCTACTTCCATATTGTATTGCTCTGGGATATTGTCATTTGTCTTATTTTGGTAACTCCCATGAGTCCTGGCCTTGTTCTGCTAAGCAGGAAAACCCAGATGCTGCCTGGAACAGAAGATAAGTTAAGAGTCATTTCTGGATTTGCTGTGCCTCATCAAAATTAACTCCATATCGAAATGTATCCATAACAAATCAAAGAAGCTTAACGGGACTGTTAATGACTGTGAAATCACCTCCTTAACCCGAAAAGAAGCTCCAAGGTTTTCTTGAAGAAGTAGCAAGCTTGGCTGCAAAACTGGCAATGCAGAAAACATGGGGCACTAAAGATCTCCAAGTCCATGTCCATTTCATGTATGTAGACATCTGGCAAGACTTGAGATGCACCAATTCATCAGGACCATCCCATTGGTGCTAGAGGTGTGAAATCTCTTTGGGGTGGCCAGTAGGGGCCAGGATAAACCCCCCAGTATAGCAAGTGTCACTAGAGACTGGTATTTAAACAAATAAATTCTCATTTGGGTGACATTTCATCCTTAACTATTGCCATCTGCCATTTGGATGAGAAATCTTTCTGAAGATCCCTTTCCCAGTACACCCTTAACCCATCCATTTGCACACAGTGATCAGAGCACAGAGGCGTGTGTCCTCTGGAGAGGTAACTGGACCTCAGGCAGATCTCCCAAAACATTTCAGACATCTCAGGATGCCTTTGTTTATTCAAATTGACCATGCCACCCTTGACTGTGAATTTTATGCAAGAGAACTATTCACTTTTTGCTTGAATGAGGTCTACCACCCTGCTCAAACTGAGTGGTAGGTCTACGTCAATTAATGCGTGCAACTCGGGAAGATAAATAATGCATCATTATGCTGAACATCAGCTGTAACTGCTGATGTATTTTGGGGGGCACTGTTCCTGTCAAGTCTCAGCTGAAAAGTTTCCAGTCTCTGACTCCTAATAATAAGCACTTTTCACCAACTTAATTCATTAGACAGGGAGCAAAGATCAAAAACGCAAAAGAAGTAGCAACCTAAAAAAAATAAGAATGGTGTTTTTTTTCTTTTTTTTTCACCCCTTTTTGTTTGAACCATCACATTTTCTGTCCCTGGGTTTCCGGAGTGAGGCTTTGTGATGGAGTGAATCTCTAAGAACATGAATACCCCAAGAGCAGCAGCACCAAATGAGAACAAGGGTGTAGGAAGGAAGTGAATCAGAACCTGCAATTAAGGACAGTGCCCAGCTTTGAGCCATCTTCTTCTGGAAGCACCTGACGGGTCAAAAGACTTCTATAAACCACTGATGCTTCTCTGAAAATAGTTCGATTTTTGTGAAAGGAATGACTTCAAAGCCTCTTGCCTTCCAGGGCAAGAGCAGAACAGTGAAGATGCCCCAAATTTTCCTGAGAAATAGGAAAAATCATCCATCATGACAGATATCTACCTAATTATTTCTATCTCAGCTTTCAAGTGCCCAAATCATGCTGTTCATAATCAACACAGAAAGATGACATGGGAAAAAGAAAGGTTCACTGGGAGCAGAAGGGGAAAATCTCCTCAAATCTTTTGAAATACCAGTTTTATGTCTGTCACACAGTTCTTCCAGCTTTTCCGAAGAATTGTCACTGTAAACCAAAAGTGAAGATCCCTGAAAATCAAAAGCCTAGAAGAGCTTGGCCTCTTTTGAAAACCAAGCTGTTAGAGATGATCTATCCATGCAAACCGAAATAGCAACTCTCCCTTCCCTTACCCTATGTTTATATTCTCCAAAGTGTATTTCTGTTGTGAGCCATTCAAATTTTGCAAATTCGCCTTTTGTGATGAAATTTAAAACCATGTCTTCTGGACTCAAGTGTTTGTAATTTGGTTTTCAGTGCAAGGAAATGAACAGAATCAAATGAACATCTGGGCTTCTAATATCCCCTTCATTTAGGAGGCCACATGCTTTCTTGGATTGGAACTTAATTTTTAAGTGTAATTATTGTAGAGAAATGCTCGTCTGTATGACTTTCACAAAGCTCAAAATCTAGAAGACCAAATAAAAGCAAATAACCACAACAAAAGCAGTAACCCCCCCCCACCCATTTTTATTTTGTTTTATTTTTATAGCCAAATTCCTAATCTCACAGAGCTGATAGATGGCACTATTATGAGATTTAAGGTAATGAGTATCTGCTATAAAGTGGTACACTTATATGCTGCAGTACTATTACTACAAAAAATAATAACTCTGAAAGCCACAAGCAGTGGAAATAACTGCATGACATTTAAAAAAACTCCAAGGTAAACAGATTTTGTTCTTGAATTCGTTAGTCTTCTCAATTTAAATTAAATAAAATTGTACTTGAGCTTGACAACCACAACAGTAAAATGAAGATACACTGGGCTCCAAAACAGAAGAGAAAGTGAAAAATGTAGCTTTCACCTGAGATCTGTGCTTTGGACAAATATAAGTGCTGTAAAGGGTCAGTGCTCTGCAAAAGCAGGTCTTAGACAACTCACATCAACCTTCCCTCCTCCCAGATCGTGAGATGTACTGGAGCAGGTTGCAGAGCCATGAACCTGACAAGATTTAATAATATACCGTCTTCTAAGGGTGGTTTTGTGAAAAGCAGACAGTCAATTTTAATGAGGTGCTTCAGATATCAAGAGTCTCGTGCTCCCTTTACAGTAGTGGAAAGAAAAATGCACAGCGCAATTAACCTGGTCTGTTCTTGTGTTCACAGTTGCATGACATGGAGTGAGCCAACATCTTGGCTGGGGAAGATGCACCTCTCTCCTCCCATCTGCCCTTACCACCTACCTACACTTCATGCCACACATTCCTGAATTTCACCTTGTGGCAGGTGTGCATTTATCATATTCGTCTATAAGCCAGGTTAAACCACTGAAACATCAGAAAATGAACTGGAGGTGGAGAAGGAGCAAATTATTCTGCTATTTTAGTGAGTTAAATCAGCTCAGTAGAGGGTTGAACCACCCAACAAGGATGGAGAACTACCTGGCTGACAGCGTGAGAGAGAAAGGAGGAGGTGGGCAGAGGAACATAGCCAAGTGGGTGGTTTTATGACTGAGACAGTATTTATGCAGGCTGTTCCTGAAAGAAGTATTCTTATAGAAGTATTCTCCCTTATAGAGAGCAACAAAGATGGGATGCTCTGGAAGGGAAGGTGAGCCTGGAACCAAATGTGACAGCAAGGCAAGTATGGGTGGTGGCCTGATCAACAAGAGGGCAACACTAGAGTACTCCAACAAGAAAAGCAGAGCATGTTTGGTGACAGCTTGGGATCAGCCAACAGCAGTGGTTGTCAGACAAGCCCATAGAGACACAACCCAAGGCCACATCAGCAAGTCAAGCCAGCAAGCCAGGGTGAGGATGAGGTATGTGGTCATGGATGAATACACTCATGCCTACCATGTAGCTCTGGCAAAGGCTGGAACTTAAATGCAGCTCCCAAGTAAAGGGAGCATGGCCAAATGATTCTGCTCATGGCTTTTTGTCAGATAGGGTTGATCCAAGGTTGCATGGTGCCACTACATCAAAGATGACTTTCAAAACAAGTATCAAAATCTCTAGGAGAGAAAAAGAGGCTGCAGATCCTACCAACGCACGCAAAGACCTCATAGTCATGTTCTTTCTTACCCTTGTCCCCAGCTATATACTCCCATCATTACCCCATATGGTCCCTGTAGCTCATCTGTCTCAAAAGCCAATTTAGAGAAGTAAACCATCAGAAAAATCATCCTGCATAATCAAGTATTTGAATTTCTACCAGCGACTCACACTCTGCCTTTGTACCATGGTATCAGATACATTCAACTGTGCTGATAAAGGATGGACCAAGAATCTCTAGACAGGGTAGACAGAAAGGATAAGATCCCTTTCATTACCAGGGAAATTACCATTACCACCCACCTCATAAAACTGAATGGCAGCATCACTGGCACTGAACAAGGTAGGGGTTCCCTGCATAAACGGATCTTGCAATTAAAGATGAAACTGTAACAGCAAGATTTTTTTTTTTCCTGGTAATTCCTGATTTGCAAATGGTCACAAGTTAAGAATTTTTACCTAAATCAAAGTTTGGCTTCTTATTTTTCTTTTACCTTTAATTAGAGGTGATTTTTAAACTTTTCCATCTTGTCAACTACTGAAGTGTACTATTTCTCTGTCCTAAAGTGGTGCGGCTCTAGCAGCTCCTATTAAATCCTTAGAAGTGATATTTAGGGAAGGAAAGAATAATGATATCAGAGGACCATGACAGGAGAGTCAGGGAGAAAGGGCAACTTGGAATTCAAACAGGAAATGGAAACTTTTCACTGAAAAGTACTGGACAATCATTAAATATCATGAATACACAATGATACACAGAAGGGAATACTTTGTGTGTCATCAGAAAAGCAGCCGGACTGTGGAGCTGTTTCCTATGTGTGTTTTCACATCCTGGATGCAATGACAGGCAGAATAAGCCCCGTTTCCTGGAAGCTGGCATGAAATGCACCCACAGTCCTAAGGAAAGGGTATGTCCTGGTGTTGGCAGAGCATTGGGATGAAGTAAGGTTGCTGGAATGCCAGCCCCACCTGTTGGACCCACTGTCAATCTGAGTTGCCAGAGCTTTACCAGAAGAGTGACTAATCCCTGCTGGAAACATCAGACAACTTTCCAGGCCGTGCAGTTCTGTAGTGGCAGAATGACAGCTCCTCAGATGAGAAGTAGGAGGTATTGGTATTGTATATGTTTACGTATTGTTTATGGATCCGTAGATGTTGGTGCAGGACGGACAGATCTGGGTCATCCTAACTTCTTCCATAAAAATACTACAGGTGAAGGAAACCCTTTTCTTTATATTTTGTTTTTATTTTGTTCTCAGAGAATTAGTATATTAATATATTAACATATATCCTTAATATATAAGGATACCCAGCCATTCACATCACTCTAAAGTTGGTTCTGACTTTTTCCCCACAGATTTAAAGGGACCTCCTCCCTTTTTTGCACTATCCCTTCTGAAATAAGTTAGCATTTTGTTAGATCAAACAATGTGGAGATCTGCAGGAGAAGCCAAAAAATCATGTTGGAGAAGGAAGCTTAGGATAAGGCTCCAGCAGCGAATGTGTCATGTAAGTGGCCACTGGAAGCTGAAGACGGAGCTGTGGTCTTCATGTCTGGTGGTTTGCTGGCTTCACTCTGACTCCTTAGTGTCACTCAGGCTGGAATTTATGCAGCCATAACATACTGAGAATGCAGCTGCACCATGCTCAGAGATCCTCTGGCTCTGTGCAGGAAAATGCATTTTGCAGGAGTTCCATAGGGCCTGGCTTTCTTGTCTCCTCTTCCCCTTGTGTTCTCCTGGGTGCTGAAGTCCTGTGGTCTAACCAAGATACTGAGGATTAGAAGGGAGCATGCAGGTGTAACAGGATGGAATATGTTAAACTGCTCAGAGAACATGAGCAGGTGTCTCCAGGCTTAAATTCAGGAAGGGGAATAGCGGATTCAAAGGCCATTACACTGGAACAAGGCCAGCAAGGAACTTCCAGTTATATTCCCCTTCTCTGCAATATAGATTTAGTGAAATTATTTTCCCATACTGTTTCAGTTTTCCCTACTTGCTTAATAATGAACCTACCTCCTTTGAAGGGCTATAGAGGAACAAGTTCTAGCAGAACTTCTAGCATCTAAGAGCAGAACCTCTATACGCTCTTAGAAGTGTATTTTCAAAATGACTCTGAGCATCGATTTGGGTCCCAGAGGGTCCTATTCCCAGTTTTGCCTATGCATGCAAAGAGCTAATGATGTGACTCCAGCTAAACTCTTCAGGTTCATCATGCCTCTGCACCCACTTCATAACTCCTCCATATCTTAAAGTATGGAAGAAAACAAAGAAAATATTATGCAACACTCAGGAGTGGTGATAGGAAGGGCAGCTCAGAGGCAGCCAAAAGAAAGCATATGACAAATAAACTGAAAAGGAGTGGATTAAACTGGCATAGGCCTGATGAAGTACAACCAGTTCAGCCTTTTGCAAGGAAATTTGTTAAATAACACTGAGATTTTAAAAACCTGATAAATGACAGTGTTCATGAGTTATCAGAAAGGGTATGCTTTTCCCTTTGGTATTTCCTGTAGTTTTGTGAATACGAGCATCTCCACAGCTGGTCCATCTTTGTAGCGTGCCCTCAGAGAAAGTTGTCAAACGCAGACCACTAATAATCTAGGGGGAAGTCAAACGAGACAGAGATAACAATCAATGTACATTCTTCCAAATGAAACCCATCTTTCATTGCTTATTTTAGAGCCACATTCCTCCTCTCATCTCTCATAAGTCACAGAGACTCCAGAAAATCTTGGATTTGTAATTCTGCCCTATCTTAGACACTCCAGAATGCTGCTTCCCACCGATTATTCATATGCATTGTGATTTGTTTACTCAATGTTGCCTTTAGACATGTTTTGTCCAGCAACTACCCTCTGCCATTACTGTTCAGCACATTACCACATGTCAACCAAGCCCTTGAAACAGGCTGCGCAGATCTTCCGTGCACAGATTCTGTGATCCTCTTCAGCTTTTGTGAACATTAGCAAGCCCATTGTTTTTCAACCACTTAAGTTGCAAGCAGCAAAGATTCAGAGGACTTTTCAGCAAATTGCTATACATAAGATAATATATAACTTGCTTTGTGGAAGTTTCTTAATCATATATAACCATGTGAACATGCATCCTCACTTATTTGTGAAGAATAAAAATTAAAAAAAATAAAAAAAAAAGAAAGAAATTTGTTATTTCAACTGGATATATGGAAGCATCATTCAGTGGAGTTAGGATGAAAACCTTGAGCTGACAAAGGTGCTTGTACATTTCAGTAAATAAAGACTTTGTAAGTCTAGAAATGTGAGTTCTAGTTACTGCTCCATCAATCATAGCTTATATAGTTTGAGTGAGTCTCTTAATCCCTTACCCTTGATGACTTCCACCCACAAAATGCGGATACCAGCGTTCACTCATTCATTGTGGTGAAACATTGGAAAACCTTCCAGCTGAAATAATTGGGCTATCATCTCAGGGAGACCACGTATGCGACTGTCTACTCCTAACCTTGAAAGAAAATACAGTGGTTCTGTCTTGCCACTAAATAAAGTAGCTCCAGGAAATAGGCATAGCTGTAGCTGTGTAACAGTCAAAAGGGCCCTTGATAAATAAGTAGCCAAGCCAGAGATAGTTTCCAAAAGACAGCATTCCCTTGGGAGCCACAATATCTTTTCCCCTTCCTTGGGGTTCCTTCACAGTGGACGGCACCTCAAGGCACATCCCATTCCGCCCATGCTCCTCTCCTCCTATCTCTTTGATGAATCTGAGCTCCTTCTTTCCAGGCACCTGCATCCTTGGCAGCAACAGCAGTGACTGTCAGTGCAGAAAAGTACTTTCCCTGTCCTGTTGCCCCTTTTCCCTCCATCTTCCCCTCTTTTGCCACTTCTTTTATGCTCCTAGGCTTTTATCTTCCAGCAAGAACAGACTCTGCATCCATCTAGTCTGAGTGGATACAGAGTCAATTCCAAAGGGTTCTCCAGTTTCTATTTATAAATCCACTAGGGTATTATTATTATTGTTTCTGGGGCTGAAAAAAAAAAAAAAAAAAAAAAAAACTAAAAAAGGCAGAAGAAACTGTGCCCTATTTGTGTAGATTTGCTGTCCTGGAACATTTTGGGTGTCGTCTGCAAATCCGCTCGCAACCGGCAGACCAAGCCTCCTGCGGCTTCAGCAGAAAGAAGGGGCAAAGCTCCATTAAAAGTCAAATTGTGATAAATTTTCTGTTGCCATTGGCTAGCAGTCTTGGATTGGAGAGCCAGCCAACTTGGGTGCCAAGAGGAAATCTGACACAGATGACAGTCTGACTTCCAGTACCTAGAAAAAGAGGGCCAGCCTGCTCTGAGTGTGTGAGAGAATGGTTTTCTTTTCTTTTTTTTTCTTTTTTTTAAATAACTTTTATAAGCTTCAAGAGGGGAATCCAAGCCTTAATACACTCTCATACACAGGAACAAAACAGCACTACTTCCAACTCCTGGCAGGAATCAAGGAGCCACTTCAGACGCTCTGTTGCAATCAGGATCCCCGTGTCCACCTTCCCAGCCTCCTTTTTTTTTTCTTTTTTCTCACACATGAAGTGACCTGAGAAGAACTCATCTGGTGATGCTATTTCACCCTGTTCATGGCAGATTTATAGTGGCTCAAGTAAGGCGAGGAAGTTGTGTCTGGCAAAGGCTCCCAGCTGAGCTGCCTTCCCAAGCCCATGGCTGTAGGTGGACATCGGAGCTCAGTAGCTGGTAGCCCCTAAGTGACTTCCACTTCCAGAGGTGCTTCCAGGCTCTGAATATGGAACCCAAGCCCCAGGATATAAGGCCAAGTTTGGAGCCCTTGTCCTGGCTGAATAACACATTTGCCTGTGCAAATACAAGTTCATTGAATAAGGAACTATTTGTTGGCAGCAAAGAGTTTGACTTGAAGTATTTCATTATTATTATACCGAGACGTCTATGGCTCCCATTCAGAACTGGGATTCCCTCATGCCAGACACAGTGCAAAAGTATAGCCAAAATTCCTTTAGAATTGTACTCAATACATATGTATATATAGCCGAGAAATAGAACTAGATTTCCTGTAGCAGCTATAAATACATATATTTTCTATGCTGATAGAACTCATTTTCGGGAGACTAATCCTGGAAAGGCTAAAGTGGATAGACGCAATTCAAATCCTTCTAGCCCAAATGATTTCAGGGTAGAAATGTAATCCTGTAAAATCAAAATGTTCTGACAAAGAAAGCAAATGTACCAATCAATGTTCTCTAGGTAAATTACATTGGAATATTTTATTTTGTTCATCTCCTGTGAGGCATTTCATTTCCAAACAGCTCAATAATATTGTCCTGTTAATGAATTGCCTTATGGGAGTTGTAGTTCAAAATCTTTTTCATTCTTGTGGAATGAATTTCCTGAATGACATTGCCCACCATGTGTTTAATATAATGCATGCATTCTCTTGACAGAGTTTTATTTGGTGCATGGCAATAGATCTATTCTGACCACAAAACCTTTCCCCTACAAAGAGAAAAGATTAAAAGCACCTCGGAGACTATAGTTCCCCATAATCCACATCAGGGAAATACAGTTTAATGATGAAAAAGACCCAAACAAAGATTCATTTCAACAAGTCATACTATAACATTTCAATTTTAGGAAGGCTGAAATGTTTCTCTTCAGCTGAACTGTTGAGACAAAACAGCCCTATAATTTTCTTTGAATTTGCTCAACATTTCTGTGCCACAAACAATGACAAAAGCTGCATTTCTTGTCCTAATAATGTCTCAAAGCAAGCAGTGGCTGGGAATTTCCAAATCTCAATTTGAGAAGTCACTAAATGAGAATAATACTTCCATGCAAAATGATGCACTTAAAGTGCACTTAAATGGCTCCATCAATGGGGATTCACACCCCTTCCACCAAACAATGGAAGAATGGGGGAAGAAATGCCCTTATATCCTTTTTTTTTGCCTATTTCCAAATAGGGTGTGCTGTCTCCGTGTCAAAAGATCATGACCATAAAACACCCTGTGGAATGATATTAAGCTATGCTGGGAATTTTCAGATTTATTTTCCTTCTTTCTTAGTTATGTCTGTAGTCCAAACAGACTTTTTTAAAAAACAAATGTTTTGTTTTTAAGCATAAGGGAAGAAGAAAGGGCATGATAAACCTAAAAAGGAAACCAAATCCATTTTTGCTGTCTTATGCTTTTAATATTCATTGATTACCTGTATAATGTGTCCACTCATTTACGAGCCAGTCCCTACTGGTGTGTAGAGTTTTAGATACAGGCAAACCTTCAATAAACAAATCAACTGGGAGCTCAGGCTGTGCAGGAAAATGTACATCAGATTTTAAATTCTCATGCTTTGAAATGTGTTGTAATTGCATTTGTGATAAGAGATAACAAAGAACAAATACATCCCCAAGAATGTCAGGTGTCCTTTTTGAAGAGCTGAAAGTTTAGCTGAGAGGTGAATGAGAGAGGGTTCATTTGTATATGCTTAAAGCATAATGCTATTCAGGGATATTTATCCATCGCAATAAGGAATGGCCTGGCAAAGCACAGGCTCTGCCTTGCTAAAAAACATTCATAGATGATATCAGAGAGATGAGGCTGTGGACGTTGTCTAATTGCCATAAACTTATTTTCCTTGTTCCATTAAGTATCAGGGGCTGCAAGACAAGGCAGTCTAATCATTTCCTAGAATATGATAGAGCCTGATAAATAGACCTGGCCTCACAAATCAAAAAGCAGGTGCAGTGCAGCCTGCAAGCTTTATTTAAATCTGATCCAGCTCATAAACCCATCCTGAAGTGCCTCAGGATTCGCTTATGACAGCATAGATATGAGGCCACCTTAGTAACAGACTTTCTTCATAGGTTGGCTGAGCCTCATTTCATGAGCAATGGATTGAAAAGCAGCATCCAGAGCACAGCTGGACCTGCCACATGAGACCCTCCCAAATTCCATTAATTCACAGGAGGGTGGATGTGTGAGAGATTTTCACAGGTAGTTACTATTTGATGTAGTAAGTTTAAGTAGATGGTAGAACAAACCACAAATCATATATTTACAAGCACTCCACATGCCACTACATGACATGTCTTCACTACTCGTGTTTTAAGGTAAACTTTAGACATATTGTAAAATACCTTTTTTTTTTTTTTTTTGTTAGACCAATCATGAAATCCCACTTGATCCAGGAAGATATCTGGAGCACTGGAAGACTTTGTCCTGTCTCTCTACAAGGTGCAGAACAACTGGATCTTCTAAGGTGATCCAATGAATTGGACTACATCTCAGAGGAAGGCAAAGATATAAAGGCAAACAAACCAACAAAAATATCTATCTTTTTTTTACTGATAGTCCTGTGGGAAAATGCCTTCTTGACCTCACATGGTCTTCTGACCTAATGTAGGAAGTTATGTAATGTCAGAAAGCTGCATTAATGTAATGTAAGAAAGTTGTGTTCATAGAATGTTATTGAATACACTAAGAGAAGGTAAACTCTTTCTTGTTACTGAAGGGAACTGGTGGAATCCCAGAGGAATAATATTAGTATGATAATCTACATGGCAAACAAATATGATTAATAAACAACAATAATGTCATCTTTAAATTCTCACCAAATCAAATGTGTGAGTACTCATATCACAATTTTCTCATTCCAAGTTCCTTCAGGCCTTGCCATAGACTTCTCATGCTCTTCTTAGAAAAAATGATTTCCAATCTCAGTTTGTTTGCCATCAAGTCTGTCCCTTCCACATAACCTCTCTGATGGCTTCACACAGGGGTTAATGGATCCAATGTCATCTTTCATCTAGGAATCACGAGTGTTTTAAAAACAAAACTTAACGATCTGACTATGGAGTTGAATCCTGATTCCAAAACAAAATCTCTTCATCAAAATTCACATTGGCTTCAGAGAGAGAAGCACCTGGGCAAATAGTCACGTTCTAGATTGCCTGTTTGAGGGTGGCATGAACCCCCTGGAGACCCTCATGCTCCATTGGGCAAGCACTGAATGGGTCATTGCTTCTGGCACCATCGGTGGTGCCGTGATCAGACATTTCTGGGCAATTTCAACTGAGCACTGACAGTGATTAATGATACATGGAAAGAGCTATGTGCACACCCAGCTTCCAGCTTGCACAGTCATGGGTGCATTTATGAGGAGAAAAATGGGCACAGTTGTCCTTTTGGTTTGCTTGTTAGGACTGACCCAGGGTGTCCTATATGGACACAGGACTCAATTCTGTGTAACTGCAACTGGATCTGTGGTTTCAGCACATGGACTTTCCTCCTCAGTGTCTGGTACACAACCTCTTGCAAGTAAAATGGATTTTTCTGCCAAGCAGAAAAAACAAGTCACCATTCTTCTAAGTGAAAAAAAAAAAAAAGAAAGAAAAAGAAACCCCAGAATCTAAGGTTGTCAAATTAATTTTAGTGAAACAAAGCGCCAGAACCTTTTCAGCTTATTTCAGGTAATAATCTCCTTGCTTAGAAAAAAAAATCCTAAAATAAGGAGATGAATAGAAAACATGGAAAAGACAAAAATCCCAGGCTCATAGATATAACAGTCTGGCAAGTTGGGAAAACTGGGAGTCTATGTTGAATTAAGGTAATCAATACTCTACATGACCCTCAGGGAGAAGGCAATCCAATGCTGGAGGTGTTCCTTTCCTCTTAAATCCTTGCAAAGTCAGAATGAAGGTCAAGGTTAAATGGCAATTTAATCCAATTTAAGACCTGCCTGGTGAAAGGGGTTATCTTGTTCCTGTCAGCACTAGTCATTTTGTGTCTGTTTGGCAAGTCATCAACTTTTCTCTTCCAGGGTACATTTTTAGCTTGATTTGCTTCCTCCTATGGATCCTGGTGTAATTAGTGTTGTAGCTGAAAAGGGGTACTGAAAATGAGAAGTTGTGGAGGGTGAGGAGCACTTTGGGTCTGTCTCTTTCAGCGGAAATTAGGATTTACATGAGATTATGAGCATTATTTTGTAATGATATTCACCAAGGACAGTTCAGTGAAACACATAATTCAGCTCAGAGAAATCCCTTTCTCCCACTGCGAGCAATGCTTGGAGGTGCAGTCTTTTGGGGAGAGCTGAAGACCCAAGTAGTCGTTGCTGACCAGCCCTCCAAGCTCTAGAAGACTAGAAATCACCAGCCACAACCTCAGATGCATACCAGAATTTTCTCCTGGGCACCCCTTATCTAGGGTAGATGGCAAAAAAACACCAGAGCGTAGTCTCAAAAAGAGCAATCATCGGTCATAATTTATTTCAGATATAAAACTTTCCAGTATATATCAATACAAGACTGTTAGTTCATCACAGTCTTGTTAACATCTAAAGGACAACTATTAAACATCCAGGTTGGGAACTTGGCAAGGATATTCTTCCTCTCTTAGGAACCATTTCAGCTTGCAAGTAATCTTTGTAACCAAATACTCTGTATATGTGTGTGTTTCCAGAATACTGCGTCAGCTAAAGTACAAGCTCCTATAATATAGTTGGTTATCCAATTATTGTTGAAGCTTTTGTGACATAAAACCCAGCCTGAGTCACTCAGCTTTTTTTTAATCATTTGCAACATCCAGGTTTTCCTTAATCACCTTACAATTGTATGAATCTTTCCTGGTTCATCAGTGGTAAACGGGAGATGTGCTTCCACACTGGTCAGCTACAGAGGGACAGTGGTCCTCTTGCCCATAGCATGAGGATGTCCTGCTGCATACAGCCCAGAATTGTCTTAATACATTGTTTGTTTAAGCTTACCTAAAAGGCTCATAAAATTATTATTATTAATATTAATAAAAATACAAAAGTTGATCTAGTCTTTCGGGACCTTGGCAGGGATGAATTGTGCCAGACAAAGAAGAACAATGCTTAGTAGGATTGTGTGAAGGAGGCAGATAATTTAATACACATGTTCTGGGTTTCTGCCCCCTGGTCATTGTTTTCTGGGATAGAGAAGAACACATTCTGAGAACTGACAGGGTAATGGTCTCCCAGTAGTGGCTATTCAATTTGTTTAATGGACTGGATGGCATAAAGAGCATCCTCGGGGAGAGAAAAACAAATATGTTACCATGTTGAGATCAATAGGAGCTGATGAAGTAGTAGTGATTCTTCTAAAAAAGAAGCCTTTGTGGAAGATTTCCAGGTACAGGTTTATTCTGCAGATTTAAAAAAATTGCAAATAGTAGGAAAAAAAATCTAGTTTAAAAGGGTAAGAGATGTGAATTGAGGCATAAGTTAAGCCAAACAATGGCCAACCTGGAATAAAAATTGATGAAACTTAAGTGCATGCAAATCTTTGGACACTTTTTTTGAAAACTCCTTCATGCTGCGTTAACACCTATTATTAATAACTGACTTTTCATAATTGACCTTTTCAGAGGTCTAGGAGAGCATCCTACAAGTATCAATGTATTCTAATAGGACTCTTTGTAAAAGGAGAGACTTACTTCTGTGTGGCTTCAGAAATAAACCTGAGGACAAGCTTTATTCATTTAGCCATTACAGAACCAGGACAAGAAAATCCCTGGTTCCACCCACCAATCTGGCCCGCTCCTGGGCCCAGGAGACTAGAGTAAGATGCAGTTCTCAGTGCAATATTTGAGCATTCAAAACAGTCACACATCTGTGTAAGGCTGGCTCTCCCTCAACCGATTTCACAAGACATGGGCAAGCAAAAATTGTTTTGATTCTTTAAATAACAATGGAAAAGTTTAGCAGTGCTTCCCTCAGATTTCTTTTTGGGAAGAAGAGATGGAGCAAATTAGCTCAAGGATGCAGCCAGCATCTCAGCCCAAAGTCCCAGGCCATCCACATCACTGCTGATTTCCCCCAACTCTAGTCTGGACAGAGCCAGCTGGCTTTCCAGCCTACAAAACTCAAGCACAAGGAGGTTGGTTTGCTTTCAAGTCCTGTCCCTACATGCAATGATAACATAAAGGTCATTCGCATTAGTCCCACACTTGCATGTGGGAATTCACCCCCAAATCAGTCAAGGTTACTTTTGTTGCCCTCTTTAAGGTATTATCTGGGAAAGAAAAACTTTTCTTGGGAAAATGAATTTTTTTTTTTTTTTTAACTCAACAAATGAAGGCTGAGATAGGATGTAACTGCTCCCTATAAAAGTATTTAAAAAAAAAAAAGGAAAGAAAAAGAAAGAAACTAGACAAAGAAGAATGTTTTTCAAACTGAAAGATTACACTTTCACAGGAAAAAAAAAAAAGTAAAAAGTAGGTATAACTTGGAACTTGGCATTTAATATCCATATGTTGAAATTAGACCTTTGCTATCGCAAAAGTGAGGTCCTGTTAGTGCATTTGTCTCCTCTAATAAAAGCTATAAGTCTATTCAAGGTAGCAGCACACAGGAGTAAATGGCATTGCCAGCTGTGATACAGATTTCTAGACTGGAGGGGCAGGACCTGCATTTTACCACAAGATATGGGACATTGTTGTCCCATTCAACAGCCAATGTGGTCTAACCACTAGTCTAGTCTTTTACCAATGATTGCCTCTCTTGACTTTACTTATATAACTCCTTAACCTCTACTTCCCAATCCCAGGTAACTGAAGAGGAGATAGTTTACCTCCTAAATCTCCATTTTGACACTTTTATGCTGTGGATGTTTGGGTTGAAACCATCCATGAGCTCATGAAAATGATATTGCAAAGAGGACATGTTTCAGAATCATCCAAATTCGGTAGTAAACATCCATATGGCTCTTCAAAGCAGGTTATACGTGCATTCAAATCAGCTGAAGACCAGTCTTCTAAGTCCAATGTGAAAAGACTTATAAGTAATGGCCAAGATATTCCACACTGGCCAGCTAATCTTTTTAATAACCTAATAACAAGAAAAAGACTTCTTAATGAGTAATCATCTATCTCTTAACTTATTTACAAAGGTTAGTTCATCAGCACAGACACTGATGGATGTCCTCAAAGTAATTATCAGTTACTCATAGCAGACAAGAGAAATTTCAACATCTGCTTTTATTAATCCATCTGTAAAAATGACCAATAGTGTGACTTATTTCACAGCTTCAGCTTTTCAGGGTCAGATGCTCTGCTGGCCTTGTTGGCTGGTGAAGTCAATGGCACTTGATGTTTGTCCCAGATGATGGCCTTCCACGTTTCCTTAGTCAGTATCAAGGTCACCTTATTAATAAGCTTATGCTAAATAGTACAAAGCATTTCATATTTTCTTTACTTTCTTTCTCTTTTTTTTTTTTTTTTTTTCTGTAACACTGTCTATTTTGAGATTAAGCAATTTAAGCTGGGATTGGCCTGTATTCCGTATTTTCTTATGACTGCTATATAAATGTATGATTAATAATGGTCATTTGTTTTTCAGGAGGAAAATAAGAGGTGACTCATGCTTCAGTAACAGGCACCTCTGCAGAGAAATCCATTGTGGAAACTTTTTTGTTTTACCACATAAAAGAGAGGGATAACAAAACCCAGCAACTAAAAACCAAAGCCAGTCTAATACATATAAGTAACTAAGTACAAGTGCCTAACTGCAGCTTTTTAATAACAGAAAAAAACTTAAGTAAAGGTATGGTGGCATTTCTGCCACACAATCTCTTTAAATGTGGAGTATGGTGGCTTTCAGCTTGACACCTAACTTCAGATTACTAAAGGTAGGTTTTCACAGAAACCAAGGCTTGTATTCATCTACCTTGAGACAGGTGTCTAGCATAATTTAAGATGCCCTAGAGTCCTGTATGGTGCTCTGGAAGGAATCAGATGTTTCGTAGCTCTTGTATCAGAGGGGCTTTTTTCATGGTAGATACAGTGCAATAGTTGTCCCATAAAAACACAGTAGGAGTTCCTCTTCAGGGACCTGGAGTTCCTCTATAAAATGTTGATTATATTTTTACAACTAACTTCATTTTTATGAAAGCATTGTGAAAAAGAAGGTGAGACTATGAGTCATAGCCTACTCAAAGAAGCAAAAAAAAATATGTTCAAATGGGTGAATTTATTCCACATTACAAGGGAAAATCAGAACACCCCCTGACTCCTCCCAAAAAGCATATATTATGGTTGAGGTCTGCTGCTAGACATTAAATGCAGAACCCTTAACCAATGCTCCAAACCTTCATGAGATCTCTCAATGTACTTACAATCTTATATTTATTCACCCAAGATTTCCTAAGAGAAATTTCTCCAGGACAGAAAGTCCTGGAAATTCATAAGAGTTATGACTTTTTCTGGCTGATCCTACAGATGTAGTGAGACAAAATTGTAATACCTAATGAGTGGGAATGTAGTTTTGGAGGAGAGTGGAGAAAAAATTTAGTCCAAACGTTAAATGATAACCACTTGGTCAATACTTAGCTGAGAGCAAATGGTGGTGTAGGAGAGATGGCTCTAAGCAGCAAGAGATACACAATTAGACTATCCAGGGAAGAGTGCACATAGCTTTCTCATACATCCAAAGAGGTTAAATTTGTGTGATATTATGATGTTGGTCAAGGTATGACTTATGTGGTCCTTAAATAGTAGGCTAAGTAAGTCATTCTCTAAAAACGGACTCTAAACCAAAGCTCAGGAGGGCAGGCATAAAACAATCATAGAAATTCAGGGCTGGAAAGGATCAGCTATCTGTGATTCCAGCCTAGACCATGAGGTTTTCTCCATAATTATTCAATACCGTCAAGGGAGTGTAAGGTCTTAATCAATGGTTGCTTACTAAACTCAAGGATTCTTCTGAGTTTGAGAATATCTTTTTCATTTGAAAAAGTAAGCCTACTGCCATCTAGAACCTCAGAAGAGCAAATAAAAATACCTTTACAATGCATCACATCTGCAAACCATACACGGTTTTATTGCTTCCACTACATCAGCAAGTTATATTATTATAGCATCACAATGCACAACTAGGCCAGAATAATCACAGTATTTTTTAAATTATATTTTTGTAATGAAAATCAGAAATTCTTTTTTTATTATTATAAATTCACAAAATAAAGCAAAAGAACTCTCCCTTGATGGGCCTCCTGGGATAACATTGTTCTGTTGTTGCTTTAACAAAGAGGCATCAACATTTTTATGCCATGCATTCCTTATCATTTAACAATGACATCTTAGAAGGGCTGTTTGTTGTAGCTAGGAACATTACTTTAATGCATCTTTGCAGAAATATCCAGGTGGTTAGAGAAACAAGGTTAGAGATCTAGGAAGGACAGAGAGCCAATACTTTGTTTTTTACAGTGGTTCTTTGAAGATGAGATTCAGGTTTTTATTCTGGTATTTAAATTTAAGTAGCCAATCCATGTCTCCATATGAGTTAAGAGAAGGATTGGTGACTTAAACATAGATGCCTACTGACATTAGAGTTAACACAGGGCACCCTTCCCAGGCTACAGATGCTATCCCAGAAGAGCTGAGGTCTTCCCTAGGTTCTGTGTTATGCCAAATGCCACAGATCTGTGCAGATATGTCATGTATTCTGGATGTTGCACTGGATGACTCTTTGCAGCAGGTCCATAGGGCAGATGGCCAGTAGAGATGCTGGGCTTAGCCAGGTTAGTGTGGGAGTGAAATTCCTTTGCTGAAACACTGACATCAGAAGTCATCAGGTGTCCCCCCATGTATTTAAAACAGTTGTATAGGACTGCTGAAGAAACATTCTTCCAGCCTACCAAGTGAAGGCTAGGTGGGATATCCTGCAATGTCTAAAATAGCACTGGGTATATTTATGTTTGTAAATAGTTGTACTTCATACTTATGTTTAAGCAAATTAATCCTTCCTTCAGTGTCTACTTCAGGAGATCTTTCTCACTCATCTCACATAAACACATCTACACCAAGATATATAAAGTGAACTGTCAGTGCCTGGAAAGACTCCAACCCAAAGCAGCAAGGAATAGTATGGAGTGGATGCAGAAACAACAGGATCAGATGCTGTGTGATTGCAAAGCTCAAGTCCAGCTGTCCCCGAGACAGTGGATGAGAGACCAGATGACACTGATGAAGACATCAGTGGGAATCAAACAGGACATACATCCATGTGTTTGACAGAATCTAGAGATGTCATTATCCATCTACAAACTAGGGACATTATGAAGGCATTATAACTAAGAATCACTGTTTGCAGTCTCAGGACATTAGAAAGAAAGAGAAAGAGAGAGACTTGTACCTCTGTAGCAAAGGAAAGAATGCCTATATGACATTCATTGATCAAAATCCAACCCTACTGAGCTTTTGTGTTGGTACTCTATCAGGAAAAAAAAAAAAAAAAAAAAGGAAAAAAAAAAAAAAAAAAAGACTTTTAAAGGCTCTTTCAATCTATCAGGAAGAGATCTAATAAGTGTCGTCTTCCCGGTGTCTGGAACGTGAAGTCAAAGTAATACAGCTGAGAAATGGAGCACCTTCTAAAATGATGATGATTTATTGGTTGGAACAATAAATCTGCCTTTTAAGGGAAAAGGCAGTTCCCCTGCTTCAGGAATGAATAACATTCTGGAAGCAGTTCCCAAGGCAAACACCTGTTATTGAATTCCATCAAAGCGCAAGTGTTTAAGTTTCTAGCCTATGTTTTCCATATCAGATTAGAAGGTGTAATTGTCCCTTCTGGTCTTAAAACTCTCAAATCTCTTGAGTCTCAGTTCATTGCCTTAGTTTCCAGGCCCCAACAACTTCTTCCAGAAAGTCTCCAGAACTAAAGTTAAATGTCTGTCCCTGGGGTGGTCACTGTAACATAATTAATCTGTGTTTGTCCTGCTGTTGTCATGACTTTGCAGAAATTGCACTGCTTGTTACAGCAAATGCACTCACAAATCCCGTTGCTGAACCTCAAAGGAGGATCAGACCAGGTCCATGAGCAGGGCCTTGATTATCCCGGTTCCTTCTGGCTGTTCTTCAGCTGGATGTATTCCTTCTCAGGGATTACTCTCTCCCACAGGTCCCTCAAGCGTATCAGGAAGTTTTCAAGCCAACACATTCTATTCCTAAATCAAAAGTATTGCACAATCTGCTTCAGTCGTTGAGGGAATAGGTAGAATTGAGTTTGTATGGACACAGAACGGGCAAATAATAGTCCTTCATATCTGGCTCTATGACTCAGGTTGAATTTAGGGTAATCCAGAGCATTGAAAAGGACCCAGGAGGCACCGGAGCCAAGAGCAAAGGTACTACCATAGTGCTCTGCCAACTGGGGGAGTGTCACCAGTCCAGAGCAGGACCCCTGCACAGTTAGTTAATAAGTATGTCTGATCAGGCACCCAAATGTCATTTGACAGCCACGTAATGCCACCTGTGTGCACACATTTCCATCCCCAGGTAGTTATTATGAGAAAAAAAAATAATAATAATAAATATTCATTAGGCAGGAGGTCAAAAGAAAGACTTTGTTGCTGTTGGTTAGTCCATTCAGCGTGGTTCAGGTTCACATATGCCCTACACAAGAGAATACTTGAGAAGTTAGATTTTGACACTGAGGGACATAGGGGTTTCTCAAGGGATAGGCTGCCCTGAGCATAGGACTAATCCTGCTAGTATGAAAAGGTTTTTCCTCACTGTACAGCAGTCCCAGACTCACAGAGGACAGAAATGGAACCTGAGTATGGGGACAAGCATCAACCAGCAGATGACATGAAAGAGAGGACATTTCTGAACAATTTCCTTGATCTAGACTGGGATGTGATGATAAGATTCGCACTATAATCCCCACTTCTTGGCCTAGCTCCCGATCATTTAGAAGAAGAGTTATATCACTACTATTCATTCCAGTAGTGAGACAGATGGATGGACAGATGTCTCACCTAAGGCAGGTGAGACAAAGATAAACCGATGGATTTTTCTAAGACCCTAAAGAGGTGTGTGACAGTACAGAGAATTAGGCATTTATAGAGTCCAAATCACTAGATTACATTTTGTTACATTTTGATATAGAGCAAGCTGCCTGCATTTCATGCCTGGCATCCTGGTGAAGTGAATACATTGCAGTGAATTTCCTAAATCCGTTCTTTCAGGATGCAAGGAAAAATAATTCTAACAGGATCAGCCCCTTGCTGTTGCAAGCTCAGCAGAGAAAGAAGTGCCAGTTATTTCTTCAGAAAGCCAATAAAGAAAAGTGGACCTACTCTGTGCTGGAACTCCTTTAGTGCAGATTTTATTTCAGTAGCTTCTGTACAGAGAAATGAAAATTTTTAAAAGAGAAGAGTATGGAAATGGTCAGTGCCTTGTTCCTTGATTTGTTTTGGCCATAAATGGCATAGCTGATTTAATTTGCTTTTCCTTCTTTTTCTTCGCAGCTCTGCCTTGATATTTAAAGGATTGTGACTGTTTTTTATTCAGACATCACAGGGAAAAGCAATACTGCTGAACTGTCCTGGAAAGCAAAGGAAGTATGTAAGGAGCAGCATGAGAAAAGCACAGGAGAGGAGAAATGGTTTGAATAAAATCTGCCAAAAAGACATTACGCTAATAAACAGTGAGAACAGAGGGAAGGAGTTCTAACACAGACAGTCCAGTCCATCTTAAGGCCTTTCCAAAAGCACATTTGCTTATCAGTCCTTAACCTTTAACATTAAGTCGTTAATATTTCTTCTCCTGGGATCACATCTACCTAGGACACTTCTACCTCTGTCTGGAAATCTCAGACAAAGCTCTGCATCCATGCTAGGCACCTGCAGTCAGCGGAGAAGTATCATATAGTCAAAATTGTGCAAAGCCAGAGCAGGATGCTGGGGAGAATAGTAATTAGGTGAACCCGACAGTCTCTGTGTACAGACTTGTGCAGTCTGTAGGCCAAAATTACTGAAGTTTCCAGAAAGCCCCCGAGCTTGGATGCAAGGGAAATGTCCACATGACAGAGCCATCTATTACATGGTGGGTCAATAAAAAGTCCTTGGTATGCCATTGTAATTACTCTGCTTTGTCACTTATCTAACCAAAGACTTTATGCACTGATTTAATTAGACTATGCATTATTTAAATCCAGGACCCTGCATAGTAGATGAAGCAGAGGTTAGAGGTTGTTTTGTGCAGCTGCTAAAGGCTTCTATGCAGGCAATTAAGTGTGAAAAAAAGCCTGAGGACATGTTTTATTCAGCTCAAGCATGGCTCAGCAGGAGAACTAGAGTCTGGATGCATGAAGGACTGTAAATTCCTTGGAGATATTTCCAGGTTTTTTTCCTGAGAATCCCATATAAAGAAGGAAATGAGTCAGGCTGCTGGGTTACTTCCATAATCCTTCTTGCCCTGGGAATGGAGGTAAATGTTCAAGCAGACATGGAGGTGGTGATGGAAGGACTTTTGGTGTACACTCAGATATGGGATTACTGTGCTATAGATGTATGTCTTGTGATCTGGAATTGGAAAACTGCACAGATTTGGGGGTTTCTGACATGAGATTTCATGTTTGTTGGGACTCACCTATTCCAAAATAGGCATTTCTACTAGAGCTAGTCATTCAAGTTTCCTTCCAAGTGGAAAAAGATGGTAAGATAATTCCCGTATGTGGCTTCATAATGAAGGAAGAAGAATCCCAACAGAGAAATAAATCCTTCAATGAACTCTAAGAGTGTTTGTTTCTTCCCAGTGGCTCTAAAAGAAAATTATCCAACCAGTTAGAATGTGTCAGGTTAAGTTAATTGAATTCTGCATCTTAAATGAAACAGGATGTCAAGTTTCAGATATGGGATCTTCGGTTAGCCTCAGGCACAGCTCTGAGTGGGAAGTAAGTATAGACATATACTGATTATGATGTAGGGTTGTGACTTGTAAAATTCAGATGTCATTTCTGTCCTGGCAAAGACTCTTTCTGTAGTCTTGAGGTAATTCCATTGCCTTCACACAGGCCATTTAATCCCCTAGGGTATCTTGCTTGACCCCCAAATATTATTCTGGAAGGATGCAGGTTTCTTGCAAGTCTTGAGTCCTTCCACCTCATGACAGTGACACAAGGTATTTACTTAACCATATAGAACTTTTAACTTTTGCATTCCCAAAATTGCAAAAAAAACCCTTCAACTTTCTTCAACTTTCACCTACAGGTCTGCAAGGAGCTAGGGGAGTGTGATGAGGGACTAGCGGTGGGGATGCTTGAGGGAAGGACTCTGAGGCTCCCAGATATGCCAGGGATTCTATAGTCAGAGTTGTTGGTTGCTTCATTCTTCCTTCAACCAAACATGTGCCCTGGCCATAACAGGGCAAAATGCAGAGAAAGATCAAAAATGTTCTGAAAGAAAACTCAAGAGTTAGGGCACACAGCTACCAGTCTCCTGTCCGGATGGCCAGAGGATATCAGGACCTTGGTAAATAACTCCAGATGCAGCTATATATATCAGATACAAAGGAAGCGTGGGAAGAACAAGGAGTCAGTAACATTGCTCCCAAGAACCAGTTCCTCACCTCAGGAAGTGAAAATTTGCAGCTGGCCTCTAGCTATGGACTTTCTTGGAACACCTGCAGTGGCTTGGGCCTGAACTTCGCCTTCACTGCCTGTAAAAGAGCAATAAAAAGCACAGCAATCCAATAAAAAAGCAGTGTCTGTGTTACACTGCACCAGTTTGCCTGATGAACCTGGAGCTCCAGATAATGATTCCACTTGAAATAGGTAATGATGGTTAACAAACAGCAGTCCAGTTACCCGAGAAAATACTGACAGCAGCATATGACTGAAGAAAACAGTCTGATCAAGTTTCTTCTCTAACTTTTCCAGATTAGCTGCTGCCAAGAAAGAGCAGGAGAAAAAAAAATAATAAAAAATAAAGGAGAGAAAGCAAGAGAGAGAAAAAAAAAAAAAAAAAAGAGAGAGAGCAACAAAAAATAAGGAACTCTAAAATTGTTGCACAGTGGAGGACTGGAAGGAAATAATGTTTTTCCAACATGGGCAAAGGTCTCCTTTCCTGTACCCAGTGGATCAGGTCCAAGCCTTGCTGGAGTCAATGGATAGACTCCCTTTGACTTAGCAGGCTCTGGATCAGACCCAAAGCTCCCATAATGATGGCTAAGAATGGCCTGCCTATTGGGATGCCTTTAAGTTTGACAGAGCCAACAAAAACCTTGTCCTCTCAAGAGCATTTTTGTTTTCATGAGACTAAGCTAAAGTTAGCTGCTGGAACCAGCACACCTTCTTCACATCTGGACTGATGTCCTCACAGCCACAAGCTGCTTTGCTATGTGACTGCCCCTTCACAGGTTATTTCTGAACACCAGGACATATACAATTATTGAAGTATTACGTGTTTTGACAACCACACTGAAAGTATGGCCCAATGAGAGATGTCCAGACATCTCCAGGACAGATTCTTGCATATAATCCAGATTTCCAGAGCCACCCTTGTGACAAAGAAAGTGTTAAGAATGTACCTGGGATGAAAACCCACCATCCCATGGGTATTTTTCCCCACAGCCTCTCCAGTTGCCACCTCTTCAGTGGCATTCCCACCATTATGGCTGCTGAATTAGAGGCTGTGGTGACCCCCTATCTGGCTCCCCGTTTCTATTTGTCTGGAGCTTACAGGCAGTGCAAAGTCCAGCTGTTTCCAAAGCAGGCAGTGTATCCTCAAGCAGAGGGAGTCCAATCCATATCCTCCAACCATCTGATGTTGCTGCAACTACACAGCATGAAGCAGAAATGCAGATTTAAGCCTTTGTATCAAGAGTAGAGAAGATATCAGAACTTCCTGAAGAAGTGAAGTAGGCACAGACTAGAAAGCAGCACAGACTAGTTTACAGAAGAACATAAAGAATGCAAACCTCTTCTGTTCAGCACAGCAGATGCTATTCTGCATCCTTGGATTCCAGTTTCAGCTCCTGTTTCTCTTTATAAAACAGACTGGTGGCCTCTTTATGGCTATTTTAAAGAGGCCTAGAAAGAAGATCTCTTCTTAAAATAAAAATAAAAAACAAATAAAAGAAAACTTTTTTTTTTAAATAAAAAGGGCAATGAAAACCACTTTTTTTTCCAAGAACAAGTATAAATCAATAATTCTCTTATGAGTTCGTAATAGTTCATAAATTCTCTTATGAGTTCATAATAGCTTTATGCAATAGTAAAGGGAGATCTTTTGTTTAATAGCAGAAGGAGCTATGAAGGGCAGCAGCAGCAGAGAATTTTTGCTATCACTGTTGTAGTTCCTTCCCCTTCTCTGTCCTTGCTTTTGTGGACATGCAGTCCTTCCTACCTGTCATTGAGCATTACATTTCCCTGCCTCATCCTACCAGCCTCTGTGCACAAATTTATTCTCTGCCATATATTTCTGTGACCTCCAATTTGATAAATATTGGGTCATTGATTTGTTCTGAACTAATATTTAAATAACCAAAGTAATTCACAGCCCTAAGCAACATGGGTGGAGTGACATATAGCCTGCTATCAGAACACATTCTTCTTTATGTTCAAAGCTTCTTTCACTATGATTCTAATGCCAGCTGTTATTTCTTGGTGTTAATGTTACTGGTAATAAAGCAAAACTGCTTTCCCAGCCTTGGCTTTATTTAAAAAAAAAAAAAGGCAAATCCGAAGAAAAATGCCATCTGCCAGTTTTCTGCGCTAGTGTATGTGGTTTGGAGAGGAAGGGGACAGGTTGTTGTTGTTGTTGTTGTTGTTGTTGTTGTTGTTGTTGTTATTATTATTATTATTATTATTATTATTATTATTTTAAGTAAGAACTTCTAGCTAACATCATCCAGGAAACAAGTATGAATGAAAACAATTGAAATAGGCTGGGGAAGACAATGCTTTTGATTTCAGGGGAAGAAAGACAAACCAAAAATGCTCATTTGGCATACATTTGTGGTTTGAGGGCTTTCTTTTTGTGACTGTTCTTAGCAAGAACATTTAGCTGAGTCAAACGCCAGAGGGAACTCACCAACCAGCTGGGCTATCATGGCTAAGACATGCCGAGTTACAATGTCAGTTGCACTCAAGACAAGCAGGTATCTGGCAGCAGCCTCTGACTCCCAAATACAACTAACCCAGTGCCCTCGCATCGCTGAGTCTGGTGTACAAGAGGAGTAATCATGCACTTCAACACTCTTCTTGAGCAAGGCTGGGAGTTTTCAGAAGAAGAATCATTCTTCCTATGATCCTTTTATTGTTTACCTGCACTCTTACTCTGTTCCCTGCAGGAAAATAGCAGATGACGGTGTTGAGAGCCCTGTTGCTGTGTGTACCAGATGTTCTGAAACATCTGCTTCCCAACACCGAAGGAACCTCCGAAGCTCCCAAGAATGTTAACAGAACGTCAAAAGCATCTTTTTTTGGTACAAATTTTATTCCACTCAGTCTTCTCAGTGGCAGCTTCCTGGCATTTAGGATTTATTCGCATCCAGTGAGTTTTTTAAAAAATATACAAAGGGTTGAGGCCAAATCTTATAAAGAAAAGGTCAAGTACACAAAGGTGTGAAAGCTCCCAGAAGAGCCAAGGTACAACTGGACCACAGCAGCTCAGCAAGCCAAACTGAAAGCTAGCATGCAGACTTGACGTCATCCATTGACACTTGGTATTTTGAAGGCATGGGATGACTAAAGAACTCAGTCCTGGTTATTTCCCATCCTGTAAGTTATTAGGCTGCATCTTTACCACTCTGCACAGAGCAAATCCTTTCAGAAAGAGAATTGGAAAGTTGCTTTCCATCTCTTTGGATGCTCAGATTTCCTCAGATTTGGAGAAGGGAATAAATGCTACAACTAAGCAGTACTTCACAGGAAATGTTTTCTGGGGAGATTTGAAGACACAGGGGAAGATTCTCAAACAGAGGCTCCTTTAATTAAACTGAGAGTAGGGAATTTCTGAGCAAAAGGTATGGAAAAAAAAGAAGGAAATTTTTAAGGTTTTTTTTTTTTTTTTTTTTTTTTTTTTTTTTTTTTTTCCCCTAACTCAAAATGACATGTCACTTTGAACTTATTGCTATTTAATGGAAGAACAAAATTCAGGAAAGCTCACAAATGACCTCCAATGCTTTACCTTGCCAAAGGCTATGTTCTCTGTCCTTTTGCTATCACAAATTTATTTGCAAACTGTCAGCGAGCAGGAAAACCATTTCCAGGAAGAGCTCTGATCTCCATTCTCCACATTCCCAGTTGAACCCAGTCTGATTCCTGCAGATTGATGCTGGTTCCATCTCCCAGGGATGCTTTCATAACATTGGGTGAAGTCCAGGCCAAAAACTTCATATGTTTCATTGTGGTCCCAGAAGAACCAATTCAATCCTTGTTCTGAAGACATCCTGAAGGCCACCCTAACTCCACTTAACTGGTCTGTTTGTAGATGGATCGTCTAGGCTGGAAGGTCAAAGGGCAGCTGGATGGGCTATCCACATACACAGATCCTATTTACCTGGCTGCACATCAACAGTAAGTCTTTGAAAGCTGTGATTTTAATGCTGATTTTTGGCTTCTACCTATATGAAGAGAATGGGTGTAACTGCAAAAGCCCTTTTGGAGTCACTTGCTGCTTACTCCAGCAAACCTGTGCCCACATCTGCTTCACTGAAGGACTCTCCAGTTTCCCTGTTGGATAGCTCATCTGAAATCAAAATAAATAATGTAGTTATATTAAAACTCAGTCACTCTAATAGTTTGCTATGTTTGATATTTCTCAAGCTCCTGTTCAGAATTTCATACTAGAACCTTGCAGATTCCACACAGTTCCTTAGCAGCTCTTAATGTTTCCACTTTAGTTATATTCTGTGATTTATTTATTTTATTAGTTATTTAATATAAAGTGTACGATGTCCCAGCAATGTGGATTTCAGAGCCCGATTGAATTAAATCAGTCTATATAGAAATCTTATGAAATTCAACAAAGACAAGTGCAAGGTCCTGCACTTGGGGAAAAATAACCCCGGTCACCAGTACAGGCTGGGGACCGACCTTCTGGAGAGCAGCTCTGCAGAGAGGGACCTGGG
>VZSV01000002.1:18828055-18845738 GCA_013398735.1 Nothocercus julius
CCTGGGTCCTCCCTCTTGCCTTTTTTGAAGACTGGCGTGACATTGGCTTTCTTCCAGTCCTCTGGCACCTTCCCCATTCTCCAGGACCTCTCAAAGATGATGAAGAGCAGCTTAGCTATGACATCTGCCAGCTCCTGCAGCACTCTGGGGTGCATCCCATCAGGGCCCATGGATTTGTGGGTATCGAGTTTCCTTAGGTGCTCTATGACCCAATCTTTCTCAACCCAGGGCAAGTATTCCTCTCTCCAAGCTTCCTCTCTTTTCCCTAGGGCCTGGGACTCTAAAGGGCTGCCCTTGGTAAACACTGAAGCAAAGAAGGCATTCAGCAACTCTGCTTTTTCTGTTCTTTTTTTTTTTTGTAACCAGGGCACCCACCTCATTCACAAGTGGTCCCACATTTTCCCTGATCTTCCTTTTGCTGTTAATGTATTTGAAGAAGTTTTTCTTGTCGTTTTTAACATCCCTTGCCAAATCGTGTTTCAACCTTAGCTTTCCGTGCCTCTTCCCTGCATTCCCTGGCAATGTTCTTGTATTTCTCCCAAGGGGCCTGTCCTTTCCACATTCTGTATACTGCCTTCTTCTGCTTGAGTATTGCCACAATCTCCTTGTTCACCCACGCAGGTCTCCTGCCCCCTCTGCCTGACTTCTTACACACAGGGATGATGCCTAATGCCTAAGCTCTACAAACACATTGGCTGTCAACCTATAAATGCACCATTCCTTCTGCTTTCCCATCCATCTTAAACCTGCCCAAAGACAAAAGTGCTGGTTTCTCAGTTAAGGCACAGGACATCCTACCTGGCACCCAGAACTGCTTGAGTTTTCCAGTGGGCTCAGACATGGGGATTATGGCCTCATTTGGATAAATGATGTAAAGAGTAGACAGTAAATCTGTGCTACCTTCATAGTCAATAGGCTCAGGATCATCCTGCTCCTGCATGTTTTACACGTTTTTCCATGCCTATAAAACATGGAAAGCTTTACTTGCTTTTCCATGTAAAGCATGGGAAGCTTTACATTTGCTTCCCATGTAAATCGTGACTATAAACACCAGTAGATATCCACACAGACTCTTTTCCACTGGATTTTGAGGGTAATAGCTGATATTTTGGGGGTGGATTAGGAACTTGACAGGTACAGGCGACACCTCCTAACTCTAGGGGTGATATTTACTTTGCAGATTGTGACATCTTATTTCAAGGGTCTGTATGGAGTGTGCTGTCATGAACGGGGTGTTCTAGTTTCCATTATGGTCTATGCAGATCTAGGGCTAAAATAGGTGCCAAAAGGTAGACTACTAGTGCCTTTCCAGGCAATCTAAGTCAACAGAAATTTTCCCTGTTCTCCCTTCATTAGATGAAGAAGTAGGACACTTGGCCCAAGGAATCTCAAATGTCAGCATATACCTATACTGAGGAAAGTAAAATGGCTCTCAGATGTTTTTTGACTCTGATGGGAGCTAGGACACCAGGTCACAGGCATTTACATATAGGCACCTAAAAGTGCGTGTCTAGATCTGTCTCTAACCTAGATATCTACATATCTTCTTTTTTTTTTTTTTTTTTTTTTTTTTTTTTCTGAGGTGCCTCTATAAATAACAGAGAAAAAATGCCTCAAGATGGCAACTGAGAATAATTAGATCATTCTTCCAAATCTCTCCACTTCTCTCCATTGATTGCAGGAGAAAGTTGGAGTATCTAGCCTCTTAGTGCTTAATGCTAATTTAGGTATTTTACCTACTTGGGCTCACTGCTACATAAGCAATCTCCCAACTGACCCGCACGTGCTTAGGAAAAATCTCTACCAGTTTCTCTTCCTGGGGAATGGAAACTTCTGTTGTTGTTTTAGTTCTGTTTCCACTTGCTGCAAAGATGGGATATAAAACTAAGTACATGTTTTGTTGTAACCTTTGTGCCTCTGCTGACTGAGGTGGCATTTGGATTAGACCTGAAAGATCAAAGATAAAGGAGAAGATAGTCAAAGACAGATTTAGAAATATAATCAGCTAGCCATAACTACATTCTCAATTAACTTGCTACAGGCCCACAGCAGCTCTTTAGGGAGTCTCTAAACTCTAACACATGCCCCTGTATTACAGTAGTAAAACCAGGGAATAATTTTGCTCGACAATAGCTTTCCTGTGTGCATTGAAATAGCCTAATATACTTCCATGCCTGAATTTAGTGGTTTGAGGGTAAATATATAACTCTGCGGAATTCTTTTTTTTCCTGGTCCTCCAACCATGATGTCAAAATAAGGGAAAATATTTTGTAGAAACCCAAATTAAAAAACCACAAGAAATCCTTAGGCGTTTTCCCCCATCCTCCCCACTGTGCAATTCCTGCAGCTGTAAAATACTCAGCACACCTTTCCTCCACAAATATAGCCCTCTGCAGATGTCAGGACAGCAGACCTTAAACCAGAGCTGATGGCAGAGGTAAAGACAGTAGTGACCTCTTTTGGAAGGAGCTACCTAAAGAGATGCTTGAGTGTCCCATCCTTTCAAAGGGACCAGAAGTGAAGGAAGATCAACGAGGCAATGGTCCCATCACCCTCCCATCTTGCACTACTGTACATAGCCTAGATCCATCTTCTTGATAACATTCACCAAGGCTTTTGACACCTACCCTCACAGCATCCTTCTGGGCAAGCTCCAGAAGTGTGGGATAGATGAGTGGACAGTGAGGTGGATTAGGAATTGGCTGGAGGGCAGGGTTCAGAGTGTGGTGATCAGTGGCGCGGAGTCGAGTTGGAGGCCTGTGGTTAGCGGTGTCCCGCAGGGGTCAGTCCTCGGCCCAGTCCTGTTCAATTTATTCATCAGTGACCTTGCTGAAGGGATGGAGGGCTCCCTCAGCAAATTTGCTGATGATACCAAACTGGGAGGAGGAGCTGACAGCCAAGAGGGCTGCGCTGCCATCCAAAGGGACCTGGTCAGACTGGATAGCTGGGCAATGAGAAATCTTATGAAATTCAACAAAGACAAATGCAAAGTCCTGCACTTAGGGAAGAATAACCACAGACACCAGTACAGGCTGGGGACCGACCTGCTGGAGAGCAGCTCTGCAGAGAGGGACCTGGGCATCATGGTGGATGACAAGGTGACCATGAGGCAGCAGTGCGCCCTCATGGCCAAGAAGGCCAATGGGATCCTGGGGTGCATTAGGAAGAGTGTCTGCAGCAGGTCGAGGGAGGGGATCCTGCCCCTCTACTCAGCCCTGCTGAGGCCACACCTGGAGTGCTGTGTGCAGTTCTGGGCTCCCCAGTTCAAGAGGGATGTGGAACTGCTGGAGAGAGTCCAGCACAGGACTAAAAGGTGATCAGGGGCCTGGAACATCTGCCCTATGAGGAAAGGCGGAGAGAGCTGGGCCTGTTCAGCCTGGAGAAGAGAAGGCTGAGAGGAGACCTGAGCAGTGTCTATAGGGACCTCAAGGGAGGCAGTGAGGAGGATGGGGCAGCCTCTTCTCAGTGGTGGCCACTGATAGGACAAGAGGAAATGGCCACAAACTGAAACACCAAAAGTTCCACAGGAACTTAAGGAAAAAATTCTTAACAGTGAGGGTGACAGAGCCCTGGAAGAGGCTGCCCAGAGAGGTTGTGGAGTCTCCTTCCCTGGAGATGTTCAAAACCCGCTTGGACACAGTCCTGAGCCACATGCTGTAGGTGACCCTGTGTGTGCAGGGGGGTTGGACTAGATGATCTCTAGAGGTCCCTTCCAACCTTAAGCATTCTATGATTCTATGATTCCCATGAGGATCCATGTTAGGTTCCCACAAATCCTCCTCTTCTCCAGGATAAGCAATGCCAGGTTCATCTGTTCATCTGCCTCGTCTTGGAGGACAAGTGCGCCAGTCCTCAGAGATTTTGATGGCTCTTGCTCTAGTTTATCAGTGAGGTTCATTTTAGATGCCTAAAACAGAGATATCTAATTATGAAGTTTTCTTCCCCTTAATCTTCCTTTGTTGGAGGTCACTACCCTCCAACCTCCGCTACAATGATCTTAATCAATGTTTGCATAGCTTTTAGGTAAGATGAACCAGATTTAGACAGATCAGGTTTTGTTGTCTAGAAATGATAGCCCTCATCCATAGTACCCACTCACCTATAAATACTAAGGAACAAGAAGACAGTGAAATGTTGCAATGAATATCCTAGCTTGCATCAGAAGTTATGAAACGGTCTGAAGATGATGACAGCCTATGGAAAACTGAAAAGTCTTGGAACGTGCACATAAATACACTCCAGTGCCAGCTTTATATTAGCTTCAAATGGGACCCCAAATATGCTGTCAAATTCATACCCAGCAACCTCTTTCCCTTACATGTTTGTTCACTCAACCTCTCCTATAAAAAGCAGAGAAGTCAATGAAAGAAAGCAGGCTCTACCAAAGTAGGGCACAGTTTGTCTAGTTCTCTTATAAAATGCCTGGGTTCTTTTTTTGATGTTTTTTGTTTTCATTCAGTGTTAAATACTAATGAATCTACACTTAATCTCCCACTCTCTCATGTCTCTGAATGGCTTTCCATCTATGGACAAGTTTTTGTTTTTTCCTTTTTGTAGATTGTACTGAAAATTATATATTAGTGCAGATGTATATGTGTACGTGTGTGTGTAAAATACCTTTAGTATTAGTAGAAGTGCTTTCTTAAAAAAAAAAAAAAAAAAAAGAGTAAAATAAGAGAGTTATTTCTGGAGACAGGCCAAACAAGACTGTGAAAATACTGGAAAGCTCAGATGCAGAGGTTTTTCAGAGGTCAAATAGGTGAGCACCAGGTGGCCAAAGGGTGTGGAAATATCTAGCTGTTAGCAAAGACTCAGCAAAATGGTAATTCTTAGAGCAAAGAAACTAGACTCAGCTGTAGCCCATCACCACAAATCCTGGCAGAGACATGACACAATGATCAGAGTCACCAAAAATCAGGACGAAAGCAGTCTAAGGTGTTAGCATGGCTAGCTCTAAGTGACTTTTGGCTGCTACTTGTAACTCCACTGCAGCAGAGATCTACACCAGCTGCCAAACACAACTGGATTATTGGGGAAATACATGCCCACATTAAGCTCATAATGAGCAGCAGATGGTGAATGGAGCCCTAGGTGACTGCAATGTCAACATGTATAGCTGGGTTAGTCTCCTTCCTCTCTTTTTATAGTCAGCCAGAAGGAACAGGCATTTAGGAAACCTACCTTCAACGTATGCTTTAGGATGAGAAGATTCACACTGTAGTTTATTAATTACATTGACCTGGTCTCCAGTGACATTAAGTGGTATTCAAGGTATCTAGCTCAGATGGAAATATTGATACCTGATCATGTACATCCCAAAACAAATACTGTTTAGCAGGTATGATATTCTGCTGTCCTACAAAAGTCAGTTGAAAAGTATTTTTTCTGTGCTTTATTTTTCTGTAGTAAGCATGACAAATCTGCAAAGCATTAAAAGATGTTATTTTTCAGAAATCCCCAATTCTGCAAAAGGGGACCTTCATTCCTGTATATGTGGCAATTCCTCTTTGCATCCCTTCTGTTCAGTCTGTTGTCTGCAACATGCTCATTGCAGTCGCTGTGCACATCTTACATTGTTCAAAGTTGGACAATCAAGAATGATCAAAAAATTAATAAACCCTTAAATCAACCCATCTCCTGAGGAAAATGTAGGAGATGGGAGGTTGGGAGAAACACATAGGCCTGGAAAGAACACAGCAAGGGAAAACAGGAATATAAACTGTTTTTTTCAGCAGCACACAGTTGTGTCAGTTTTCCTCGGATATCTATCAATACAGGTCCCTCAATAAAACCAGCAAAAAAACACCAGTTTCAATGGCATCAACTTACACTTGCAGTTAAGTCAATAGTAGCTTATATTTAGATTCTTATTCATAGTAATGAGATCAAGCCTTCAGAGTCATGTGTAGCAGTAGCTATTATTGAAATTCATTCCATCACTTGATTTTCTGGGACTATGCATACTTGAGGAAAGTCTATGATATATCTGCTCCCTTTGTTCACATGCAGAAGAAGACAAAAAAATTCCCCTCACAAAAACTCCTCTGTCAAATCCAGGATCCTAGAAACTATGACCAAGAGTCTTAAAAGCCTGAAATGTACCATAAGTAAAATACTGGAGGGAGATGAGATATTAACAATGCAGGAAGTCCAGGTAGAAGAAAAAAAAAAAAAAAAAAAAGAGAAGAGAAATAGTAGGAAACTCTCTGCTCAGTTAAAACATTGTTAGATCAGTTAGGGAATTTTGACATTTCTCCTTATGTTTGGATGAGGCTTCAAACAGTAGAAGAAATAGCCCTGCCTTGAACAATATTTCATTTAACTGAGGTAAAAACTGGTAGTTTCCTTCCTCCAGTGGAGAACCAACGCACAGAGAGACTCTTGGTATTGTTATACCAATGTCACAAGGCTCTCTGAGCTCTCTAGATGCCGCAGGTACTTTCTCCCTTGATGCTCATCACAGCCTGGTGAAACGGCTGTCCCAGTGTGAAGTCCCACAGTGGAAAACAGCCTGCAGGGAGGACTCTGTGAACCTGAAGTCAAAAAAGGTACGAAGCGGTAATTTCAATGAAGCTGTTGGTCTCCAAGAGCTAGGCCAGCAGCACTTGCTGATTGGAAAAGATATAGAAAGAGAGAAGACCACCACACTATGCCTATACGATCCTTTGGCAGGCCAGGAGCAAATTTGAGGCCATGAGAGCTGCACAAAGGGAGACTGCAAAGCTCCTTGCACCTGGGGAATATTTCCTGGGTAAAAGAAGGTCAGGGGCTGAGATTGCAAGAAGTCCTTGCAAGTCTGAAACATTTGTCCATCCTTGGGGAGTATTTGCTCTTGTCTGCCTGGTCACGCTTCCCCACATCCTTATTTATTATTATTATTATTTTCCTTTTTCGGTTTGTTTTGCTCCAAAGATGAGATACCCTGGGGAAGGTAAAGAGGAAGAAGAAGGGGCTGAATTTTGTTTATGCAAGGTCAGGCGAGCAAGGGACAGGCTGCACATCTTGCCCTCTTGGAAATAAACCCAGCCAAAATGGAGCCAACATATATTTAATGGCGGCAACAGGGTGGGGAGTAGGGAATATTTTTTGATTGCCTTCGGAAGCTGTTGTCTTTGGCTACATTGCCCTGTCTCTAGACACTTCCTGTCTTTCTGAGGTCTTGTTGTTTCATGGTATATCTATATCTGACTTGAGGTTCTTTCTTCTTTCCCACTCAGGAAATCAGCTGTTACTATAGTCAGCAAAAGAGGAAAAGAGAAGGAAGAAGAAAAAACTCCCAGGCTTCCCATATAAACCCATCTCCCCATGAAGCCTCCAGCATTATTGGAGACATTTATAAAATAGCATGGATAAGGTCCATCGCATTGGTGCAATCCCCCCCATCTCTAGAAATGCTGTCTCTGATTCCTTTGATTTCATCCCTGTGAGCAAATAATCCACTGAATGTGATTCCCTCCTTTATCCAGTGTCTTTTCTCTGTTTTCTTCTCCAGGACAAGTTGGTCATTAGTTCTCTGAGGTGATCAAAGATGCTCTACACAGAACCCACATGTCTCAGATCACTCTGCTGCATTCCCACTAATTGAGGCTCTATTTTTATCACAAGAGAAACTTATTCAGCTTTCTAGGTGCCCTGCAAAGGAGCAGCCCAAAATTCCCAAGACAGCCTGGGCCATATCCTTTGCCACCTACAAATCAGAATGATCCAAAGTAAATCTTACCTTGAAATTTGCCAAGGCTGTTTTCAATTTCTGATAGAAATATAAACTGGCACCCTGCAGCACAGATTTTTACTCCTCTTCTGGAACTTTATGTTTCAGGTCTTTGCTTTTGAGGCTAACTGGGCATGGGAGCTGAGTTTGGGATTTCTATATTAACTAAGCAATTTTCTGATTGGATTTATTTTGCAGTACTGATGCACATAAAGATGGGGATTGTAGTTTAACATCAGAATTTAAATCTTTATCTTGACTCAGAAACAGGATCCACCTATGATTTGTCCACAAACCATTATTTACATTAGTAAAGGGAGCTAAAAACAGCTGGATGTGGTGCCGGACACATCACTCCTTAGCTGCACCTGGCCAGAGAGCTTGATATACCTTAGGGCTTGATATTTAATCTAATTTTCGTTCATGTCTGAATGTCTCTCAGCTAAAGGGAGGTTATAGCTAGAGAGACTTTGTCAGGTAGTTGCATAACTCTTCATAGACTATACCGATGAAATGGTTGTGTTATAGACTATACCAGTAAAATAAGTGGGTTTGCCTGGGTAATTATACCCACAGTTTCAGCTGGCAGAGGTGTACCAGATACACTCACCAGATACACTTCATGCTCCTTAAAAAATATATAAAAAAGGAGAAACATGAGGCATAAACACACTTAAATACGTCATGGGTTGAATCAGTTCGCTCTAGTCCAGTGGTCATGCTCATTTCCCAAGGAGGAAAATCTCCAGCATTTCACTGTCAGCAAGAGTGGAAACCAGTCCCATCACTGTCCATAGGAAGCTCAGGAGCAATGCACTTGGGGCTACTAAGGAATGGAAGCACAGAAGGATGGAAGCACAGAGCCTTTGAGCAGGAATAGTCATCATCTTGAATGGTTTCTAAATAGAGAATCTCATCATATTGTCCAAGGTTCAATGTGATGAATTACTCACACAACAGACATGCCCATACTTCTTCACTGACCAAGGCATGAGGAGGAGAATCACGCATAAGGTGAAAATGGAGGAGAGATATCACTAAAAATCTCAGAGCCCCAGCAAATGGGAGAGGCTTAACAACTCTTCCCAACCTGAATTCATCCCCCCGACACCTTCTCAGAACATAAGTGTGAAATTACTCTGCCACTTTTCATTACAGTTTGACTTCGGAAACCCAGAGAGATTAGGGGGTTGTGTTAAAGAACTTTTCCAGTAGTTTTTCATCCAGTTCCTGCACACCTTAATGTTGATATTGATGGTATTTTTTGCCAGTTACTCACTTTTCTGTATGATATCATTAATCACTGGGTAAACATTGTAAGCATCCAATTTGATGAAAAAAATAGTTTTGAAAGAAACCAGACTGTAAATGCCACACTGAAGGAATTGTATTTTTGTTCTGTTTTGATCTAGCATCAAGCACAGTGTGGTCCTAGTCAACAACTGTCATCATTGGAAATCACAGAATCATAGAATGCTTAAGGTTGGAAGGGAGCTCTAGAGATCATCTAGTCCAACCCCCCTGCACACGCAGGGTCACCTAGAGCAGGTGGCTCAGGACTGTGTCCAAGCCGGTTTGGAAGATCTCCAGAGAAGGAGACTCCACAGCCTCTCTGGGCAGCCTCTTCCAGGGCTCTGTCACCCTCACTGTTAAGAATTTTTTCCTTAAGTTCCTGTGGAACTTTTGGTGTTTCGGTTTGTGGCCATTTCTTCTAGTCCTATCAGTGGCCACCACTAAGAAAAGGCTGCTCCATCCTCCTCACTGCCTTCCTTGAGGTATTTATATACACTGATGAGATCCCCTCTCAGCGTTTTCTTCAAGCTGAACAGGCCCAGTTCTCTCAGCCTTGACATATATGCAACAATAATAATTATTAGTAATTTGTAAATGTAAATGAATACCAATTAGTGGTAACTAATGCTGTTGCTGTTCATTCTGTGCTTTGCCCATCATGCAAATGACACTATACCATATTAATGAAATATTTTGCATTTTGCTAGGTACCTCCCACATATATGCATAAGCCTCCTTTTTTTTTTTTTTTTTTCCCAAATATATGAGATTCCATATTTTGGGTGATAGGGAGTGATCCCTCTTAGCCTTTTGGGAAAGCTTGAACTGTCAGACCAGGAAAAAGAAATGGATCTTCTAAGAGGACGTCACCAAGGTAGAAATCTCTGTATCTGATACACCATGAGCTGCTGCCCTCTGCCATGGTGTTTCTGCTACTTCTTCTTTTTCCACTCACATTAGCTGCACTTGGTTGATTTATTATGGTGCCATAAGAAGTGGGAGAAGGCTTTCAGGCTGAACTAAAGACAAGAGAGATACAAGTCTGTCTAGGTGGCATCATGGCATTGGAACCAAATGACTGAATTGAACATTCACCAAGGAAGACTCGATTCATAAGTTCATGATTTGAGTCATTCAGTGAAAACTAGGAATCTGAAGACATCTGAAGGAAATTTTGGAGACTTCCACAGTCCAACATTATGTTCATTTCAGTAAAATATGTGGATATATTTGCCTGAAAATGCTTTTTTTTAACCCAGTATTATTACTGCTTAAGCTTCAGAAATGTTCACTAGCTATGGGGAGATTAGAATCCCCTTTGGCTATCCCAAGGCTATTCAGTTTGTGACAGCATCCACCTTTACCCTAAAACTACATCACTAGTCTAAAATTTGCCTTTTGATGTTGTGGGGGGTTGGAAGATTTTATGTGTGTGTGTGTTTTGTCTGCTTTTTTTACGGTGTTTTTTTAATCTTGTCTTGGGCTCCCAAAGGACTAGTATCATCAAACCAGAACTTCCATTCCAGAAAAGTCAAACCACATCTTGGGAGACTGTATGAATCCATGCAGCTGTGCATTTGTGTGCATATTCCTCAGCACCCACTGATCCTTCCTGGTAAAAAAAAAGAAACACTGCTTCAAATCCTAACTTTGTCCCAGATGAAACACAGTTGTTTCAATTCAGTATAGATTTACCTACACACATGTATACATTTCCCTCTTTATTTCTGCTCTCTTTTATCTTTGGCATGTGTCATAACTCTCCCATGGCACTTTTATTACAGGAAAGTGAAGGAATTCACAGAACAGCTAGTTCAGAAACACAGGCACTTTTGGCTTTATAAATGAAAACATTCATTTTGCTGTTCTGCCAGGCTTTTGACATATTTCAACAACTTTGCCAGATAAATGGGAGAAGAAGGATAGATGGGCACAGGCTACATCAGGAATTTTATGGAATCCAAAGAATTTTCCACGTTTAATAAAACTGAGGGAAAATAATCAGGCTGTGTCACAAGGTGTTTGGAAAATTCAAAGCTCATATGACCTACACTGCAGTGTAGATCAGTGTTGTAACTTTTATACATACACACACACACACACACACACACACACACACACACACACACACATATATGTGTATAAAACTAGTACCACATAATCAGATATTGATTCTACCTGCAAAATTGAACATACAGATATCTTCCTGTCATTATATCTCCAAATGAACTGTTGCTAGAATCAGACAGAAAAAAATAACTATTTCACTTATCTTGGTCGTGTGACAAGAGGGTGAATTAGTATGCCAGGGAAGTCTTTGAAGCCTCTTTTACTGCTCTTTGTGAGCAAATCAGTTGAGTTCCTTAGATGAATAAGGTGAATCTCATCCACCATAAAGCTCAACCAAGACACAGAGGAGATAGATAGGTATATTTCTAAGCAATAGATATTTAAATTATTCTAAAGCAGCCTGAATGAGAAGAGAAAATGTTATTGTAGTTGTTCAGGGTCCTTCTCAGTGGAGGTGGAAAGGGTGTTTCCAAGGTGCAATCTCAACCAAGAGAAAAGTCAAAAGGACAAACAGAGAAAAATTATTCCTGCCTATTGTGGCTAGGTCTGGACAAAACTTTTTTTTTTTTTTTTTGAAAATGGTATGAGAGAGGAGATTAATCCTTAAAATCAGGTATAATTCTGAAAACCAATTTAGCCGGAAACCAAACAAAACAAAAATCAGGGTCAAAGAGCAAAATACTGAAAATATGAAAATGTTTTATTTTAACAAGATGCAGGCAGATTTTTTTCATTTTGCAATCCAAAAGAAGTAAAAGATTCAGGGGTTTTATTAGATTTTAGAGTGTATTGAGTAAGTGTAAAATAAGTTGGAACACCTCACTGGGAGGCCTAAGGATTTCTAATTGAGCCACAAATGAAACTAGTGATGCACTTATCAACTTGTCGTCATCACTGAAAAATATTACGATATTCACTTTCTCTTCGGCTTATCAACCAAAAGAAAAAAAGAATAAATAAATAAACAACCCTGGTCTAATCCAAGTTCGAGTGAGTTTAAGGAGAGGGTAACAAAATTCCAGCCAATATCCTTGCTCCCTTCGAAAGGCCCTTCTGCAAAATTGGGTGTTGCAATGTGAATTACTGCTGGAATGTAGTATGTAATCTTGGCAAGAAGTCAATAAGCGCAAACTCCTCAAATAACCAGAGTATGGTACTAAGAAATCAGTGGAGCAGGCAGCAGCCCAGACAGTCAGTCCATTAGCAGCTTAACCACAGCAGATGTAAAGTCACCAACAAAACTCCCTACGGAGTCTCCCCAAGAGCCAGATGCTACTGCTATAAAAAGATCTTCCAGAAACTTGGCATGTGTCCTGGCCACATCTATTTTTTTTTTATTATTATTATTTTTTTAAAGAAACATTCTCTAGATAGGACGTTATTTTTCTTAGTTTGGGTTTGGAGGCGGGGAAGAGGAGCGCTCGAAAGGATGCGGAAGATATTGCCTATTTATTCCAGTTAGCTTGCGAATTTTCTGCTTGCAAAAACAAAATTCAGCAATAGCTTGTCCAGCACAGAAGGCAATAGGCACAGTTCCAGCCCTCTCCCACACAGATCTTTGCTTATGCACCTTGGCTTGACCTACAGATCCTTCCACTACAAGCCCTGCCAAGGCACTTCGGGTGAAACACCAGCTGTTATTTTAATCTCTTCTGCTTCACTGGTCTGCTGATGGGCCCAGCTTGCCTCCTAAACTGTGCTTTGGCACTCCTGTGGTCTATTTCTATTTGATGGTGCATCTCAGTCCAGCTAGTGGTTGTGCTTAATCTGTTGGTGGTTCTCTTTCTTACCTCTTCACCAAAGAACTTGCTTTCTCATTTGTAACATCATCAGCTCTTGAAGATCTTCTTGAAGTCTTGTGTAAGCCCCAGCTAGTGGACTGACATGGCTAAACATGTGTTTCAAATGTCACTCTACTAACAGCAATAAAAAATAAATAGCAATGGTAGTAATAATGTGTAAGCCTTGATGTACCAATAATGTCTGTGCCAATAAGATAACCACTGAACATAACACAGGCAGGTGGAGACAGCGATTCCATCTGCACTTACTCGGATGAATGCTACCCCTGTGCCCAGATACAAGGTCCACTTGCATCTACGGTCTAACAGACGAGAACGAAAGCAGAAAAGCAGTTGATGAGAGACTGAGAATCACTTCAACTAAAAGGACAGAAAACCTGAAATTTAAAATAAGAATGGAATTAAGTGCCTCAGATGCCCCGAGGAGGAACTAGCCCGTTGTTAACATCTACCCTTGGCCTACTACGGCAGACCTTGTTACTAATCAGTGGTCTGTTTGACCCATTGCTCTGTTCACGACCAATGCTTCAGGACCAGCACTCCAAAGTAGGTCATTCACTCATTTTCTTACTTTCACCTTTATGCACAGTAAGCCCAGACTAGATAAAGCAGAACCGTGTGATTATTAACATCTTGCTATTAGCCTTTTGAACATCCTTCAGCATTTTATTGCCTTTGCCATCATATTAATACTACATATAACTCTCAGACCGTGAGTTTTCGCTTATGGCTGTTCAATGGTTCATTTTGACAGCAGCTTGTATGTTGACACAATTTGGTTGTTTGTGTTCACTCATTCACAACAGTTGTTCTCCATGGGGATGACCAATTCTGTCATTCTCATGCATGGTATCTTGGTATTATAATGTAGCACTGATTAGCTTCCCTCCACTAAGTCTCCAAGATGTCCTTTCTTACAATACCCTTTACTTAAATGGAGTGTCACTCACTTAAATTGCCTGGTACTTCCTATGTGAACTGCATCCGCTTCTGTGTTCTCCTTTCGCCCCCCAAACACAGGGCTCCTTCCTTTCCCTTCCCTTCCCTTCCCTTCCCTTCCCTTCCCTTCCCTTCCCTCTTTTCTTCTTTTCTTCTTTTTTCAGTGATTTCTCCCCAGAAAAGGGTCAACTTAATTTGTGTGCTTTTTCATGCTTCTCCGTTTTCCTTCGCCTCTCTTGAGTATTTCCCAAACAGTATATATTTGCCATTTCCCTTTCCCTTTTTCACTCTCACTTTGCTCAGACAGAGAAAAAATGCTGAAAACAGGAGACAAAGAATCCCATATTTTACTGAGAAAAACTACAGTACATATATAGTAGAACATTTTCCAGCTTTCATTGGGAAAGACATTTAACTTATTTCATGGGTGAGACTATTGCATGCAGAAATATCTGGTTAGGGCAGAAGAAAAGAGATGCATTCTAGAGAATTTGCAGGTATTGAATACACTTCTTTGTTTTGTTCTTTTTCTCCTTTACATCTCATAAATTAAAGATGAAATCTTCCAAAACTGAGAAATCTGTGAATAAGTGCATACTCATTGCTGAGTAATCTGCTGTCACTGTTTTTCATCAATAACTAAGAGTTATTGGTGTCAATAACTTTGCACACACTAAATTTATACAGTTCATTTAGTTTCAGTTCTCTCTCACTTTCTCAGATCACTCAGATTTCTGAATTGACTTTGAAACAGCTATTTTGGCAGATGTAATGAACAAAAAGAAAAGATGGATCTAGTTATTTGGGAAGGAAGAGGAGAGAGGACAGAAGGATACTGCTAAATGAAAATACATTTTTGCTTGTCTTAGTCATGAAAGTTAACCCCCTTTTCTCCTTTCCCTTCGCAAAATTCCATGGCTGTTTTATATCCTGCATCAGAAAAAAATCTTATCAGAAAGAGAAAAAAAGAAACAAGAAATAAAATAGAGAATGCCCAGGTTCATATTCCAGTTTCTTCAGTTTCCCAAGTGTACAGAATCTCCACAAAGGCCATCCTCTTCCCATGAAGAAAGAAGACAAAACAAACAAAAAACATTTATCCAAATAACTTCAGGGAAAGTACATTTTGTGGCCATGTGATGGGAATCTGGGCAGTAAATTGAGAAGACATTCCATTACATCGAAATCCAAGGCCAGTATCTGGGGTTCTCGGCGCCTATCTTGTCCTAAAAATAAAATTATTTTTAGGCATTAGAGGAAGAAACCAGAAACAAATGACCTCAACAGGAATCAACCTCAGTCATTCTCATGCATCTCTACCCAGCCTACTGACACCAAGACCAGCAGAGGCACATCTCTCCACTATGAAAATGAAGGCTGAGGTCATGGACCAATGACATATGATGACAAAAAGACCTGGCCAGTCCCAATCCTGCAAACTTACACTCAGTATGTAAGCGATCGACAAAAGTGATGATATGGAGAGGAGATATAGCAGCACAGGTATGAAGCTAGGGTGAAAACTCAGGTTTCTAGAAAATAGACCAGTTCCTGAACTACTAGACAGTCTGTTTTAATCCTGCTATCTCCCGCTTATCTAAAACCAGTCTCCCACCAGCAATATTTCAGCTGCAGTGCTTCCATTAGCTAACTTCTAGATTTCAGGCAGGATTCAGTTCTTGCCCATAGGCATCTAGTGGAATTTGAGAGCCCCAAGGCATTCAGAATATCCCTGTGCAGCTGGAAAATATGACATAGGCTCAGTGTGAGATTTGTCCTTTTCTGCATTGGCAGCTAGACTCCTTGCATTTATGCCCCGTCATTGGGCAAGCTGAATCACTCTGCATGTTCCATCTGTCTGGACCTCCTTTAGGTTGGAAAAATCTAGATACATAATTTTCATGCTGACACCTACTTGTAGGTGTCTTTATCTGTAACAAACAGATCTTATTGCTAACTTTGAGAAATTAACCCACAGTCACATGAGTTCAAGCCACTGGGCTCAATTTGGTTGAGATGTGCTAGGGTGCCCTGGCCTCCAGCTGGCACTCCAAAAGCCACAGCTCTACCACTGACTCAGCATCACATCTGCACCTCCATGGATATGGCCTGAGACACCTGGAACACCTAAAATAATACGAAGCACCTACACATGGACATCTGACCTGAGCCCTTGTGTCCACACTATGGATTGGCCCTCGGGCCAATCTGCTCTACTATTTGATCTTACATTTTTAAAACTAGCTCAGATATTTGCATGATGCAAAGTCTTTGTCAGAGAAGCAAGCATTAGAATAACCCAGACATCATCCGACTTGCTCCTGAAGAATATTTGCCTTCCCACAGGTCAAAGGCCCACCAGGTGATATAAGCTGATGGAGAATAGAATATGCAACTGGTCACACCAGCATTTTGGGCTGTTTAACCAGAGCTTGCACATGCTTTTGATTTCATGAAAGGGCATGCACTAAGAGACAGGCCAGGAAATAAAAGTAGATTGTCTGCTCATTACACCTTCAGACGCATGGCAGACTAGAAGGGAGGAATGGCGTATATTGGCTTTATAGGAGGTCAGTGTAGTCTATGGCATATATCTCACAGTCCTGCTTCACAGTGAAGTGGGTATTGGACAAAAAGTACAATCGAGTGCTTTTTAGTTGTGTAAGAAACTTAATGTTTTCTGCTATCTGTGTCTTTCTCACTGAACAAGGTAAAGAGTAAGTTCATAGCCAATATGACAGTGTTTTCTACATCACTGTCTACTATAAAGAAAGAAGAGTTGGCTATAATCCAGCAGCACACTTGGCCTGGAGGGCCTGAAAAAAGTGGAAGAGTGAGTAATAAAAGATGCAACTGATTGCTCTGTGTTATGAATAAGGTACAGCCACTGGGGGAAGAGTGTGTGGAGAGGTATGATGTAAGAAAAATTAGGCAGTATAGTTACAATAACGATGATCAGAGAAAGGAGGAGACTGTCACAGTTAAATTTTTATAGTGAAATCAAGCTCTAGCTTTCCACCAGCATATGGGAATGGCCAAGGAGTATGAGCCGCTACTCGAGTTTTGAACTCAGATCCAGATTCCCATTGAGTTCATACCCAGTGTTTTCAGATGTGTTTGTTATATGCTTTATGGAAAGGGGCCATCAGTCTTTCAAGGGTAGAAACTGCATCTGTCTTTCCTTAAACATGCCAACAGAAACCCCGCAGGGAGTGGAAGATGCCACCCTCGAAAGAAGCCCATCATGACTAATTGGCAAATCAGTAGCAGATTGGTTCTCTGTGAGTCAAGAGCTTTCAGCACCCTTTCCAAACCCACCATAAACCAAAACACACTTTCTGGCCCATACGCTGAAACTCCCAGCCCTGTGCCAGCTCTGCAACTTATCACTGATCGCTTGTCTCCTTTGGTGGCTGACACTGCTTCTGGGGATGAGAAAGACCTTTGGCATCAGAATGGGAATTTCCTATCACAACAGGTTTATGATGGGATTAAAGCTTGAAACCACCTCTAAACGACAAGTAAGAATCATGCTGGCTGTGGGATTACCACTTTGGCTGTGTGCCAGTCCAAATCTTTGGAATCTGAAACTGGGAGCCAGTATGTTCAGAGAAGAAAAACGCTTGTAGAAAGAATACTCAACCATAATAAGAAAAAGCAGCTTTGTAGAGATTTTACATTTTGGTCATTTTAATCTTGGAACAAAAGTCCCCAAAACCTGGATTTGACTCTTGTTCAACTCATTCTCTAGGATGCCAGTGAACATAATCAAAAGTCACTATACAGCAGACAGATCTCAGGGGCTGGAATAATCTCATGTCCAAAAGCAAACAAAGCTGGGCCTGCTCAGGACAGAGTAGAAAAATAA
>VZSV01000002.1:18845823-18860679 GCA_013398735.1 Nothocercus julius
AAAAAAAACAGCAACAACAATAACAATAATAATAAAAAAAATAAAGTTTATCAGATACTGTGCAGAATAGATAGAGTCGGTTAACTCTCAGGTTAGACCTTCCCCAGAGCTGAACAGAGAGATAAATAGTTGTGAATACCAGTTCAAAACATCTGGCACATTTTCCAGGAATAAAAAAATAAACCATGACCAGTGAATACTGGAAATGAAGTTCAGCTCATTTGCAATGGTGAGACTGAGGTACCCTTAATGGTACTGTGGTTTGGAGAACCCTAACGAATAAAGCCAGAGAAGACATGTGGGACAAAGCTCATGTCTTTTCCTGGAAAATCTTTCTATTTGCCAGGAAAAGATGGGAACCAGATTTATGGAAGGCAAATAGTTATCCTCCAACTGTAGGTTCGGTGACATGGTCATGCGTTACTCCTTATCTAGTCCTCCTTACATTTGTTGCATACTCTTTCTCTAATCAACTCTCTTCTATTTTCTTGCTTTTTTTTTTTAAGGAGAAGTTTAGGAGCATACCTGAAGGAGTGGAGATTCAAAATGTTCATCCTTTAGCTTTTCCAGTTATAAAAAAGGAATGAGCATTTGCTCTTTGGAAATCAAAGACTTATACACTCCATTGGACTCCAGAAGATAAAGACATCCAGAATCACCATGATTTTAGTAAGAACATTCATTTGATGTACATTGAATAGGATAAAGATAATGCTTTACTCATTCCTTTCCTTTCACATCCTGCTGAAAATTCTCCTTCTCCCTGATTAATCACTTGTACTTTCCCCAAGAGGATCTCAGGAATCAAAACCAAAATAATAGGATATGCAAGGAAGAGAGAAGGGACTTACCTAGTATTCAGTTAGCCATGATATGCTTCACAAAAGCTGGAAAGAATAGAAACAGAAGGATCATTTAACAATTTCCCTTCTTTAAACTCAGCAATGTCTCAGTACCTCTGTTCAGCTTGGCTGTTCTTTAAATTCATTCCTCTTGCCTAGCCTGATGCAGTGAAGACAATGTCACTTTGTAAATAAGACTCCAAATACTTCAGTGCTAAGACCATTGGAAATGCTTAAATAATATTTATGCAGTGTAGTGTGGCCATTAGTCTAGGTAGGCAGTGGAAATAAATACACACTTTTGTCAATCCATACCTTGCTTACCCCTTATCCTTGCCATACAGAACTGCCTTTCCATACTTTCCCTTTCTCATTCACCTTCAAAGAAGGGCAGATGTGTATAATAATATGTGTTCAAGATCCCTAAAAGTGTGTTGTGATTTTCCTGAAGAGACAAAAGTGTGTAAGTTTGCAAAATACATGAGAAAACCATGGCCCATTTACTCACAGCCCACTCCTTTTTCTCTGAATTTCCACAACAGTAATGGAATGTACCAGGCATCTTTGTTCAGTGCTTGTAGGATTCTTAGGACTCCAATGAGGATCCTAAGGATAACTCTTTTAGGTCAATTTTTAAAGTAAAACAGTGATTTCCATGAGAGATCTCCCAAACAAGCGTCTTTAGCTTTTTGAGGAGACCAGGAACTATGGGTGTATGTAGTAAAAATAATAAATAATATTAAAATATAAAAATTAAAATAAAAAATAAACAGGTAGACTAAGATAAGAATGACCTAATAAACGTCTTTGAAAGATCCATGGCCAATATCTGTTGTGGGAAGTACAAATTACCTTATTACGGTTAAGAAGTCTCAGGGTGATTACAGAATCTGGATTTCTCTAAAATTTGCAAAAAGCTCATATTCTGATCTTTCAGAGTAAGGCTTTCCTTGGAACTCACAGAATAGCTGGAACAAATTCTTCAAGCACAGACTGCTGCTCCTACTTACCTTCGTAATTGATACAACCATTGGCATCTTCCTGGCCAGCCATTAGTTTATCAACTTCTTCTTCAGTCAACCTTTCACCTGCACAGAAAAGCAAAATGTCTGCTCAGTACTTCGGTATGTAAACTTTTTTCTTTTTTTTCTCTCCTTTTTTTTTTTTTTTTTTTTAAGAATTTTAGAAGCAATGAATAACAAAGCATATCAAAGAGAAGGAAGAGAAGAGAGACAAAGATTTGCTCTTCAGTTCAATTTGTGGTGCTGACTGCTAGGAAAGTGACTTTTCAACTTGCAAACTAAGAAAATTTGATCTGAAAACCATGAAGAAAGAATAAACAAGGAAACCCACATAGTATCATGTTCACATAGTCATTCTTTTAAGAATAAGCTTACTTTAAGTGCCAAACATGAAGGCTTTAGTCTCTTTTGACCAAGTTCTCACTAAGCAAACTCTCTTTTAGGTCACCTGAAGTTTGCTTCTGAATTTCAGCTCAGAGCTTCAGGTTCTGGGAAATTCTAAGACCCAACTTAGGAACTCTGCTTAGGATGTGATCCACTGCATTTGATGTGATCCGTTTAACTGAATTATCTAGATATTAGGTACCTCTGTTTCTAAGGCAGAGACATCAATCCAGCCCCTTATACCTCACACGGATATTAGGATGGGATGAATTCCCTTGCGGAAATGAGTGGGATAAACGTTAAGGTGATGTCAACTGAAATCACTAAAAAAAAAAAAGGTATCTTGTGCACTCTGCTACTTATGTTATTCCACTTTTTATCTCTGACTTATATAAGAGGCAAGTCCTCAGTGAGCCTGTGACAATTCAACTGCATTTTTGAAAAGCAAACAGAAAAGTGTGCCAATTTACAGAATACTTGGCTGTGTCTAGGATTTGGCCAGTGCTTAGGAATACCAATCTGAATAGCAGTGCTAACTCTTTGGATGTAAGTACTGCTTATAAGTGCTTGAAAATCAGTCATTGACGTGCATTGGTCTGGATTACTGGAAACAAAAGGGCAAATACAAAAGTGTTTTTTGATAGTACAATGAGAGTCACAAAAATGAAGAGTATGGTTTCTTTGGCCAGGATAAGGTTAGATGGTCCATCAATCCTGACTTTGTATGTGTTTGTGTCCTTACTGAAATTGGTCCCCAGACTGATCCAATAGCATCAGTGAAAATATATATTTAACGTTATTTTCCTTATTTTTCATGTGTCATTAATAGAGATGGATGTGTCATGGAACTGAAATCCCTAAGCATAAAAGATTTGGATTTTGGAAACTATATCCCAGCTCAAAACCCATCTCTGGAATCCTTTGGCCTAAATCAAATCTCACTTTTTATAACAGCAGACAAGTAGTAGTAGAAAAGGCTGATCTAGAGAAATGCTTACTGGATTCAGATGACAAAATGTCAGTGCCTTATCATTCAAATTGAAAACCTGTCATTAAGTTACAGCCAATTTTTTTGTCCAACATTCATGCTGCTGTCATCACTCTCTGTGAAACACTGAGCTTCTCAAGTCAGAATTTGAAAGGAGGCAAAAATATTGATTCTTCCTTTTAAAATAGAGTTTATCCATTTCAGAGATACTTCTGCTAAACAAATGCCTAATAGAAACATGCCTCATCTGAAAGATTTTCTTGAAGATTCAGAAAAACTGAAGGCAAATACTGAAGAGAGAATTGGGTTTCCTACTGTATGTATAATAATTTTGTTAACAGAAATATAATATTTACTGGAGAAGTGAAATGCTGAAACAAGGACAGAAGAAAGGAAGGGAAAAAGGGTGGGAGGAGAAAAGACAATGTTGGTGCTGTAAGTCTTTAGCTTCATTGTTAAAGAAATTGTTGGTCCTGACTACCAAAAACAAAGCGATGACTGAAATCTTGCCTAGTCATTCTCTCCATAAAGGTGCTTTACAACACCCACCATGCTATATGTAGTATGGGAAAGTCTTCACTGAGGGCATTGCATGTGGAAAGATTGACCTTACCCAGTGTGGCCAAAACATGGCGGAGCTCAGCCCCCATCACAGTTCCATTCCCCTCCTTGTCAAACACGCGCAGACCCTCCACAAAGTCCTCGTAGGTGCCGGTGTCTTTCGTCTTGGCGATATGCTGGAGCATAGGCAGGAAGGTCTCAAAGTCGAGCATCTTAGAGGTCATTTCTGCAGAGACACAGGTTGAAACAAAAGTTTGGGTGAGTTCCAGGACATCTAAGAATTAACCATGGGGCATCCACAGAGGACTGGTGGTTAGGAGAACTTTGGTTAAAATTGCCAGCCAAAGGGAACAAGCAGAACATAGGAATATTGGATGTACAGATGGAGAAACACCCAGTCAGAGGGGAACAAGAGGTCTGTGAAAGAGAGAGAAGTATGTTTTTGAATAGACTGATCTGAACCTGTACCTGTCTTGTGTCTAACCCATGCAAATGTCAAGGAAAGCAACTACTACTAGAGTCCCAAGGCTATTTGAAGTGCTGTAAAAAGATGAAACTAAGCAGAAGACAGAGACTAAGGGGAGCTCATTTTTGGCATGAACTCAGCTCTTATTTGCAGAGATGTTAAAAAAAAAAAACGGGACAGGAACTTCAGAGTGATTAAAGGAACCTCCTTACCCTGGCAGAACTGGGGCTGCGTATCCCATTTCCCCAAATTTTTTACTTTTCAAGGGCATGCTAGCTCATTCTTGGCTATTATCCCATCTGCCACTGCTTCATTATCATATCATGAGATACCACAGTTGTTGAATGAGGGCCTCGTATTCAGTTCCCATTAACCTAAATGAGAATAGGGTAAGGGAAGTCATCTAGGAAATGCCTCAATGTAGATGTGGTCTAGAAGAGCTTTCTTTTGTTCTGAGCAGATATCCTGAGTATGGCAAATTTTTAAGGGAGATTCCACTGCAATTACAGACCCTCTGATGGGTATTTTTGTAGAGAAACCTGAGTCCTCAGGTTCAGTCTATCCCTCAGTTGCTGTGGACACCTTCAAAAAATCTGAGTCTTTACTAAACATAAGTGAATGACTGTCAATCATTAAAAAAATATTTTTGAAAGTAAGAAATTGTCACTGTAAAACATACTGAAACACAGGGCCATTAAAATAATTCATTCTCCTAAATCTGAGTCAATTGCACTGACTGAAGATAAGTTTTTCCCGCACTATGGGTCTGCCGGAAATTTGCAGGGGGCTGTTCCATATCTTCAGTCACTTCACAGTAATTTTTTCCACCAGAAAATAGGGATCTTATCTTCTTGGCCTGATCAGTAATTCTTGGAGTGCTGCTTTTCAAAACAAACACAGATCCGGTCACCAACCTTCTGGTTTGGGTCTGCCAAGCACCTTCATGACCTCAGCTTGGGTTGGATTCTGCCCCAAAGCTCTCAAAACATCTCCACATTGTGCATATGTGATTTTCATCTCAGATTTTGGAGTTCGGTCAAAGAGTGAGAATGCTTCCTTAAATTCTGGAAGACAAAAAGAGAAAAATGGAAAGAAAGAAATGTATATCATACTCCATCAGATAAAGTCAAAGCAACCTGAACCTTCACTCCAATTAACTCGGCCTAACCCTTTTATTTTGAAGTTTGGGAAAAGTTTGATGAGCTTTGTTGTTGCTGTTATCTGCAATGTTTGTATTCCTCCTCCCCTGCATTTTCCGTTTCAATCAGGGAGAGGAATAACATAGGTCAAATGCTCTTTTTGTGGTATTTCCGGCTCAGCTTGCATCAGGACATACAGAAAGCCTCATCCAGATGGTTGGCCTTGAGAGCTTTCCAGCTCTGCAAGAGCTCTCATGATGGCATAGAAGTCAATAGTTGTTCTGTTCATTAGCATACTGGATATCGTATTGATCATTTAATGTTTAGAAAGCACTGACACAATCCACCAAGAGAGAGGAGCATTTCCATTAGCAGATAAAAAGACAAGCCATGATTATCTACTGGAAGGATTGCACAACAAAAAATGTATTGGTGGTGGAGAGTGAAAGAGTGCAGAAAGCCTTTTAATTAAAAGGTAATCAAAATTAAGAGTTTCAAGGAGGAGATCTAGAAGGACCTAGAAGGATCCTCNAAGGACCTAGAAGGATCCTCCTTTTTTTTTTTTTTTTTTTTTTTTTTTTTTTTCCCTCCTAACACCAAATCAAACTGCATCTGGAGAAGTCGTCTTTTGTATGCCAACAGCTACCAATACCAACCAGATCCCATGTGTGGGTATGCATCAGTTCCACCAAACGGTTTCACATCTGCCTGATTTTCTCTTTACTCCCAAGCAGAGAGAGCTCTTCTCCTTGAAATACAGGCAGCTCCTCCCTCCCACATCTTTGTGAACATACCCTCATCTTTCCTCTTGTCAGAGAGGGTGAATCCCCTACAATGTGCTAGTAGTAATATTTTGACATTAGTATTGCCGTAGGAGTGGGTCCCTCACCTCTGTATCTTACTTCTAACACCACTTAATGTGAGGAGGAGAAGACCTTTACAGAACGCATTGCATGTGTCTAGAACTGATCATAATTATATCTTTGGCATTAAAACTGTGAATCTCTGAGTCAGTCATGTTGTCCTGCTGTTACTTTTCTGCTGCAGTTTATTCTCTCCCACCCACCAGACACAGCAAGGCTTTCTTCCCTAGATCCCGATTTATTCATTCATTCAGCTATTCATTCTGCATTCCAGATTTTCTCCATTTTTTCCCTCTTAATACCTTCTCCTCCCCTTTATTACAATTTCTTTTCATTTTTCTTTCTTCTCCTTGGCATGTTTCCCTTTCTCATTTCTTCTTCTGGTTTTACTCACTCTGCCTCTTGTCCTTTTTTCATTCTCCCTTTTCATCTTTATCATTCCACTTATACCTTACTCATTTACTTCTTCATCCAGCACTTTCAATTCACTTTCTCATTATGTGCTAATTAACACTTTCCTTGTTTTCTTCTTTGCGTTGTATCTTTTTTTCTATCTCTCTTTCTCTCCCTGCCAGCCTGTCTCTCCTTGCCTCCTCCCTGGCCAGCCAGATCCCACATACCATCCCCAGCAGAGGGCAATAGTGGATTTCCCTGGGCTCCCTGTGGACAGGAGTGGGCAAAACCTCCCTACCTGGATGTCCTCTGATCCACTCCTTTCCTAGTAGTCTCAGCATTCCAGGTGGAGTGGAAGTCCATCTACCTCTCTGAGCTGCACCATTACCTGCCACTTGTGTATGCCCTGAGACCTGAACACCCTTCACACCATCTCCTAAAGGCTCATAGTTCATCATAGACACTGACAACTTACATTTTCCTCTCTCTCTCTTTCTCTCTTTTTTTTTTTAAATGTATATTTAGCCATCTCTCATCAGAGCATAGGTCTGTGGGTTGGAAGCTCCGTTTTGTCAATATTCAGAAGCAGTCTATTTTTGATTCTTTTTCTTTTTGGCATTTGATGGTTTAAAGCAAGTTTCCACCAAAGCAATGAAACCAAAGGGGCTATGGCCTCCTTTGTCCTTCTCCTAGCCGTTAAACCACTGGCAAGGTCAGTGTATATTTTCATATGACTAATTGCTACCTATCTTCCCATCTTGAACAGCTCATGTTCTTCTTTGCCATGAAAGGAGGGAGAGAAGGGCCAGAAATCCAGTTTCATAAATATACATTGCCACCACCAAGAATTTCACTCGTGGTCAAGGCTGAAGAACATGAAAAGATGGGTGTGTAACACATGGCTTCATTCTTCTCCCTCTGAGATTAGCATTTTGGGGGATGGCATTACAGACATTACATTCCCTTCTATCCAGGCAGGGAAGTGAGTCTGGCACAGCAAAGCTTTTCTTTGTAAGAGGTATCTGACACATTGGATAGAGTTAATATTGACCTAACAGATCAAAAACAGGGAAGCAGCTAGGTCAGTGGTGAAAGGGAGAAAAAGACAGAGATGATTGTTATAATTACATGTCTGTTTTATTTTTCTTCTGCATAAAAAAGATATGGCAGGTGATCTTGATCTTGTTATGACTTTCTGAAATAGAGTTTGACAAACTAACAGTACAACACTGAAATATCTGTAAAAGAACCCAGAAAAAAACAGGTTCAGTTGAAACCCAAAAGCAAGCAAGAGCTGACCATCTTGGAATTTTGCGAGAGAGGACAGAATGGGAAGGAGAAAATCAAAAAGACATATTAAGACATACTAAAAGTCATATTAATCCAGAGGTCCTGTGAGTCCCAGCTCTCATGTCATGGCAAGTAGTGCTGGTCTCTGTTCAATGTTTGTAATGCAAAGTAAAATAGTCTCAACTACTCGACTACTGATCATCCATATTTTTATACTGGCAAGCTTTTAACTCATGTACATGAGAATAGAAGACAGCCTATGCCAGTAACAATCCCAGGAACAACCCTGGACTATGCAGCAGGCATAATTCTACTCCTGGTTTGTCTAAGCTCTAGCTAAGTGTATCTATCTACTATCTATTTGTCTGCATCTTTCTGTCTGCCTACTAAGAATCTAAGAATCTGGGAACCTTCTAAAGATCAGGTGAAGTAAAAGAGAGCACAAAAAGACCAGAAGAGTTGAAGAAAGATAGCAAGGAACTGAAAGAAGGGCTATGATTTTCCTGCTCAGTCCCTATTAGACAGTCCTTCCAAAACACTGTAGAGCTCATGAACTAGCCATGGAATGAACTTTGCATGGGTTTAGTGTCTTGCTACAGTGCTGGCTCATAGCATAACTTTCTGCTATCCTGCTGTGACAAACGTGGAAGTGTCATAGTATTTCCCACAGGCATGATATTTGCTGCCCCATAGCATTTTCCTTGATATTTCAGGGAGATTCTGTTCCACAAATCCAGGATTACCACCTCTGCTCCTAGCACACAACAAGGACAGATAGACCAGAAGGCAGCTCTTGTAAAGAAAGAAGATACAACTTGCTGCTTCTGGAGGTGTTCCATACCATCTCCAGCTCTGATACTCCATGGGGCAGCCCTAAGGCTGGTGTGAATTGGCTATTTCCTAGTCAAGTCTGGCTGATGACCAGATAAGCATCCATATACACTGAATATGTCTTACTTTTCCCATTCTCTGATATCCTCACTTGAGCTATCTCAAGTTGGGAGGGAGAGAGGAAAGAACAAGGCACAGAAATAAGATAGGCCCTATTTAATCCCAAAGGCATTCCATCTGCCCTTTGCTGCCTGAACAGTTCAAAAGTATGTGGCTCAAAAGTGGACCTGTCCTGTGGTTCCCTCATAGCTTTGGAACTAGCAAGGAGTAGATTCACCGAAACAATCAATTGACTCAAATCATGAGTAATCTTTTGGCCTGTAGTTAGAAAAAATCTAAAGCCTTGCAGTGGGTCCTGAACCAGTCAACAGGTTTGGTGGTCTGTGAATTTTTTTTTGTCTGTTTTGGTTGATGTGTTTTCTTATACCAACTTTGATAGGGTCTGCCAAGTTCTAACAAGCTTTTGAACACCAAAGCAAAATTATACCAGATGTTCAACCCATCTATCAATTATCACTAAAGTAAAAAATTGCCTGCCAGTTGAGAAAAAAGAGGACAGCTGCAGTGGGTGGTGTTCCCAGGACAACATGTATGAGGTTTCAATATCAGTTTTCTGGGTTGGGACAAAGAAACTGGGTTCAGAAACTGAACCTAATGTTTCTGTTTCAAAAAAAAAAAAAAAAAAAAAAAAAAATCATTACTTTCATTATTTTCTCTTTCCTGGAGATTGTCACAAAGCTGATTGAATACAGGGAAAAAAACCTCAAAGACAGGGCTGGAAGATGTTCTGTTTGTATTTTGTTAGTACACTTTTTTAAAGAAAGCATATATGTTTGTATTGAGGGCTTTTAAATTTAAAGACACTTTTTTAAAGAAAGTATATATGTTTGTATTGAGGGCTTTTAAATTTTGTTTGTTTGTTTGTTTACTTTTCTCTCATTGTCAGAATGGACCTGGTATAACCTGTAATGAAACAAATATGCTCTACATGGGTTTGATCTCTATACTGCATGACTTTCCCCTTGACCAGCTCAATAGTGTTTGAAGCAGGGATCAAGGAGGATACTGTTTGTTTCTGATTTAATTAGAGTAAATGAAAATTCCCCTCACCCTTCAAGAGATTATTTGCAGGGTCAAGACAGAGCTAAGAGAGCTCAGGGACTACGTGCAGCAGACATTGCCATTGCAACCTGATTCTAGGATGAGGAGCTGAGGAAGAGACCTAAATCGCATCTCCTTCTGTGCAAAAATCTTATTTTCTGTGATTTAAAATTTTTAACTTTATATCTGTCCATGTGGGTAAAGCAAAGTAACCTCCTGCTGTAGCAACAACTACCAGGGCTCACTTTTTATTTAGAACTTTTTTTGTATATGTCCTTACATATATTATCAGATGTTGTTAATATAGAAAGTTAGCTGATCATGTTCATATTACAGGCCCTGACTGGTCTTTCATGAGTGCTTCATAATATCACTTCTTTCTCTGTTTTCTTTCCCTAGTAGACAATAAGGACTAGGACATATGATCCCATAATACGTATGATTTTTCAGTGATTTAAGATCTCAGAAGGGGTTCAGAGGTGTTGGGGGCCCTAATAAAATTAGACAGCATGGCAAGATCATGAATTAAGTTACAACCTGCTCAAAAGAGCACTAAATATCACACTAGTGTCCACACCAACTTTTGCCAGCACCTCCCCATGATGGTATTTACTGTGCAGAGAAGAGAAACAGATCTTCCTTACCTTCAATCTGATCAGGAGTGAATTCAACCTAGAAAAGAGAAATAATAGCAGCCAGGTAAAAAAAAGATTTTTTTTAAAAAAGAGAAGTTTTATGTTAATCTCTGTGTTACAATAGCGAGTGTTCATGATGTCCATGGAAGAGAATATAGTGACTCAGAAAGTCCCACAAAAATATTTTGTGAGGACTATAGATGCCTCTTCTTTTCTCTTCCTCCTCCCCTTTTCAACTAATCCCACCTTTAAGACCTCTGTCCCCACCACAAGGCTGCAGATGTTCCTTGCCCATTCTTCTGCTGCCCCCATATCCTTGCTGTATTCTCTTTTCCCCTATCCCAAGTTCATCATGCCATTGCTGCCCCTTCCAGAGATGATTATGGCAGCACCATGGTAAAGCCTATGTTGCTTAGCTGTAAGGGGATTATCTGAAGACAGATTTGGATCTACTTTCCACAGTCTTTTCCAGCACAAGATCTAGGACATATCAAGCAAATGTAGCAGGACTCAAGCTCAGACCACAGAGAGGGATGTTGTTCCTCACTCTTACAGCTGAATTGTGGCCTTGTCTTCAAAGAGTGGGACAATAAAAGGAGCTTGGGTAACCAATGCAGATGTAGACGTCCTTTTCCAACTTGATGAATCCCATCCAGAGAGCCTGAGCTTGCCCTTTGGCAGATGGCAGACCAGGAGAAACCAATCCAGAGCAAAATAGTATGACTGCAGATTCCCACAGCCAGATCAAAGGGGACACTTGGGCTGAAAGCCTGAGAGTGCCTTACCTCTAATCATGGCCCCTACAAAAACGCCACCCAGTAGTGGGGGACTCTGCGTGACAGCTGGAAAGGCAGTTTGACCAGATGTACTGCCCAGACAAGGCTTCTTCTCAGAAAAGCAGCACAGATGTGTGGGTGGCAGCTGCTGCTATTTTCTCCCTTCTCCACACATACCACCATGGAAATGGAGGGAAAGACAAGTCATCATTTACCCGGCCACAAGGTATCATTGAAGGCGGGTGGGATGAGCTCTGCCTCCAGGACATATTTAGATTAAAGGCGGTTGGGGTTTTGTTTCCCTTCCCCTCTCTCTCAGAACAGCATGGAGCGCATAAGACTAAATCCATCTCTGAGAGGGAAGAGCAAGGGGGCATCTGCCCAGCAGGGCAGCAGGGCAGGCACCCAGGGCAAGCACTGGCCTCCTTTCCTTTGCCCTGATAAGCCAATTGTGCTATATATTCCTTGCAGACACCAGGCTTCTCCATAAATTATTTTCCATAGCAAATGGGAAGGGTTACGCCAACTTCCCTGCTGTTTGAGCAGTCTTGGCTTCCAGGGATTATCATCTGGCTGGGCAGTGGTATTGGATGTGGCTCTCTTGATACTGTTCCCTTGCCTAAACCATGGCATCATGCTGGTTGCATTCAAGAAAGACCTGGAGAGATGCACCCCTTAGAGCTGTTACACCATTCGCAGCTTCTTATCTCAGGGAATTTTTGCTCTTTACAAACCCATAATATCTCAGTCAAGCATGTAACACTCTGCATGATAAGACAGTCATAACTTAGTCTGAAAGGAGTCCTATTAATAAAACTGTTGCTGGCCAGAAACCAGGAGGTTATGTGGGGGGGAAGCATTTGGACAATGCAAGGAAGTGCCCCTCAGAATAGAAAAAATATTCTTTTTTTTTTTTTTTAATAATAATCTATGACATCAATCTTACAAACAGTGAGATTCTTCCCTCAGTCACCATGGGGCTAGTTTTGGAGAAGGAAAAGAATTTTATTCGGAGACTGATTTAGAAAGCAGAAATGCAGCAGATGGAAAGAGGCCCGGAAAGCCATCAAAATCAGTATCATTGTGTTGAGACTGCATTTGCATTCCACAAGCTTTCCCCCACCTGCCCTACAAAGATTTTTTTAAACCTATTAATACATGCAGTCCCACCTCCCATCACTTTCTGTGCAAAACAACTGGAATGCACATAAGCTCCTCCACTGCCCATGAGCATGTCAGTTCCCATTTATCTCCATCACCCTACTGCTGTCTCATAGTCACTCATGACTTCACAGACCTTCTGGCCTCTGAATCTCTTCTGATACATCTATATTTTATTCCTAGAATTTCCTGAGAGATATTTGGGTTATTTCTAGTTCAGCTCACGATCTGACGGTAGGAAGGCACTGTAGAGCAAGTAGACACTTGACAAAGACATGGGCTGTGACTCATGACACTACATATTGCACCACCTGGACTTCATGAGCACCAGCTAAAACACACTGACATTGTGGAAGATAGAAGCCCAGGCACAAGACTCTGATGCTATCTTATATTTTCAGGAGAAAAAAAAAGAATTACTTCAACTTGACTTGAAATGACCAGTCTCTCTCAACGCAGAAATGGCAGAAAATATATTTTGAAAGGATTGAGTTAAACAGAATATTGAACTGTTTATGTTTTTTGCAACACTTGACTACACCAGTAGTTAAAGTGAAGTTAAGATACAAATGAATGATTATGTTCAGCTAAACCAGAGAAGCTTTTTATTCAAAAAAATAAGGCTGCATTTCAAGATGGGGAAACAGAGGCAAAGTCTTGGTCAGGATCAGGCAGAAGATGTTGCTACACAGGGAAACACAAAAACAATTTTTTATCAACCTGCACTCTTATCAGCCAGAAGCTAGACCCTTGGGATCTTTCTTTTATTTGGGTTTCCTAAGGTATGAAGAAATATAGCAGTATATCACCATTTCTTATAACTTTAGAATTTAGGGACTGCAGGTCCCTAGTTTTGCCTAGAATAAGGCTGGACCATCCCTGTCAGGTTGCGGCTTTTGATTCACCTTCTCCCTCAAGAACTGAGTGTAAAAGCCTTGTGTGAGAACCTCTGTCTGGTCTGGTCTTAGAGTTGTTTGGGTCTCAGTTGGTTGTTCCCAACTGGTTGGGTCTCAGAGTCATCCCCATATGATGCTCTCAGATGGTGCATAATGGTAAAGACAGTGGGTGAAGAACTATGAAGAATCAGACTGAGAGATGGATCTGAAGAACCTACAAGGTTTCTTCTCCAAGGAAGGGGTTGCAACATGACCCAAAACTTCCATATCTCTGAGTAAATCTACTCAGCCACAGTGCAATCCTCTAAAAGGCTGGTTGGCAGAGAACCATACCCTGACAAATCTCTAAAGAGTAGGTTCAGAGCAGCATGGTCTTCAGAGCAGGTTGGCACTGATGCTCTATGCCCTCAGCCTGAGCCAGAATGCTGGGTGAAAGTCCCCACAAGCAGGACTTTGCAGGACTTTGCTTCTTTCTTTCTTCTTAATACCTTCTGTTGCTGGCTTTAAACCCTGGTGTTTTCCCAGCTCTGGCAGGGCTGCAGCCTATAAACTGATAGCTCCCTTTCTTGGATGGGGAATGTGTTGCCGTAATTTTCCAGAGCACAAGGGGAAATTCCACAGCCTCAACAAGGGAATGAGACGGCCACTCTGGAGAACTGAGATGGTTCCTGGCAAGGACAAGCACCAGAAATATAAAACACTTTGTAGACTGACTGTTCTCCCTGTAGCAATACAGTTTTGAATTCTCCAATCATTTATTGACAGTTGGCTTCCCACTTTCTCTGCAGCAACTCCCCTTCAGCAGCCTCAGCAGCAGATGTTTGCTCAGATGTTTGCAGCCATTGAAGAAATCATAAAAAAAATGTCTAAAATGCCCTCTGTAAAATCCTGGATAAGAGCTTATGGTATAGAGGAGGTCAGATGTTGCATGTGCTCTTTGCCTGATGTAGACAGCCATTGGCCCCTGGGGTCTCTGAAGGGGGCAAGGAGAACCCAAAGGACGACTCCAAGGTCCCCAAGGAGACTTCATTACAACTCTTCCTGGGAGCTTACAGTTTTCACACTGCTTGGGTGCTAACCAGGAAAAAGGTCCCAGATCTCTACCCAACATGCATAGGGACAGGAGGACTCTGTATCAGCAGTAGAGTTGTGCCCCTTGGGGTCAGGTCACACTAAGTCAGAAGATCTCAAACTGGGCAGGGAAAATTAGTCACCAGACAGTGTATTTCCTGCATTAGTGGAAAGTGCACAAGGAAAAGTAAAACACTTTTGTAATTTGGTAAGCAGCTTCAGTGAGGAAAAAGGAAAGGAAATTGAAAGGAAATTGAAAGGAAAGGGAAAGGAAAGGGAAAGGAAAGGAAAGGGAAAGGAAAGGAAAGGAAAGGAAAGGAAAGGAAAGGAAAGGAAAGGAAAGGAAAGGAAAGGAAAGGAAAGGAAAGGAAAGGAAA
>VZSV01000002.1:18865017-18941211 GCA_013398735.1 Nothocercus julius
GAAGGAAGGAAGGAAGGAAGGAAGGAAGGAAGGAAGGAAGGAAGGAAGGAAGGGAAGCATCCCAAACTCTCCAGCACCTCTGATATTGGTGACAATTACTCCTAGCTCTGTCTAAGAGTTGGGGACGCAAACAGCTCCTCGATGGGAGCCAGGCTGTGAGCTGGCCATACACCCTGCACGTAGCATAATGCTTTCCATTGACACTTATTCAAGTATTTCTTCTCCCTGTTTCCTTTTTTTAGGATTGAGATTGCAGATAGGAGAGAGAGGGGAGGGAATGAAGCCATATGAGTTGTGTGCATACTACGAGACATGATATTAAACTCAAGAAGGAAATTTGCTTAGGAGGGGGAAAAAAAATCTGGGGATTATGTTGACATTACTGCTCTACTAATATTACTCCCATTTCCTTTCCCATATTTCTTCCCACATCTTTACACTGGCTAGCATATGATAATTTTATACAGATATATTTTTTATATATTTATACAAATATAACTCATTTAATATAAATATATGTCTTTATATATATATAATACTGTTAGGAAATACAATTTCACATTTCTTTGGTGTTGCCGGTTTTAATAATACCTAAGTTTTAACCAGTCATTTTGCTACTTGAAAATCTTGCAATGAAGTCTAAGCAAACAGCTGAGTCTTTTGTCTGGGTGAAGAGAGAGGATGGAGGTGGAGGTGCTGAATATTTGTCTAATGTCAGAAAGATCCAGCATGAAACCATTCAGAACCAGCACAGTTTTAGGAAAGGTAGGGATCTGTGGGGACACAAAATATTGGTCCCCCTTGGGTTTGCACAGGGAAGTTGAACGGTTGCTACATTTGGTAGTCCAAATCCAAGTCGAAGTTAGGGAGGGAGTGAGGAGGATGGGACCAACCTCTTTTCAGTGGTGGCCAGTGATAGAACTAGAGGTAATGACAGGGTAATGGCCACAAACTGAAGCACCAGAAGTTCCACAGGAACTTAAGGAAAAAAATCCTTAACAGTGAGGGTGACAGAGCACTGGCACAGGTTGCCGAGAGAAGTTGTGGAATCTCCTTCTGTGGAGATCTTCAAAATCCACTTGGATGCAGTCCTGTGCCACATGCTCTAGGTGACCCTGCGTGTGCAGGGGGTTGGACTAGATGATCTCTAAAGGTCCCTTCCAACCTTAATGATTCTATGATTTTATGATTCTAAGTTTCAAGCATGCATGTTTGAGGGTGTTCACCTAGGATGTCTTCTGTAGGCACACAAGGTCAGTGGGTATCTCCAAAGATTTGCTGCCCTTGGCCATCATCACCCCTGAACAGGACTTGGTCATCAGGGTCCTCTGCCCAAATGCTAGCATCTTCCCCAGAACTGGGAGAAACAACAAGTTTATGTTTCTGCTAAGAATCTCTCCATCCCTGTCCCTCCGATGCCTACTTTTGACTTTTTTTTTCTCCTTCCTCCAAGTTAAGATTTGTCTGGTTTATGAGAGAAATAAATAACACCTCTCTACAGTCCAGCTTTCCAGCAACATGGGGCAAGTTAGCACTTTGGCCAGGGCTTTCTGCAGGCTCTAAGCTGTGCATTTAATTTAAATTTAATAGTTATTGCACGTTACACAAATGGTGATTAAAACCATATTGATTGAGGTTTAGCAGCTATGTGAGAAATGCAGATCTTCTTACAGGGCTGCTCCATAGGCAGAGTGTGCTTTTAATAACTTGCTGCTCATCAAGGGACAATTTGGAAAGAGGAAAAGGAACTGAGAGCAAAAGGCCAGACAGGGAAGCACAGTTGGTCGAAAAGATCATAAGGCAGCTGGTTCAGGTGACTATCACTCATTTTCTGCCTCTGGTACACACACCCATAAAATGATACCTGCATGTTGACATGTATCTTAGTTCCCAATTGTAAATCAAGCCAGACCTACCTTGCACGCAATAGTGGACATGCCAACAAGCCCATTGAGACCAACGTTCACACTACGTCTTGGAGAAGCAGCCAACACACTGGCCAAAATCTCATAAGATAAATTTCTGCGGCAGGATATGTTGCTTTCTAGGTCAGGGCCTGCAGCAGATACCCTTGAAAACCTCAGAAGCTGCCCAAATAGGGTGTGCTTGTCATGCTCTCATCTCCCCTTTTCCTAAACTTGACCGGGTTCATTCCCTTACAAAAAAGAAACAATCTCTCGTGTCCTGATTTGTCTGAGATCAGTACTCAGGCAAGAAAAGAAACCAGAAAAAATAAGTACCTCAAAATTAGCCTGCTGAGGGCAGTGCAAATCCTCCGGAACTCGGCTCTTGACTTGCAAAATTTTGAAGGCAAGAGGCCCTCTCTGTGCTTTACTCTTGTGTGAAAGCCATCTGGGAAATACTACATAGAGACAAGTGCCCTATAAATGTGAGGAAAAAGTGGTGACAAATGCAGGCCTACAAGATGAACTATGGAAGGAGATGAAAGCCAGGTTTGCTGAAAAGCTCACTTCAGATGATTTAAAATAACTCAGTGAAGTTGGGCTGCCCTTGGCCAAGGTCTCCACACTGAAACTCTTTCCTCTCCTCTCTTGAAAGGGCCTTCTAACCATGACAAACTCTAGAAAACCGTGTTCAGAAAATCCTGCTACACTCCTGGCTTATAGCCATCCAGCAACAGACTAGGAAAGCTCCAGATTTTTTTCTTTAAAAGGGTGCAGGCCTGAAGAAACAGTGATGCTGAAACTTAGACTGAGTTACAATAGAAAAATATATATATCTATTATACCTATATTTGTATGTAATAGATATAGCTATATATAATTCCATATAATAGAGAAGAGCATAAAAAACTTGACATGTTCTCATCTCTATGCCCTTCTGACCTGGGTGACCAGAGTTTAGGCTCCATGAATTTTAGGAGTGCATTGAACAATGTCAAAATTTTGAGGGGAAAAAAATGCCCAAATTGAAAAAAAAAGTTCAACCACTAAAAATTTGGGGGTTTTTTTGTGCTAGAAAGAAAGAATCTTCCAAAATTAACAGCTACTTCAGATCCCACCCCCCAAAAAAATCTGAATTATAGAATTAAAAAGAAAAGCTAAGGCTGGTAATTTTATCTTTTCAGATTTTTTTTTTCAAAATACAATCCTTAGCAAAACCTGTATGCACATGCAAAACCACTCTGATGTCACCAAACACCCTTCTCAAATCTCCTCCAAAGAATATTTTTACGAGAAATGTCACCCAGTGCTACAAACATGAGAGACATACAGAGATAGAAAGATTTTCTTTGGCCCAGAAAACTCATCTGGAAATGTCCTCCAATTTCCAGTGCTGTTTCTTTTTGGCCCCGAGAACGAGCAGTGTACGCCGCAGAGAAACCCTTTTTTGCTGTGTTTTGGTAGGCTCTTGCCTAATGCATTACTATTTCTTCAACATTTCAACTCATTTTGCTAGGAAATGCAGAGGCAGCCAGTGAGGAGCAGCCCCTGTTTACATCCCGAAGAGCCAGGAGAGATGAACTGTTATTACCATCGCCCAGGTCCCTAGGGGGAAACGGAGGCATAAACAGATATTGTATGACTGAACCACGATCGCCTCCAGGAAAACCAGAAGTTGGACCAAGATCAGCTGGACCAAGACAACCTCCCCCTTCAGCTTTTCAGTCTTGCAGTCCTTTTCTTCATTCCGACCTGATCTTGTTTTCCTTGTTTCTCCATCCCTGTCTTTTCAAACCCCCCTAGGCAGCTCTGGACCACACATTTCTCCTAGGGGATGCTCCCATCCCTAAGGGCTGCCAGCATCCTTCATCCCTTCTCCAATAGAAAGCTCCACCGGCTCAAGGCCAGAGTTGATCCCAAAGCTGAAAATACCGTTTGCCCTTCCAGGGTCCAATTCATTTCCGTGAAGACAGCTGCCAGATTCATGTCAACTCGGAGCAGCTGTCCTGGAGGGAGGGAAAAGGAGATGGAAAGGTGCTTTCTCTGCTATTAAAAGCTGCCCCACAATGGCCAGCTTGGCAGGGGACGTGCTGTGCTGCCGGAGTGACATGGATGGTGATAAATAGAGAGGAGAATAAAAGAGCAGAACTGCCTTTTAGAGAGGTGTCGTGTCAGCTTGGCATTTCAATTATGCTTATTGCTGGGGTCCGTCCAGAACGCCAGAGCAAATTGCTAGTGGGGTATTCAGAGCACGATCATCAGTGGGATTTTATGGGCAGTGTGGTCCATCTAGGGTGCCAGTTTCTGAGAAAAGACCTGCAGTAGCTGAAGACTTCAGCCTCATAACTGGAAAGGCTTTGGAAATGGTGGGACAATTACCTTCCTGCTCCCATCCCAAGAAATCAAAGCCCACCATGGCCTGAAGTGCCCGGATCCGATCATTCCTAGAAAGCGAAATCGGGTCCCCACAGCTTCATGGGGACCACGGATGAGGAGGATGTGGAGCTTTCTTCCAAACCTGGTAGAGACAGGTCAGATCCAGCATCTTGAGGGTCTATTCTCCTCTATGGACAGCCATAGCCAGGATTTTGGAATAACTCCTTCATTTGTGTTAGACTATTAGCAGGGTCTGGAGCAGAACAGCTAACATTCAGCCAATATTTATAGCCCCTCAACTAGCAGAAATTGTGGTTGGTAGAGCTATACACAGTGGTACAAATCACCAATCATTTGGATTAATGTTAGCCTGAGCACAAAAATGAGTTGGCAAAGGCTCTTAAACTGCATCCAAATCATGCGTTATATGTCCCTACACGTCAGGGCACCTTCTTCTTTACTTCCACTTCATTTGATGAAGCTTAGGAGCTTGTCTCAGAGGGAATATGAACAAACTTCTAAAAGCACCTTTCTTTCTCTTTAGTGACACAAATGGGTGCCTAAATAGACTCGCTCAGCCTTGAATATTTAACTTGAAGATAACTGAAATAGGACAGGTGAACCTCACTTATCTTTTTCTTTCCTAGCACACCCCAAATCCTTTTCCCTAACCAAAATCTTTGGTCTCAATAGAGCAGGAATGGGTCAAAAACCCTATACAGGACAAGAGATTAAAGGGTTAAAAAGGACTTAAGCCCTATGAAACAAGTACCAGCCACTAAGTGGCATGAAATGCCACCTGCTCATGCGAGAGCCTTTGGCCTCCATTACTCATCCCATATTTCCATTTGGGGTAGGCCAAGTATGGCAGGTATCTAGTATCTAAAATAGGTGGCATCTAAAATCTTCCTCTGAAGTTAGAGGAGTCCCTACCATTATCACACTGAATACACTGAATATATATATATATTTTTTTTTTCCTCTAAGGGCCTAAAGGCATTCGACCAGACCCATCCAATTTCTAAGAACATACCTAAAGGGCCTTTGCAGCTTGCTAAATGAAAAATAAACCACACAAAGCTTACACAAGTTTTCACACCTTGCCAGAGCACCAGTATGCAGCAAGAACAGTGACTCTGAGGTAACTCCCATAAAAAAATCATAGGTGAAAATTTCTCACTGACTCCGACAAGACTGCAATGCAGTCTCCTGTTTTTGCCAAGTTTTCCATCATTTTTGCATCCTCAGGGGCTTGCTGCTCAAATTTCTCTGAGTTTGAGCATCTCATGAAGAAACCACTGAGCGAGAAAGAGGCCGAGCTTGGGCTCACTTGAACTTTACAGGTGCCTGCCCACTTCAGAAACCAGCAGATATGTGAGCACAGGAGGGAAATTTCTCTCTAAAAGTGAGGCACCATAGACCAGTAATAATAAAGGTAATGGCAGTGGGAATATGGAACACCTTGGAGGAATGAAATCAAATGAAAAAAATAGGTTGAAGAGAGAAAAAGGTGCTAGAGCTCTGGAAGGTTGTACCAATGCTGTAGCCATGTTCAGCTGTCTTGATATCTGATCTTCTGAGGCTCACCATTGTAGAGACTTCCCACTCCATCATCAAGAAAGGCTCAGCCAAACTTAAAAGGTCTCCCAGTGGGCCCTGCATTTTGCTAGAACATGGCATGAATCACAGACACAGAATCACAGAATGTTTGAGGTTGGAAGGGACCTCTAGAGATCATCTAGCTCAATCTCCCTGTCAAGCAGGGACACCTAGAGCACATGGCACAGGAAATCTCCTTCCAAGCCTAACATGATGTATGCCATGCTTATCCTGCTCCAGTTGTCTCTACACCAGAGTAAAGGGGTCCTAATCTGGCTCCCTTCATCAATGCGCTGAGAAATTTTGCATGTTGACATAGACACACATCCCTCAGCTCACACACAGGCTGGTGTACTTACACATCCAGATACATAAATCATACATCATCCTCCAAAGGTGTGCCCAAAACCTCTTGTGCACCTTCAAAGCTCCTAGAGATCAGAGACCACCTCTTCCATGCATGAACTCCTCCAATTCATGAATAATCTGAATTTTGTAATGACAGCTCTTTTTTTATACTACACCTTCACCTAAAGAGGAAAATCCTTTCTTTTTTTGGTTTTACTCCTGCTCTGTCATTCACCACTCTAAGACTTTCTACCCATATACCTGCCATTAACTTATACAGCTTTCTCCCATGTTCAAGCCATCCCAACTACCTCTGAATTAGTCATTTTAGTCACTTCAGCCTGAAATTAATTCTTCATATAGGCACCTAAAACCACTCCAACAATCCCTACTAGCAGGGCATTTATAAATGTAGTTGTTATTTTAGAGAGGGGCTTTGGGACTGATCTCTGTGAAAAGCAGAGTTCCTCCACAAAGGGGCTCCAAAAATGAACTATGCCTGCTTTACTTTTATTCCTCCTATTTGACTGATTCATCTTTTTTTTTTTTTCCTTCCAAGACACCTATGTGACTGCATACTTCTACAATAAGCATATCAAATGACAACCCAGGTAAATGTATTTATTAAGCACATGGTATTCCTTCCAAGTCCTCATATATGCCAGCTATCTCCACATGGCTTTTTTTATAGCCAGGACTCACTGGATTTTGGGTGCGCATCATCTCAGCTAACTTTAGCAGCTGAAATGCTGGTGCTCAAATAGTTGTCCCATTTCCCACTTTAATCAACAGACTGGCATCTCCCAAGGGTGATTCGATCCATCCCATGATAGGTGTCCAGAATTGCTGGACCTCAAGAGAGATTCTTTCTGCTGATTACAAATGATCTGTTTCATCTGTAAAACAGGCAGGGAGCAGGGGGCAGGGAGAAGATTTACAAAGTCTAGGTGAGCTGATCCCATTTTCTGTGTCCATTAGATTAAAAGATTACTTCTGTCTAGCATCAACCTTATTTTTCACAAAAGCAAAGTCTATTTCTGACAAAATATTTCCACTATTAAAAGACAACAGCCAGTTGGGAATAAAGGCTAGATATAAGAAAAAGACCTTCTCCTAACTCCAAAGTCTTTCCCCAAAGGGAAGAAATTCAAGGAAAGTTCTAATGAAACCTTTTTTTCTTAAAGAAAAAAAAAATCCTTATAGGCTAAACCATAAAATAGAGAAAATTAAAAAAAAAACTTTTTTCTCTTTTTTCAATGAGTTTCGAGCAGTATTGAATTCTATCCAATCTCTTTTGTACCTTTCTAAACATTGGGCTGGATCCTGCACAGATGTGTATGTATATACATCATTGAAACTTCAGAAGGTAACTTTAAAACCCCATAATAACTCTATTACTTAAGGGGGTATAAGCTACATTTAACCCATTGTACCTGAGAACCAAGCATAAGACCCAACCTTGACCATGAAGCTGCCAAAGAAAGAAAGACAATGGGAAAAATCTGATATAATTTTGGACCATCACTATGCAAGGAAAATATAACAGTCAAGGAAAACAAAATGAGAATTAATTTTCTGTTTCATGTGACTATTTTTATTTTGAGTTTTTTTTATACTAAAATTGGATTGTAAAAGTTAAAAACACCAAATATAAAATTGCATAAGATCTGAGAAAAAAAAAATATTTATAATTCCAGACATTCCCATCAGAACATTGCATTTGGATAATATTTAACGTTTTGTTTTGGTATAAGTTTGTTTTCTTCCCAGATTTTAACTATATATTATCTTTTTTCATGAAAACAAAAACCAGTCTCATCCTGGAACGCTGAAAGAGGATATTTGAAGGATTTCAAAACTCATTAAGGCATTTTTTTCAAATGTTGTACAATGATCTGGGGAGGTGTTCTGATCTACACCAGATGGTCTGCGCTCCACCAGAGCTAGGTTTATGAAACAGGAAGCCGTATATTTGCCAGACCCAGCCCTTGTGCGCAAAGAGCTTCAATTTTGACAAATGCAATTTTGATGCAAAACATTTAATTGAAAAATTCCCAGGAATACTTCTCTATAGAATATCATCTCCCTTTGCTATGAGTTTAAGGAAGCAAACCCCTCCAGACCCAAATGATACATCTACTAGTCCAGTTTTGTATATATCAGACAACAGAATGTTCTCCAGAAAGACCAAGAGATGTTACCATGGGAGTACTGGATTTACTTACTATTTAGAAACTCAATACTTATTTTGAAGTACTTTAAAAGCATTAGGAGAGTCCATAATTTTAAATTCCATTGGAAGGAGAAGTAATAACTTGGATGGAGAAGTGTGCAGAATGAATAGTTTAAAAAAAAGATGCAGAAGTGAATTGATTTAAATTCTATTTGCAGAAAAATGTATTTGATGATCTTGAAACTGTGGTGTCTACAAATATGCTCAGCTCTTTTCTTTTTTGAGTGCTCCTAGGTTTTATTTTTGCTGTTGGCTTTAGTTTTTCTTTTTCATTACAACTTATCTGTACTTAGCCCCCCTTCATACCACAGTAGCATAGTGTCCCAGATGAATGTAGCTGTGTCCTCTAAGAGAGGTTATTGCAATTGCCCTCTCCTCCTCTTACAGTGCAGGAATTTTAAGTACAGGGACATGAACAGAGAGCCGAATCCCACCACGTACCACTTGCCCAAGGTCACAGAGGAAGCCTTTCTCAAGGCACGGCATGAACATTGGCGTCAGTAGCCTAAACACTATGCCAAAAATTAATTCCTTGCACACTGAATTCTACTTCTTGATATAGTAGCAAAGAATTGCTCTTTTGCATCAGTATTTAAAGTGAAAAATCTGAAGGTTTTCATGGTTCGAGACAGAAAAAAAGCCCCCTCCAGGCCTCATCCCAGAGTCACCCATTTTCTTCACTGCAGAGCTCCCTCTCTTTTCCCCAGCTTAACGGAAACCCCTTTGAAAAGAAATCTTATAATGACTTGCAGTGTCTACATGTCATGAATATTTAAAGTACAGATAGGAAATGCCTAAAGATGTATACAGGGGTTTCTGGCATTCCCTGTGAATGTGTATGGTGCAGAAAGCACAAGTCATGCTCATGGAACTAGTCATTTTTTTTATCTTTATTTGCCTATGTAATTTTTATGAAGCTAGCCTCTGATATTCCATTTCATGGTCATATTTCTGATATTTCTGTGGAAATATACTACCTCTTTCTCTTCATTCTTTGAGGGAAAAGTCTTCATATATATATATATATATATATATATACACATATATACATACATACATATATATATATATAAAAGGGCTTATGTCTCTTGGGGGGATCTTTGGAAGAGACCCTGAAAGCAAGAGATCATTGAAGAAGTCTAGATTTTTGCCTGAGTTTCTCTCTGCTCTCCAGAACACACTCACACACAGTAATTTTGAGAGTCCATTGGACTTTTCTGGAAGTGTTATTGAAGTGAGGTCTATCTAGTGCATTGCAGGGAGGCAATGATGATCCAAAAAATGCTTTGAGCCCACTCGTAGCCCAACACATGGCCTTGTCCATTGGCTAATAATCAGCAAGCTGAAAGTACAGTCCAGGCTTCCTGATATCTACATGCAACCTTCTCTGCACAGCACCTTAAATTTTCCTGCTGAGGTCAGGGACGCTTGCGAGAAATGGCATTTGCACTTTGAAGATGAGAAGGGACAAACTGGTCAATCTCCTCTGCCTCACCCTGCCCAAAACCAAGTGCTATTTGCAAACAGTCTCATCAGCATTCAAGGTACCACAGCCAGAAGAACCATCACCAACCCAAGCCCCACCAGCCCTGGCTACTCCCTCTTGTACCAGGTTAAGACATACATACTTTGATAGAAGCTGGGTTAAATTCGACTTCTTTTTTGGGCTCTGGTTCTGCTGGTTTTGGTGCTGGTTTGGGTTCTTCCTTCTTAGGTTCGGCCTTCTTAGGTTCAGGCTTCTTCGGGGGCATGCTGGTGGGCTGTTTTGCAGAGGAAGAGAAGCAAACAGACAGACAGAGGTGGCTGCCGCAGGACAAATCACCAGCATGAGGCTTTATCCCCGACCAGTCTCTTAAAGTCACACACTGTGTCACTCCGCAACCTGTCACATGCCAGGGCTTACAATAGGGCCACTGCTATAAAAGGACAAGACATCTACCCGGCTATTTTGGAGCACTCAGATAGGGCATTGTTACGAATTAGCACTTAAATGGAAAAAGAGTTTGGGGATGCTAGGGCTGAGGCTGGCACTGGGTCAAACATTTTTAGTGTTTGTGCATGTCTGTACCTGAACAAGAAGGAGGTTGAGTTACGTTCTCAGTCATCTGGGCGGATTTTTTGCACTCCAGGGCCATGCTGCCACTTACCTTTTGAGCTCACATGCCGCCAAGTATCTTCACTCCTTGACTATCTTCAGTAAAAGACATGGGTTTACATTTAAGCATGAAGACAGTGCCATATAGGAAGCCAACCACCATTGTAACAACTGGTGCAGAGGGGGAAATCGTACCCCAGATCACTCATTTGTTTTTTTCTTAGGAAAGTGCAAAGAATCAGTACCGTTTCTAGCAGCCTGCAGGCATATAGACATACTCACACATACGCACACACACAAAATCAGGGATAATGACGAGTGTCTGTGAGCAGATCCTTACAGCTGAGGTTTTCCAGGCCGTTCCAGGGACCTGAATGTCAAATTCCAAGTAAAATAGCTAAGATAAGGATATCCATTTGACGCTTTTCTAATCTCAGGTTTATTTTCAATTATCTAACTCCAGACCCTTTGTGACCTGCTTTGCCTCCAAGTGCCCTTAGCTTGGTTCCTGGGTGTCTGCTCATCTGCAGCTCTCTGTTATCTGCATAGCTCAGACACATGGAGCCCACATCCCATGGATTTACATGGTCATCTGGGGACAGAATTTCCCAGAGTATCCTGTGGATTCATTGACCGCTGGTGCAGCCAAGGGTATATCCCTAAGATAGAAACCTACATTTGGGTTCTGGGCCACAACATGGGATTTGTTGTGTTGGGCATGCAACAGAGATGCACTAGATGATCCCACCTGGCTTCCAGCTGGCATTCTTGAAGGGTGTCAGTCTCCAACAAGCTCTGTGCAGGATCTGCCAGTTGCATACAGATGTATTAGACACTGTGGGCTATCAGAAATACAGCTAGAAACATTTATGTAGGTAAATTAATCCCATCCTTATGAATGATTAAATTATAAGTTAGGACATCCATACCCTCCTGGATATGGTAGGCAGAGTCATCCCAAACGATATCAGATACTTACATTTAAGTAATGGAGTGAAGCCACAGGCATCTACAGTTGAAAGAAGTGAGGCACCACCCATTGAATGTATGGAACAGATCTGCATTGACTTTGATGGGAGCACAGGCCCATGTTCATATGTACAAGGAATATTTACATTGCAGACACCTTAAATTAAGTAAAATGAATTCCACCCAACTTCCATCTTTCCTCACTGTTGCGACACTACAGCAGTGTGGCTGCTGATGTCTAGTGTTTATCTGAACAGGGTTGCCCATTGTCTTCACAAAGCAAACAAAAAATGGTGCGGAAAGTGTCCAGTGCACTGTGCTAATATGACTAAGTGGTCCCTACAAGCTGTGAGTACTTCTGCAAAGAAATAATGAAAAAGAACCTACTCTCCCCATTCCCCTGCAAAAAAAAATAGAGAGAGAGAGAGAGAGAGAGAGACAGAGACAGAGAGTTTTTGTGCCTGCTAAAATTTTTTGTTTTATTTACTTCTGCATTGAAATGAGCTGTGACTGAAGGATAGTAGGAATGTTCTACGGATCCAAGCAATGCCAGTGAGCAATTTCACCAAGTTCTCCCACTAAGCACATCTTAATTGACCTACCAGGGTCCTGCACAGACTTGGAAATTTTATATTCTGTTCATTCAAGAGAGAAAAACTGCAGGGCAACTTAGCATGTAGCTGTGACATAAGCATGGCATTTGTGTAGGCACCAGCTGAAACTCACCAGTATTTTTTATACAACGTGTGAAAAAGCCATCAGATCTTATTCCTGAACAGAAAACAGCACTGTAAAATTTCAGGCAAATGAGATGTCAGCAGCAGTTCAACAGCAGCTTGGCAAGATAAGACAAGATTAGGATAAAAAAGAAGATCGCGTTTCACTTTCTCTTCCACATTCCACAAATCAGCCACAAGTTCTTCCCTCACCTGAGTGCTAATAAAAAGACATTAGAGAAATAAAAGTAAAGATAGAAGACTCAGAAAGATGGCTGAAAGGCCACCTCAGTCTGATTCAGATTCTCAGCCCAAGCTCATAAAAGTCGGTAGTCAAGGTGTCAAATGAAGATTATCTATGTTCTGTATGTATTCATCATAAAGTATATTCACAATACAGCTGGCTGGATAAACTTTAGAAAAATCCAGCCTTGCACTTCTGTCAAAATCAAAACAATCTGTATCATTCTTCTACTTTCTGTAAATTGTGTGATTTGCTAAAAAATACATATATTTGGGGAAAAGGCTTCTAACAACACTAAGAACTCTCATTAAATATTTGTGGATTTTATTTTTTAGTATATGCTATTTGTGTGCAGCTGTATCAAATATAATATAAAATTGTAAAATGTTCAGTATGTTTTTCATCAATATCAAAATACACCATTTCCTTCCAAAGCCTCCTTCCTTCAGGAGGAAGGTAAGTAACAGTGGGTTTTGTACTCATTCAATAATGAAGCCTAAATCTGAAATCATACTTCTTTATAAAACAGAATATTCATTTTCTAACAGGCATTAATGAGTGTACTGTATAGGAGTTTATAATACATAAGACATGTAGGAAAAAAGGCTAAGATCTGGAATAAAGAGAGTGGAAAAACGCTAACATTTTATTCAGTTTTGGGGCTGGTCCAGTTAAGAAACGTCCATCTGAAAGCCTAAAGGAGGTCAGATGAATCATGCCTTAGAAAGGACTACTTCCCTCCACTAAAGGGAATCCAGGTGTTTAGATTATCTGGAAATGTCTGGATTAGGAAAAATGAATGCTACCCAAGATAATCCAACAGACCAACATCTTTGTCATGCCAGCACCACCCATCTGAGTCACCAGTAAGACAGGAGGGCAAGTAAAAGAACAGACATGCAGGACATGATTAACTACAAGCCAGTGTCTAGGGTTTAATTTGAGAAAGATCAGAGATCCATTTCCAGCTTTCTGCATTATTTCTAGATTTTCCTAAATCATCTGAATAAATGAAATACTTCCTGTTAACAGCATAGCTTGTTTTCAGCGGTGATGATAATACTGGTCTGGACCTTCCTGGATGAGAACTTTAATTCCTACACTATAATGGTATTCTATTAATTTCCAGCTGCAGAGTGACCCTGTTTGGACATAATTAACCCGCTGGTAGACCACTGTTTAGGAGAATGGTAGGAAATTCTCCAGTGAAGTAGGAAATGTGAATATGATCTGTGCTCTGCCAACTGTTCTGCACCAAATTCTTGTGTAAAGATAATGGTGGTTACCATGACCTGATCAGGACTCAATAATTAACCATCACTAAACAAAATAAAATGGGTCAAAACTTGCTCTTTGCTCCCAAGGGCAAATCTCATGCCATTTTTGTTGAATTTTATACAGTTCTTATGGGATGGTTGCATTTCAAATGACTGTGGGGAACAGTCCTTGCTCTGGGCTCCCATGGCTGCCCATACCTGGGCATTGCCAGGGAAATCTATGTGATTTCTGCACATAAATTTCCACATATGTTTGTTTAACTATGCAATGTTAAGGCAAAGCAGGGAGTACCTCAAGCTGGCAAACCACTGTCAGGTGGACACCTTGGATCAGTTCCATGGATTAAAGATACTCCAGTGACCTGTTAATACTACTGTAAACATCCAAATTAGTACAGCTAATCTTGCCTTAAATCCCCCATTCATTTCTTCCCTGAGGATCCCTAGAGTCTCAGCAGCTGAAAAAAAAAAAAAAAAAAAAAAACCCTGACCAAAAATCTCTCTTCCTATTAATAGGTTTTCAAGGAAGAAAAAAAAAATGCATTCTTCAATTTTCTCTGTCATGCTCATGACAGATGTTAGTGGCAGATTGCAGTGCCAAAAAGCTGTTCCAGCACTGCTCTAGAGTCTTATATGAGAGTCTGGGTTAGCTGTGAATTTTCTCAAATTCTCTTGATCATTGGGGTATGATAAGTATCTTCTGAGAGATGGGTTGGGATAGTCTTCAAAGGGAAAAGTTTCCAAGCAATTCCCAAGTAATTTCCCACAGAAAAATTGGATTTAAGAGCTCAAAAAATAAAATATAATTAAAAAAATGAAATATTCTGGCCAAAATCTGAATCATCTTAGTTTGGGAAGACTGCCATACTGCCTTATGATTCTGCTCCCCTTGGTACATCTGTCTCCCCACTTTTACTACATTTACTACGATTTTCTACAGTTCCCTTCAGAGCAAGGAGAGGAGATGGTACAGTGGGAGGTGAACCCCAGTTTTACAAGAAAAATGAGAGCCTAAGGTGAACAGCTTGCATGAAATAACATTGTGAGATGTTTCAACTGAACTATTTGGTGCTGAAACATATCAGCTTTCAGATACTTGGCTTCTCAACAGAAGTACATTCCCCTCCTCCCCCAAAAGTAGATTTTTTTTCTGTTAAAAATAAGATAAATCTTTGAGTTTAAACTTTGATTATCACTTGAAAAACAACCATTTATGGAAACCCTCCAAACATCTTTAACTGAGAGATTGAGAGCACGTCAAAGATGTTCTCCTCAACCAAAAGTTGTTGTGCAACTTTTCCCAATAAGGAATACTGTCCTCAAAATTACAAGATGGCCACAGCTTGAGCATCTTCCCCAGAGAGCAGAGAAATCATGTTTTTTAGAGGATTTGCAACCAAAAGATTTTTTTTTTTTTTTAACTTCTTCAGTCCCCAGCACAGCAGATGTCTTGTCAGCTGTTGGATGAAAGAAGAAAGCGCTAAACCACATCTGCTCATATGACTAGTCAATCTCTGTGCTTTTATAACAAAGTTATATATAGAAAGACAGATATTGCAAATGGCAATAGCATTTCAAAAATAGTTAATGAAAACCAACAAAAATATCCCAGACAGAGAACTGAGGACGAATCTCCATTTCTCTTTGTATTTTTGGTCAACTGTAGAGCTGGTCAGTTTTCCCATCCACATCTTAAGTCCTGAAGGACTAAAACAATTCCAGATATGAGAAGAAAATGCACAAGTTTATGCAAGAGCAGTAGTTGTAGAGATGGATGGGTGCGGAAGGGAACATGCACAGACAATAGTCTGAAGGGAAGATGCTATGAGTGATGGTAGAGGAGGAAGGAATTGAAGGAAAATATAAGAATTTGCTTTGAGATTACTGCTGTTGCTCCCACTTTTGGGGGATGATTTGCCTGACCCACATTACCACCACTCCTATAGGAACATCAGCTTGAGCAAAGAATCAAAGATTGTCTTTGGATCAGCTCTTCAGCTGCTATAAATCAGTGATTTCCACTGACTTCAAGGCAACTATGCTGATTTATACCAGCTGTGAACAGGGACCAGAATAGTAGATTGTCTGGCAGTAACCATCATTTACTGTGTGACTATTGGGATCAGGAGAACACATGTTTGCTGTTCATCATGTTAAAAAAAAAAAAAAAATTAGAATGGCTGTATCTTTTATACAGAAAATGTAATATTGAGAAAATGTAAAACCAAGCCACACTGCTGACACAAAATTCAGTGCAAGTGTGCTCCAGTTCCTGAAGAGATTTTCGATTTGGTGAGAAATCAGTAAATGATGCACTCTATGATTATTTACATAAATACTGCAGGGCATGCAGCACAGTTGAAATGCTTTGTGTATTACAGATTTAGCTAACTTTCACAGTTCTGCTCTAAAGCCTTTGAAAGCCTCTGAAAATCAACATGGTCCTTCAGTAGCTTGTTGATGTGGTGATGAGAAAGTCTTAGTGGTCAATTAAAAGGCCTAATGAACAGTTATTCTTAGGCTATAGGATAGCATCCATCTTTTAGATATACATTTGTTTTCAGAAAATCATCTAGTTTCTATTACTGGCATTAGCGGACAGTTCCATTACTTGACTTTAGCAAAGATAAACTCTCGGGCTTTTAGGTATGCAATCATCAAGGTCTTTTCTTTGTCAAATAGAAGAATCCCCAGAGGGCAATTCCTTCTAAATTTTGGTGTTTGCAACAGGTAGGATGAATATCCTTCTAGATTTGCATCTCTCTCTCTCTGTCTTTTTTTTTTTTTTTTTTTCTTTTCTATTAGTAAAAGAAGTCACACTAGTTCAGATTGGAATCCTAACTTGCAGGTGACTAAAGTGACAAAATTCTGGGAACTCAACTTGTACAGACCATTTCATCCCCAGTCAAAGAAAGGAATAAAAATAATGCATTCCTTTATTTCTAAAGGGAACACATCTACCCTCAGTCTCCACCTATAAGAGGTTTTTATGTTTTTTCTCTTGGACTAAACAGCCCTCATTTTTTTCTGAGAACTCTCCTCTTTTGAATACTTCTGGGCTATGAGCAGATCAACTCCTGGTCTTCTCAGGGGACTAAGCAGAATGATCTGACAGGTTGACAACAGGTTTCTACTCATAACCTGATCATTGATTACTTAGTAGGCAAGTAGATGCTTCTTTTAGGGTGATGTTGCAGACCCTAGGGCTGGTGCTGAAGGCAGAAGAGGTAGAGACAAGACAATTTATTGTGAAGACATTCCCCTCAAACTCCATTTCATCATTACCTTGAGTTTTCAAATGTACAAAGACCATCAAAAGGAAAATTAGCTCCGCACAACTGACTCCAATGGAGATGTGGCATTTTGCTCTTCTCCTCTCTGCTCCTTCACTCTCTCTTTTTTGGTACTGGATGAGATCAGCGGCTCAGATGGCAATGCAACTATTTTTATAGCCTTTGACTGTCCCTGCTTGTACTTGTGCTACAATGTGACTGCTGTAAATCTCAAAGCTGAGCATTTCAAGTTCCTGCTAGACCACGATCAGAGACAGCTGGAGTGCAAAGGTGGATTTCTTCTTTTGTCTCAGGCTCTGTTGTTTTCAGTGCAGTTAAGTGAAAAACAATCCCAGGGACTAAAAAAGTAACAGCTGCCCTCATCCAGAAACCTGAAATGAATTCAGAAAGGTCTAGCTCTGTACTAGGGAAACAACTCAACAGGGCCCAGTGATGGGGTGCAGGAGAACCACCAATTTATCTGGATTTGCAGCAAAGTCTGAGAAGAACCATTTCAGCAGACTTCTCTGACCTAGTATTGAACATGGAAGAAAATTAATCATACAGTACTCCTAAAGGGATCATCAATAACAGCTTGAACATCTCACTCCTCTCTGCACATATACGTGCACATAAATAAATCTTTAGCATAAACTACTACCATTTAAAGTAAAAAGAGGACTTCTGCTGCATATCACACACTATGGAGGGATGCAATAACAATTTTGGGAAGCCTGTTCACCTAGACCCATCATCAAATATGGATATTTTTCTCCTAGATGTATGCAGAATTTTGTATCATTATTCATTAACTTTCCCTCTCAGAAGCTAATCAAAAGGATTCAGCGGACAAAAAGCAATTCAGCACATTCTCTTGGAAATCTTGGAAACCTATTTTAAGTGCCTTCTAAGGACATCTGCTAGATCTTCACTGACTAGACAAGCAGCCTGGAAGACTAATCAGGATGGCTAGTGGTAAGAAATGAGTTCCAAGCAAACAAAATCGTGTTTCAGGCTGTAAAGTTGTGGCAAGTGCCATGCTATTGCTGTAGGCTCAAAATCTTTTGAGATAGCAAGGGTCACAGCCTGAGCCTGGGACACTCACAGCCCTGTTCCTGGTCCCTCAGAGTGACGCACAAGAGATAAGCATGAATGTTCTGGAGAGCTGTCTCTGCTTCAGTGTTCTCAAAGTCCCCCTGCTTTCTTAAAAGGATGTTCCCAGCACATACACAGCTATAGCATTAAGCATGGCTTTGGGAAGGCCTGAGCTCATTTTATCTCTTGATGTGACAGGAGATGAAGGCGGAAATCCCACATCACAAGACGCAACCTTCATCAGGCCAGGACTCTATTGGAACTTTCTGTGCAGCCACCAAAAATAGATGTACTAGCCTTATCTCATTTCTGCTTCCTGCAGGCCAAATCCTTCTTGGAGATGAGCACTGTTAACTTCAAGTGAGACTTATGATCTAACCCTGCTAGTAGTTTATTTTCTCTTTCTTATTAGCAGAGCAATCTAAAATCCTGGGCCACAAACTTTCAGGCAACTCTTGCAGTGATAATTAAAATAATTTCCATATTCTTATTGTTTATCATTATCATTTGAGTCACATGACTATCTGGTGGTCCCAGCAGAAGCCACAATCCCAGCTTTCTAGTTACAGACACAGGGAAAGAAAAATTCAGAATATACATGTGTGATACAGGTGGGGAGAAAGAAAGAATATTATTTCTTAGAGGAAAGATGAGTGATATGAAGAGGCTCAAACAGAACTAGTAACTAAATGCATTTCTAAGGAGATCTCCATCTTTCACAGTAGATTCTGGGAGCTGAATATGGCTCCTACAGAAAGCAAAGGGCATCTATGACGGGGAAATACCTCAGGAATCCTACACAGCACTCTTAACAAAAAAAAATATCTGGCTTTCTTTTTTTTTTTTTTTAATTGTTGTTTTAGCAAGTAGATGAGGTATTAAATGGGAACGTGGAGTCTTTTCTTGTGATGTCACATGTGTAACATTAATGCCACTTCCCAGAATACTCAGCTTCCTTTTTTTTTACACAGTGGAATTTCTGACCTGGTTGTGAAATTCAACCCTCTCTATTAAGGGCTGTAACCCAATCTGGATCCACAGCTTGGGAACAATAGTCACATGGTGTCGGCTGGCAAAGGAATTCCAAGAATGCCCCAGAATGGAATGATTCATGCGCCGGCTCTGCTCCATGCTCAAGGAGATGAGGGGACCCTCCAACAGGCGCAGTGTGCCTCCAGAAGCCAAAGAGGTGTTGAAAGAGCTGAGCTCCAGCAGCTAAGTCCATGCTCAAGTCTATGCAAGACATAGAGATTCAGATCTGCTGGCTGATCAGTTTGTTCTGTATAAATACAGTTAAACCTGCAAACAGGGAATATGATCCCTGCTAACCCTCGCCAACATTCATATTAAGGACTGGCCCCCAGATAAATTTCTAGTTGCATTTCTTGTCATGTCTTAGCTGTCATGTTATCCTATTATTTTACTTTTTGTTGATCATAGGATGCATTTATTAGGAAGTTCGATTTTATTTAAAAAAAAAAAAAAAGTGTGCACCATGCACATCTTTTTAGTCTTGATATCTAATGGAATCTTCCTTCAACATCAAAAATCATCTTTTTTTTTTTTTTTTTTTTTTTTTTCTGGTACTCTACCCTCTCTTACTTTTAGCTTTTTGCTTGTGGCAGGGAAGATTTCCCACATACAAACTGAAGCTTGAATATGATTTGAACACATAGCTAATGACTAAAGACTGCACAAGATCTACCACTGTTTAGCTGGTCCATTAGGTGTGAAATTATAGAGGGACAGATTTGAGCACCTAGAAAACCCTTTGCCATCAGTCAGTCTGTTCTGCAATTGGACTCGATGATCTTGAAGGTCTCTTCCAACCGTAATGATTCTGTGATTCTGTTTAATATACTTTATTCTCTGGAGAGGGCAGTGCATATCACTGACATCCAAAGTGTAACTTTACCCTGAGACTTTTCCTCTGACATTGCGCTCTGCTCATCTCAGACAAGGGCTAATGATGGAGCCCTTCCAACTGAAGAACTTGTTTATGAGTTTCTTTTCCCCTTTTGATATAATCCTTGTGCATTTGTCCCAAGTGGATTCAGTATGTTGATTGCCAGGCATGTGCCGAGCCTGCCGATCTATCTTGGCCTAGGAGACCAAGAGGACTTTGCTTTGTAGTGGGAAAATGAATGTAGGTGGAGTGCAAGTTGTGTTGGTTCTATGACTGGATTATTAGAATATATGCAGGAAGCAGAAGAACTGACGTTCCAGTCTTAGGTTTTCTTACTCCTCCAGCTTTTTGCTTAAAGAGATGCCAAGGGTGCCTGGAGCTTATGGGATTTCATTGACTGGTGTGGGATAAATCTAACGGTTCATCCTTCCTACCAAAACACAGACCTAGTCTAATGTTTTGGGGGAAGTGGTTGAAATCATAAATTAATATGAACAATGCCACCCTCAAAAAGAAGATCCCAGATCTCTGTAGCAAATACTGATATAATTAATTAAAAGGACAGAGAGATCCTAATCCTCTCCAGTTTCAGTTCCAATAGTTCCTATGAAGATCTCAAGGGGATGTCTGAGAGCACATCAAGGCTTATGTACCTTGGCATTCAGGACACAAGTGAACCCTGGACTCCAGCTCATGGGACAAGAGACATGATCACCAGTAGCCCAGACCAATCACAGCCTCAGTTTTATAGCTCACTGCAAGAATGTAATAGAAGAGGTTGGTTCCTGGAAAGAAAGACTCCAATTCATACTTGTTGATGACAATAAACCAGAAGCATGCTTGACCATTTTCAAGTATTTCCAAAAACCCAAATGTGGTTCTGAGGTTCTGAAACCAAAGCACATTTGCTTGCTCTCTAGCTTGTTACACTGACTTATATGAAGGAGAAATATATATATATATGTGTGTGTTTATGTTGTGACACATATGCCTATGAATATGTGCATATTAGTGCATAAATATATAGGCATGTATCAAGAAGTGAAAAATAGCTCATGTTAATAAAACTTTCCCAATCCGCCTGTCAATCTCTTTCTTGAATAACTGAGGTGTTTTATGTTGTTTCTGTATTTTCTGACAGGAGTACTGAATACAGGCAAGATTCCTGAAATTCCTGGCACGGAGAGCATGGTAGAGGAAGATATAAAGTCTTTCTGGTAGGATAAAGGAGATCTAGAACATGGGAAAGGAAAACAAAAGTAACACAGATTTGCCTCCAAGCTTGAAGAAAACAGTGATTTTCTAGTGTTGAGCTATGACCTGGGTAGTCACACAGAATCACAAAGAATCACAGAATGTTTGAGGTCGGAAGAGACCTCTAGGGATCATCCAGTCAAATTCCCCTGTTTAAGCAGGGTCACCTAGAGCACGTTGCATAGGGTAGCATCCAGGTGGGTTTTGAATAATCATGCAATCCCTGGCTTTTTAACCAAGCAGGGAAAGATCTGCCTGGAATCCTTCTATAGGACCCCAGTCCCAGGGAAACAAGCCTTGTTTACCTTCCAACTGGAATATTAAACAAAAAATAACTTCTTTAGGGCATCTTCAAAAGATATGTCATCGGATATAATAATTTTCCAAGGATTACCTGAATGTATGTGATAATCCCGATGAAATGAATGTAGATTACTAACAGAAGTAGATACAGATACATATCCTTTTCCATCCTCAGCTACTAGAAAAATCTGTAGAGAGAGAGAATAGTTCACAACTACTTGTGGCAATCAGTGAACTTTGTTCATTCAGTGTCACTCTGCTGGGCAATTTTCCATGGAAACAATCACTAGAATACCTTAGGAAAGCTACACAAAAAAAAAGTGAGTTTATGGGGAAAAAAAAAAAGAAAAAAAAGTCAGAGAACTTTCCAGGTGGGGTTTCCAAGCCTCACAGAGTTTATTTTTAACCCAGTTGTGTCACATTGAATGATAGCTGCAGTGAGAATAGTCATAGGCAAAAGAGCGCAAAACAGGCTGAAACAAAGCAACACGCTGTCCTTAGTCACATCTGAACTGCCAAGAGGGAAAACGTAAGTGTAACCTGATGACAGTATTGTTCTCCCTGCTCTCATAAAACACAGCCTACCAGATTTTCCCTCCTGATTCATCAGCTGTAAAACTCAGGATTTCACAAAACATCAGATCCCCAGGCACCATTCACAAGGTGTTAGATGTAGGGATGGGTGTTGCTCACATTGCTAGATAATAGGAGCCATATGACCGTCTAACTTGTTCATGAGCTAGCTCAGAAGCTGATTTAAAGGATGGGAGAAAGGGAAGGGGCTTCCAGTAGTGTAAATCGTCTCCGATGACTACTGGTTGGTAAGGGTGAGCTCCTTGTCTTGTAAAGTGGGAACGGACACATGCTAGGCAGCCCACCCATCTCATCCACACTGCAACCCATCAAATCCTATAGACAAGAAGACAGATGGTTTGAGACAGGCACAGAACATGGTTTATTGTCTGTGTGGGGTCAGGAGGGGGACTTCCCCCAGATGCTGCCACAAAATAGAGATCTCGATAATATGAGCTGAGACACTAAATGAAGTACGGTTGTTTTTGCTAAGGAATGAGAGGGGGGAGTGGGTAAGGGAAGGGAAGAATTTGTACCCTTCAAACACGTGAAAAAAAAGACATTACTTCAAAGAACACTAAATATTTTCAATGTCTGTGATAATCATGAGCTTAAATTGCAAAAGGATTAGGCTTCATTCTTAAATATTAACAGAAATTGTGGATGAGTGCTGCATGCCAAAATCCATGTTATGATCGGTTTCCACCACTGTAAAGCTTTAAGGTAAGCTTAAATATTTTTTTTCTTTTTCTTTTTTTTTTTTTTTTCAGGAATAGCATGCATGTAATAGTTCCAGTCTTGGGAATAGATGGCGTTTCGGTGTCCATCAGGATATTTGGATTCCTGCTAGGAATCCAAACTAATCCCACCCTCTCTTTCACACAGGCATGACAATTAGTTGCTTCAGTTCCCAGTCACGACCCTACAAGAAACAAAGCTCGGCAGCAATATTGCCTGTGGCTAGCTCCCTGGTGCATTCTGTGGTTCAGTTAGGTTTGCCATCTCCTTTCATCTATTTCTTGTTCTCATTAGCTGATAACTATCACCAGTTGCTTGTTCCTGCTCTTTTACAAATTCTTTTTGGTTATATAGATTGCATAGAAGAAAGAAAAGTTACTAAATATAGTTAGAGCCAGATGATTTTAATTAAAGTGATCTAAAGACAGCCATGCCAAAAGCAATCTGAGCAGAATCCTCCAGCATGATCTTCTGATTGGCGTGCAGCTTTGGGAGGGGTCCCTGGGTCCCCTGCAGCAAAATCGCACCCCTCCTTAACACAATGACAGTGCATTCCAGACATATCTTTTTGCTGAGAAACAGTGATTTGAGTGCAATGGGAGAGATTGCCATCATCTGATCCTAGGGCTCTGGTTTGCATTGAAGACCTCATGCTGAAAGATAGATGGGCTCAGTAAGCAAGGTGACCTCCCAGGAAAGGGTTATCACCATGGGGAGTGCCTCAGCATCAAGGGTGTCCATGATGGAGTATGCCTGAGCTCAGGACCAGTGCTCATATTTGTATGACCTTTGGTAGGGGAAGTGAAATCATTCAGGTTCTCTGACAAAGGCTTAGCTGCATAAGTAGGTAATGACTTTTCAGCCTGTCCTAGATGTCCTCTTCCCCTTCCCACCTTTACTACCAGTAGTATTGGGGTACTGGTGTTGGTAAGTGTGAGTGGTCTTTAAACTCAGTTCAGATCAAAAGTATCTTTGTGGTGAAAGGTAATAGTTGCTAGTAGACCTCCACTAGCAGAACCATGAAGGCAAACCTTAACCTCAAAGAAGGAACTGTAGTAAGCAGCCAGAAGGCGGTCAAAGCAGATAAAGAGCAAGAAAAATTTCATTCTTCATGGTGGATGGCCAAAGAGAGAAGAATTAATCCCTCTCGCTTTATCTATCCTCTTTCCTTGCTTCCATGAAAGCTCTTTCAGCTCTACCCATCTTGTCATAGTAATCATTTGCTTCCACCGCTGCAAATTTGTGTAAAACATTTCTAACTCCAACATTTTGTCACTCCAACATTTTTTCTTGTGTTCCATCAGGTAAAAGACAAACCGTTGAACATACGTGAGCACATAAATGAAAGCGATCATTAAAATGTATTTACAAGACCTGATCTTTCCTTCAAAGAACAACAAAGTCAATTTATCCTATTTAGATTGATTTTAAGCAGTACTTGCTGAGAATGTCCTTCCAGCAGGAAATTCCTTACGAGCACCGCATGACATATGGGAGAAAACTGGATGGGACCTGTCAAACAGCGAAGCTACTAGAGCCCCTTTTGCTCCATTAGGCCTGATCTTAATCTTGTTTATAAATGTTCATCCTAACTAAGCTTCATTTCCCTGCATATGCCAAGAAAAGCAAATGTAGAATTAGCAAAATATTTACAAAACTAACCATTGCTGTGCAGTTGGAGAGTTGGTTGAAAACTCAGGAAATCATCTCCTTCATCTCTTCCATGCCAAGACAGGACTGAGTCTCACTGTCATGCCTGGCAGGGGTGTGCCTAAAATTTGCATGGATGGGGATTTCTCTGTCCTCCCAGGTAATACACAGAGTGTTTCCTTTCCTATGTCATTACATGGTTTGGGGAGATTTTTTTTTTCTTTTTTCTTATTTTTTTTCCCACAGATGCCTAAACTAATTCATCAGTGCTGTAACTTAAATTTCTGACTATTTGGCCTGTCTGGCTTGGACACTAGGAACTTGAGCATATATTTTAGCCCTTTCTTCAGAGTATCATTATAAGAACTTTGGTTTTTTGTTTTTTGGTTTTTGGTTTTTTTTTTGCACTGTAATTTCTCTTGATTTTTTTCATGGGTAACTTTCAACTATTTCAAGTTTATGCAACAACAAACACATGGAGCGTTACTTCCCTTCATGTACAATAATGTAATACAAAAAGAAATCAAATATTATAATCTGCAGCCTTGGCTGGTATTAGTTTGAATGTAAATGAGATTAAAAGGATAAAACAAGTGAAGAAGTTACTATATTTGCACATGCTCCAAACTGTCACCATGCAAAATAAAATTCCTCTACTCAGTATACCATACTTGGCACTTGAAATAAGGGTTTGTTACCAGTAAATCATTAAGTTGTACCAATATGGCTTTTTATAATTGTTCAATATGATGCCAGAATCAAACTTGTTGATTTTTCAAGATATATTTTCCTAAAATGGAAAGCAAAAGAAGTGAAATAAAATAAAAGGAATTTATGGCAGCAAGATAATGTTACCTCTGTGTTTCCTGCTGCAACTGTGCCCCATGCAGTGAAAATTTCTTTTGCGTGTTGAATGTTAATTTTTCACGTGTAATGGTAACAGGAAAGCTCTTCATCTGGTACATATGAACAGAGTCTGAAATGGTTGTTTGTCATGTAGCTTACAGAAGCAAATTTTGCCTATTAGTTTGCGTATATGTTTCATAAACAAAAAGGAGGTCTATGTTTGGGTGCTGGGGAAGATGGTATAAAGGCTTTTACTGCGACTTGTATTTGTAAGTCTTGTCTAGCAAATCCATGTGGTTTCCCTCAAATTTTCAGCAATAAATATTTAACAGCATGTTCCACCATCCCACTTATATAGGAGATTTTGTTGGGTGAGTGAAAGAAATTGCTCAGAAGGAACAAGGGCTGCTGTGTTGCAGCGGGACGAGTTCATACTGCAGAGAGCTTGAGAGTCTCAGACTTGTTGCCTCGGTATTAGATTACCAGTTGATGTGGCGTCTTTGTCGAGAGACTGGGAGAAATCTTGCTCTTTTTTATATGAGGGAATAGATACCTCTGATCAAGAAGGTTCATGGGTAGAAATGATTGCTCCTAAAGGCAGAAAAACCACCACAGATTAATCAGAAGCCAGGCAAACCATCCAATGTCAACATAACACACAGTTTGCTGTCCACCATAATGTGAGCTGTGTGGAAAACGATGGATTATAGCAGTGATTGGGACAGTTCAAGAATCAAAGGAGACCTCCTGCAACTCCCTGGCGGAGTATCTCAGAGAGCATTATAAGGAATGGCTGTCTGGGCATGAGGACCAAATTACCGGTCAAAAGCATACAGCATGAAGTCTAGAAAACACAAGTGGTTCTTTCTGTGAGAGAAAAAAAAAAAAAAAAGAAGAAGAAGCATGAAACAAACCAGTTAAATATGTTTGAAACTAGCAGAGTCATGAAAGGTGAGATCCACAGCAGATTTAGGCTCTCTCTACCCATTAAGATATTTGGGTACCTCCAGAGGGTTCTTCACCCAATTTGAAGGAAATAAGAATATGAGTAACTGGAGAAGGTAAGATCTGTGGTCTATCTAGTTCAGCCTTTCTAAGAAATTAATCAACAGTAAATGCCTAAGAAGAGTATCAAGACAAGTATACATCCTCAAAATACATTCCAAATATTTTTGCCTCGGGGACTTGCTGACCTAGCACAGATATCTTTGTATTTGGTAATCTCCAGTTGTTTTCCTTTTATCATTAACTTGTCCCTGTTTTGAGTCCATGTGAACATTTAGCATCGGTAAACATGTGTCTAAGCTAGGTGACCCTCTGTCAGAGAGCACTTGCCTTTCTCCCTCCTGCTTGAAAGGACCGCAATGACTTGTGTAGACTAGATGATTAAATGCGAACTGAGATGAATCCTACCACTAGCAGGCAGGAAAATATCAAGTATTACCATGGTTTGAAGCTGGCTGTATGCCCTTAGTCCTCTTATAGGAGTTTCCAGATATCTTCAGTAGCACTATTTTATCCTTCAACACTAGATGCACCATGACATGATTCTAAGAGTGGATGAAATCCATTCTCGATGTATCCATCCCTCTTCACAATCTAAGGAGGGAGCTTAGCAATTACAAATGCTTTTGATATACTTGCAGGGTTATTTTTGCAGACCATAAAATGTAAAAGATATTGAAACTGTGCTCCTTTCCCTCTGTAAACACCTAGTGTTCTGGGGTATTACATTCATTTATTCTGCTTTCTGTCATAACAGCTGCATATGAAATGCCCCCGGGTTATTATTATTACATAATATGCTTTACCTAAAGAAAAACAACCTCTATGCTTCTGCTCCAAAGAAAACCAGAAACACATCTGATTACACTTGGAGGCATTTCGGATTGATAGGCATATTGTACACCAAGCTTGTTTGCTCACCACAGCTTTGTTCTGATAGCCAAGACAAGTTTACAAAACACATCTTCACCAGTTGTCCTGTTTCCCATACCAAGAAAAAATTTTGCATAGTATAAATTCCCAGAATCCAATGAAAGGCAATCCTAGAGACTGAAATATGATGAGGTAAGACACAAATTAAATTAGCCAGTGCAATTTTATTTCTGTTAGATTTTCAACTATTACCTCATTAAAATAAGGAGTATAAAAACAAACAACTTTAACAGTATTTATCTTAAGGCTATTTTTTCTGCATGCCAGTGTTTTCTTTAGCAGGTTTTAGAAACAAGCTTCTGATCGGAGCTACTGTAATCTAGCAGGTGGTTATTTAAATGGCAGTTAGCTTTTAAAAGGTGCTGTATTTCTGTTGCAGACAGAATGATTTGTGCACACAGAAGCTCATCATCCACTTCACATATGCAATAGAAACATTTTGCACCATAAAGTGCAAAACACCAAAATAACCTCAGCAGCTCTGAAACTGCAGTGAAGCACAAATCTTCCAGCCCTGGTTTAAATCCAGACAGAAAACCAAGCAAGTGAAAGCTAATCCCTGTAAGATTATTCATATCCCAAAGGAGAAGCACAATAGATGGTATCACACACCCCCAGCAATCAAAGCTGTTGGTGGCATCAATACTTATATTTAACGAGAACTTTTTTTAGCCTGGAAGAGTATTTGGACACTGCATTGATTGCTACAGCAAATTAAATCTCTCAGTCTTAACAGCCACCCTGTTGTACTTCGGGCTGCACAAACTCAAACGTTCTTTATTTTGGGTAAATGGCCATTTAGGTGATTCTTGAGTGAGGAATAGATCAGCTAGATCTCAGTCACATATCTGGGTGAAATCTCTTCTGTCATAAATGCTTGAGGAAAATGAAAATCTTGGAGGGAAGGGTAGAGCAATGAGCAGCCTTCTTTAAGGGTAACTGCTCCTTTCAGGAAGAAGGACTTGAAAGCGAAGTGTCATTGGCAGGAACAGAAGGGAGTGCAAAGAGAAAAAAGTTGAATTCACAATAATTTGGTGGGCAGCAGTGAGTGTTAGTTAGTGTGGTAGTGTAGGAGGGAGAAGCTGTTGGGAAAAAGAGACACAGAGATGTAAAGAACATAATTATCTGTTTACAAGGAGACACTGGTGTCATGTCCTTTAGTTTGGGCTGTGGAATAGCTGAACCCATGATGTAAATCATGTAGTGGTGCCTTTCTGCTCTGGCTGCTATTCTCAAAGTCATCTGACCCTCAGGGCTTAGCCACTCTTGAAACAATGTTGGGGTTTCAAGAAGCAGAGCCTCAGGTCAAAAAGAGAAGCAGATTCAGGTTGACTAGGTGGTTGTGCACTAATTCTGGCTTGAGATAAACAGCAAACCTGGCGTAAAGTTCCTGCTTTGGGAATCAATCCTGCAAGGAAGAGGGGACCATTCACTGCTTTGACCTTGAACCCACCCTGTTTTCCCTTTCTTAGGGTCCCTCAGGCACCCTCCTACTGAGATGTCCCTACTCAAGGTCAACCTGGGCTCCCACCAGTCTCCCATTAGAGGAGACTTACATTTCATTAAGCCTCCCCAGAGTTCATGGTGGGTGGGTGGGTGGCAGAAGGATTTCCTGTCTCCTGTAAACATGACAAACTAATGGGCCAGGACTTTCCTATGCGAGAAGAAGAAACAACAGCTGTTTTAATTTAAAGCAATTTTTTTCACATATTCCTCAGCATAAAAGAGCATGGCTGATACTGAAGTAAGAATTAATGTTCCCAAAAGAGCAGATAGAAAGGCAAAGAGTTTATTTATTATTTCTTCAAATAACAGAAAGTTCTCAGAAGAGCTGGAGATTGGGACCACCCTAGGGAGAAGGCAATTTAAGAACATTATGACCCCCATTCTTAAATATAAGTGAGTGGCTAATTCATATTATGTGATATTACATGATATAAATGGGAGCCAGAGAGTAAAATGTGGTATTGCATTCTGGTCCAACAGGATCTGTCCCTGCCCTATTACCACTTTAGGGATTCTTCTCAGTCTGTGCAGCATTGAAAACTTGCAAAGGCAAATAATTCTTACCAAGTCACAGTCATTAATAACATACACATTGCAGTATGACTAGACACCAATGAAATCCCCAGCTGAAGTTTTTATTTTCTGACCTGCTCAGAGAGACGTCAAGCCAAGTGTTTTTGCTTAATTTCAATGCTTCAACTTCTTTCAGGAAAAAAAAATCTAAAAAGAATCAAAATGCTATTTTTGTCTTTTTTGGTCTTTTACTGCTACAGTGAAAAAGTGAGTTTTGCGTGCTTATTTGCTCTCTTTTTTGCTTGTCAGGTTGTATATGAAAAAAAGCAGGACTATTTAAGTTGCCTTCCTGGGAGGTGAGGATGGGAAATGAGATCTGTACTCTGCAAAGTAAGCTCTAGATCACTAAAAGATTTGAATACAGCACCAAGAAACCTTCTCCCATATGGGACAATTCTTTCCTTTGTCTATGCTGAAGAGAAGCCTGGACCTTCAGATCCGACGTGATGGCTAGGAATCACTCCTGGAAATTTTGCCTATATCTGAAGCATCGATCACAGGAAATTTGTCTATGCTAATCCCTCGAATAACTGAGATTCCAGCTGTCTAATATTTTGGTGGCTAAATTTAGATAAGATAAATCCCACTCTGTGAATCCGAACAGCTGTAGAGCAGTAAATACATCAGGGGACATACTTGTTAGTGACAGATAGAAAACCTTTTATATTGAACTAGCTTCTCCTGCCAGACTTCACTGACTTTTTAATAAGATTGATCTGAATGCACACATCCATACAACGTTGTTAGTCTTATCCCAGAGGAGGGGTATGTTTTATTTGGCAAATCAGTCCACTGATGTGTTCCTAATAGAAGTGAAATATATTTACTCCATAAAACGTTAGGCTCTGCATAACAAGTGGAACTGTGTGTCACATGAGTATAAACTCTTCTTGCTATAGCATTATTAAATAAGACACTGCATTCTCTTAGGATGTTTTCCTATTTAAAATAACAGATCAAATCATGATTCCTTGAAGCACTAAATATTCCCCCATCTTTCTTCTTCTTTGGAACATATCTGCACATAAAGATACTTACAGGATTAAAATGTTGGGGGGAAAAAAGTCTTTATTACATAGTTAAACAGAAAAACAGCGCATAACAGAACGAGAAGAGAGAGAGATTATCATACTGGTAAATTAAGGCACGGATGTTTTGTTATTGGAAAAGTCAGTGTGTGCCTCTATGTGTGCGGCTCAATGAGCAGACATAAATAGCCACGACTTCAAATCCACCGGGTCAAAACTCAACATTTCCATTTTATGGGACACTGCCATTAATAAATGGGTGCTTTGTGCTGAGCAGAAACAAGCTTTTGAAGTTTCTCCTGAGCGGGGAAAGTGTCATATTGCCTCATTTTAACAAAGACAGAAGACACTTTGATCTGGAAAAGATAAGAAGCTTGAGCGAATGCTAAGAAGCAGCCGTCCTTGATTTGAAATAAATAAATAAATAAACAAATATTGTATTTCAGTCAACAATAGTAAGGTAATATGGATGGCATTTCATGAAATATTTTGAAATGGAGGAGGGAGAGAAAAAGAGAGTTTAACTAAAGTGTGCAAAAACAAGAATTTACTTTTAAATTTTCCCCCATGACAGCTTAACAAAAGTGATATACCTGCAAAATATTTTGTTTTGGTCAAAAAAAGCGCTTCTGTGCTGAAAGATGTCTGCCAGATCTAGCATCAGGATGAGGAGTTGGCTATAAGAGCTGGTAAAGCATCTCATGGAAATTTTAAACAACTTGCAGCAAACTGAAGCATTTTCAAAAACAATTTGAGAGTATAAATATCTATATTCTCTGTCACACTGCACCCTGGCTAAGCTCACAGACAGACCTCTACACCTAGGCACTTGTCCTTTTTTTTAAAAAAAAAAAAAAAAAAAACACCAAATCTCTCTAATAAAGATAACTCCACTGTCAGATTGCCCAAATATAGTCAAGTATCTTATCACTCCCCTGTGCAGAAAGCCCTTTACTACCAGAGGAACTAACATACACTTCAATTAATTTTCATCTTTTTTTCCTACTTTCCTCATCTTTCATCCACCAAAAGATGCTAAAAGACTGCTGAGAGTTCAACCAAACTTCTCCTCTCTGCACCACTGAAAGGAGCACAAGTCCTCAGTCAAGTCTGGGATTGAGTAACTAAAATGCAGAAGTATAAAATTATCTCAGGTGAATCCCACCCCAACAATAATCTATCATCCTTTGATAAATGCAAGTTGGCAGTATTTTGCTCTGGCAGTATTTTGTCCACAGTAGCTACTAATATCAACATTAGCTCAGTAGTCAATGAGGGGAAGTCAAACAAATCTCAGCAGCTGATAGAATTATGTACAGCCAGCACAGAGGTAGACACATTTGCTCCCATGTAAAACTGTTTTCTTTCACAAAACTGTTTCTGATTAGCTATGAGGTATGTGTGTGCAGGATGCAACCCAAGGAACACATCTGTATCATTATAATTTTCATACCAAAGATATGTTGGGTGCATTGCAAATAAAGCAGCAATCCCCTCCATGATCTAGTTCAGACAAGAGCCAAACAGATCAGACAAAAGTATAAATAGCAAACCACAGGCCCGCTTTTCCATAGCTGCCAATTTATTATTGCAAGTCTGGCTTTTTTTTCCCCAAATAGTTCCAGCTCCTGGATTCCTGCGACTGCTTAAATATAACAGGCTTCATTAAAAAAAAAAAAAAAAAAAGGCAGAAAAAGGTAACAACTTCTTACTCCATGATGGTGGGAAATCCCTGAAAAACGTGGCCTCAGTTTTGCCTAAAGATGCATCAGCAGAAGGTGAATGTAGGTAAACCTAATTAGAGTCCTGAGTCATAACTTTTTGAAAACTAGTGACCTCAAATACCACAAGAGTGGAACATTTCTGGGTTTTAAAATTATTTGAGCAGAAAAATACAAATAATGTGTAACTGTAAAAGGTGTTGGAAAAAAAAAGAGTTCAAAAGATTCACCAAATCTTTAAGTGTAAAGTGTATTTAATAACCAGGAATACGAGCTGGTAGAGATCTCAGGACAAATTCCAGCAGTTCCCCATGGCCAAACCCATTTCCCTGTTTCACAGCTGCCTGGACTGAGGTTTGACTTTGTTACGATCTCAAATGCACTGGATCTGGATATTCTCCTGTATAGCCTCTTTTTTTTTTTTTTTTCCTTCTTTTTTTTTCAGTCTGCTTTCGGTGAATTTGCTCTGATCTGCCTTTGTAGGAAAGAAATACCTTCCAAGGCAAAGACAAGCTTCCTAGCTACAACATGTTTTAAAGCAATGTCTTAAAGCTTCGGCATTTTGGCAGACAACTTTGCTGATTTCTGTGGCTCCTCCAAGAAGCTCCATGCTCTGAGAAGGGGCAGGGGCTGCAGATGGCTATTCCCACCTTTTTGAGTTGCAGGACCAAGGAGGTGGTGGTCACACAAAGCTCACCTAAGACCTCAAGTTTGCCTGGAGCACACTGGCCACTTTTAGGAATCTGGACCCTTACTGGACGAATAAATCAGAGATGTGCAGTGTCCTTTTATTCAGGATTCCTCCTCATGTCTCTCCCGTTGTCCTCTGTTGCCTGGTTAATTCAAATTTGTCTGAAGCTGGAGTGTCAGCTCTGCTCAGCAGTATATCATTCAGCTCTGGTCTGCTCAGCACATGTTCCAGTTCCTTCAACACTTCTCCAGCTGCTGGCAAAAAATGTAGGCGTAGGATCTGAAAGAGGGTGGCTGAGCAAAAAAGAAAGAGGCTAGGAGCTATTAGCGTCACTGCAGGCATGAGGTATTTTGAGAACTTGAGGATATGGAGAGGGGTGAGACTGGGGATGCACAGGAAAGGAGGCAAGGAGTACCATGATGGAGGATGGGACCCATCAGATCATTTTCTTTAACCCTGATGACCCAAGGGCGGTTCACTAAGGTTTGACCAGATGTGTCATTCCTCTAGGGTTTCTGCACCTTACGTCCAGGCAAGGATGTGGTTTTGAGGCAGGCCCTGTTGCCAGGACTTGGGTGTAGGTGGAAAGACCAACATCACATGGAGCCAGGCTAAAAATAGAGCCAAGGAGAGTGCTGAGCCTAGCGAAAAGCCCAAGTGCTTCTGCAAAGATGCGAGCTCCTGCTTAGCACATCCCAAGAACCAGCTCCCCTTGGCTGGGACCTCTCCACCCTCCCTCTCTGGGCTCTTTTCCCAACTTGTCATGGTACCTCTAACAAGAACCAGTTATGAAAGCACAGCTCTGGATCCTGTTCACTCCGGCTCATCAAATACTAGAAAGAGCAATGCTGAGATTTTTCTTAATGAACATGATGGAGGAGAGTGTTGCAGACATGGGGGAGGGCAGACAGAGGAAGGGGTATTGGCACTCCAAGAAGTGCCAATTGGCACTTCTTTGGCAGTCTAAGAAGTCTATTGGCAGTCCAAGAAGGCTAATTTTCCTCTTGAAAAAGGCAATTTCCAGTAGCCCAGCTGAACTGACTCCCACCATGCTGAAAGCAAGTAACATAACAAATAATACATGAATTATCCACATGAATACATGAATTATCTCACAGCCTAAGCAATAAACTCCTACTCTCACTGAGTGAGCTCTACTGACAACCATGAACTTTGGACCAGGCCTTGCATTAGAAATAAATACCTAGGTATATAAAGCATGGAAACAAATGTGGGTTGCTCCTTGGGAGAATTTGGATGTTGTCGATACAGGTTTCCCATTCACCGCACACACGATGGTCAGATCTTTGATTTTCTCAAGGTCGAGGAGGAAGGTAATTCACTTTTTGGATGGTCGTGCAACACCAGTGCTGTGGAGATGATGGGTCTTCATGGGGACTTCAGCTTCCTAAACTGCATGGTAAGACCACTTCTAAAAATAGAAAGAAGCAAATGAGAGATTTCTAAAAGAACAATTATTTCTACTACATTTTCTTTTTCTTGGTGTCACTTAAAAAAAGAAAAAAATCCTGGGAAATGACTTTGTTTTTTCACTGTAAATCACCCTGCAGCTCTGTTGTAATAATTTTCTTCACACCATCAGGAGATGGAGACATGGAATGCAACCACAGTCCAGGCGGGTCTTTGGAAGGAAGGGTGGTCTTTCACTCAAGCTGTTCTCTGCTTGCTTTATAACCATGTCCTTGACAACAAGGGCCTTTGTAATAAATATTTATTCTATTAACACTATTATAAATCTAAACAATGAATAATAAATAATCAACATGGCTTGGCTATTTAATAAGGCACCACATATCAGTGGTTCGCAGGGAATTCACAAAGACATTTCTGCTAACAGATGTGTCAATGAAAACATTTTAATGTACTTGCAGTTTTTAGGCAGGGAAAAACAATGTCAAACAATGGCCATTTCAACTGGAGATAGAAAGGGATAAAGATATCTTTTAAAAGTTTAAGAAGGATAAATTACTTGGGAAAAGTAAAAACTGAATTTGTTTTGTCAAATTTTAAGTAAAAGCTTTTGATATTTTTATTTGAGATAAAGTGAGTCCCTTTCTTCCACTACCTCCATTTTTCTACTTTACCTACGTGAAGAAAATATATTCCCCCAATCTCTTCTTGACCCCATCATTAATAATTGGCAGATATTCTGGAGTGTGAGGGGGGAGTATAGCCCATCCAAAAGTTTTAAGCAGCTTATCCCTCTAGATAAATGTGTATGTGTGTATATATATATATGTATATATATATAAATACACACACACACACACACACACACACACACATATTTATTTATTTATTTATTTACTTATTATAAATTATTGAGGTGAGTTAAGTGCCAGCTAAATAATATAAATAAAGAGGAGCTCTCTTTAAGCAACATATCATTACTGCAAGGCAGAAATGATTGTTCAGTGAAAGCGTATAGCAGCAATCATAAAAATGATTGAATTTTGGTGCACAGTTCTGTGCTTCTGAGTCTGCATATGTGTGCATGATCTGGGAAACTCTTGAAACAGCAGATAAATCACATCTACGGAGATAATCACATCTACTTTGCTTCATGGAAACTAGGGGATAGGACAAAAATAGCTACCTGCTCAGACTGAAGTTTGCTGCTTCAAAGTTGTACCCAGCTGCACAATTAAAAGTTAATCTAAGAACATAAAATAAAGAAAAATAGCCTTCGTTTTCTCCCAGCCACCTACATCTCTGGGATTTAGATTACTTTTCTTGGAAGATATGCCTGCAATAGAATAACATGTAGTGACTTGGAAATCAGTTTTCTTGTCTTCCAGCTCAAGATTTGACTCTCTTTTTTCAAAATGAAACCCTTTCCAATAAAACTGAAACAGTTGGAGAAATCAATGCAGACAGAACTGTCTGAGAGAAGCTCCTCATTATTAACTCTGCTAGGCTTGCTGGAGTCAATGCTAGGATGATCCCAGTGAAGGGGAGCCCATGTAGGTGAGCGCAAGGAGACACAAGCAGTGACATCCTGCACATCTGGGAAGCATTAGTGATCCAGGAGGTGGGTATCATGGTCTTAGCATGCTCTTGGCATGGTACTGTGTCCATCCAAACCCCATCTGGTGGGCAGCATAATATATACTATTTATATACTAATTATATTAAATATAATTAAGTTAAATGTAATAGTAATACTCTGCTATTAATATACTAATATAGTATACTATATATACTATACTAGTATATNACTATATATACCATTATATATAATATATACTATAATTTGGAGGTAATGATGGGCCAAGGTCCCACAAGACATCCACAAGGCTTCTATTCCCACTTTTGATTATTTTGGGCTTTGGATGAGTTCACTGCACATTTACCCAGAAAGTCACCACATTTAGGTTGTGCTTATCTCTAGGCAAGGAGATGGAAATTTGACTTTACCTGAGAGATCTCGTGGGTCAGGAATTCAGGTGGATCCCGCCATATCTGAATTCAGTTCTTTCCCCTGATACAGAACTTGGGCAAGTTATTAAGACTGCAATGAGTCATATTGCTTTTTTTTGTAGTTATGGTGGTGGTGGGTAGTCACTATTGTGACCCCTTGCCACATATGAGGGCCTTGGTTTGACAGCATAACCTCCCGACCACAACTGTCTCAAAAGATCATATATGTATGTTTGCATATAATTTTACCAGTGTAATTTATTACCTCTATACAGAACAAAGGATTCATAGATTTCTGGATTCATGATGATAAAGAGACAACCTTATTATTTAGGGAGTCCGAGTTGTGGATTTTTGACCTTCTGAGAATGGCATCACTGTACTGGCAAGCCCTACAGCAGCAGGAGGCATGGATACTTCTTGAGTCTCTGAGCAGAATCTGTTTTTAGAAGGAAAATCCCTTACTGAGATTCTGAGGCAAGAGGCTGCTCCTCTTCATTCCAGCACATTGGTCTCAAATGGCTAGTTAATAAAGTTGCCAGGATACAGGTGGAAAGTGGCCCCAAATGTGTTACCGCACATCGTTGCGCAGAATGATGGCAGAAAGAAATGGGCAGCAATGCCAGCAGAGATGCAAGCTGGCATGCTTGTATGCAACCAGAGATGTTTTTGAAATGCACATTTTCCAACAGGTACCCCCAAGAAACTCTGACACTTGCTGAAAAACAAATTTTGAAATACCTAAGAAAGAACTGTGTTTTGTTAGCTTGTTTGCTTTATTAACACAAGCAGGATGCCCATCTTTTTGCTGGCCATGTGCAAGGTGAAGGACTCTACATGTTAAAGCACACAAGAAGGGCAGATTTTTGGGGAGCTGAAAATTTTGCTCTCTTTAGCCTCCTCAGAGACCTGAAGATAGCTTCCATGATCTTTCAGCCACTCTGCGTCTCCAGGACCTCAAGCACCAGGCAAGCAGAGAGCAAAGCAGGACAGGCAGATCAACTGCCCCTTGGGCCCTGGAGAACTGAGTCTAAAAACTCCAAAAATTACAACAGGCTGAGACAGAAATAGGATGAGTGAGTGTGAAAGAGCTGGGAACAGCCAGACCCGAATTTGCACAGACCATGGTTTTGTAGGGTGAGATGCCTGCCAGCCTGCCTGCCTGGATCCCAAACTGGAGCTGGGAATTAGACCCTTTGCTCCACTAAATTCAAATAGTAAAGAAGAAAGAGAAAATATTGACTTTCTAACCAGTGCCAAGAAATGGACTAAGCTCCATCCCTAAATGGAGCAATCTGGTCCGAGCTTTCTGGTTCTTTCATATCCTTATGGAGTACACTTGGGCAAAGCAGTGTACATAAAACAACACTTTGGCTGCAAATATTATTTTCAAACCGCATTGGAGCCAATTTCTCCCTCCGCCTTCACACTCTCTTTTAAAATAAAACAACAAACCATATAATAATAATAATGAAAAGATTTATCCTAAGTTAAATGACTGGTTCTGGGGGATCAAGTTGCAGGACCAAAATCCATAACTCTGAGGGATTTACAGTCCCTTTTGTGGTGATAAAGACAAAATTGTTCACAGCCCTTCCCTTAATGTAAAAAGCCTGCCTTTTGCTCCTTGGCCAAGCCTCTTGCCACCAAAAGACTGTGCTTTTGTTAGAAGTGCTGAGCACAAACCATGGCAAAAAGCCTGAAGGACAGGACTTCAAAGCCTGTGGCTGCCCCCATCATGGGAGGGGTCGGAGGAAGCAGAAAGCCTCTTCCATTTGTAAAGTATGCTTCTTCTCCTCCCTCTCTCAGGACCCACAGCTCTCAGTGTCTTTCCTCCCTTACATTCCCCCTGCTGCCCTTGGGTTAAAACAGAAGCCAGATTTGCCACTAATCTTTACAAATGTGCTCCTAAAAACAAAATAGTAACATGCAGCTGAGCCTGGGTTTGTATCTAGTCTAGTTTCTGAGGCCATGAGATGGGTGACTCAGCCCCAACATGGTCTTCTGTGTCATCAGCAGTGTCACACACGTGCTGAGTGTGAGATTCAGGACTTACACCCATTTCCCCTAGAGCCATCTTCAGAGATTAATGACACAGACTTTGTCCCATTCCGTGAAATAACATAGCAGATTGGCCGCTCTTTTAAACTTCCCATTGGCTTTGCCTGCTCTAGATGACTCATGGAGCCCATGGCATCATCTAGCAGGACTGTGCATTCAAACTAAGTTTCTTCTCATGTACAGGTGAACCCACAGCCCCTTCATGACCTAAGGAAGAACCATGTCCTGCACAAAAACAGAAAATCAGAGATGAATTTAGTAGCATCTTTTGATCCATCTTCACAGAGACTTCATCGAGAAGCCCAAAGACCCACGCCTTTTGGCTGCATCAATGATATTTTGCAAAGATGTGGCGAACTTCAGGAGTTAATTCATTAGTAGTAAGTCCAAAGATATTGGACATGTCTTTCTTGAGTTCATGTTATAGTTTTTCTCTCTCCTTTCTTATTTTTGCAACACCTTACTCATATTGTGCCTCAAGTACAGGATAGAACAGGTCTTAAGGGACCCAGACTTCTAAAGTCTTTATAAAACATCATTTTTTTTGTGTGCAAAATGAGCAGATCACATCGTCTTTTGGATTTCATAGTCTTGTCATAAGCACTCATGTTCTGAACCTGAGACTCCGTCCTTCAGCTATTCTTTCCTGTTTTTCTCCCATCTTCTTCCTCTCTTTCTTCCCCTTATAGTGCCTTACCTTCATATCTGGCACAGCACATCTGCCACAAAGATTTTTATCACCAAATCAGAAAACACTGGTGCCAATTATCTGTCTCTGAGACTACAGGTGCATAGGAAATAACATAGGAGCAGGGCTTGTGTGTTGTGGTGAAATAGCTCAATATTTTCCCAACCTCCATTAGTTTATAGGAAGGGGATTACCTGAGCAAATGTCAATTCTTGGCTTTTCCTAATTGTTGATGCCATTTATCTCTTCTCTATTTTTTTTTCCTGATTTGCTTTTCTTTTTTTACTTTTAGCTATGCAAACCTTAACATCCACATCTTCTCATGTCAAGGAGCTCCACAGGTGCTGGTGGACTGGCTGGTGTGTAATCCCTTCAGTCCCCTTGGTCTCCTTAGAAACTGCTGCCTACTCACTTCTTTTGTTGACCTCTAGTTCTGGCACAAGACACAGTGAAGGAGTTACTGTCTCCCAGTCATGTTTCTTTATAGACTTTAGATACCATTTTTTCCAGACTGAAGAAGTCTAACTCATCCATTCCTCCTACATTAATTTTTCTTGCATTTGGTAGTCCTTGCCAGCATCCCTGAACATCCTGGTTCTATTCTCTCTCCTTTTTTTATTGATTGTTTGTTTGTTTCTGATGTGGTAGATTTATCTCTGATGATGAGACACAGACAAGGTCACCACCTACGACTTCTTGCCATCTCTATGACAATTTTATGGACAACTGGCAAGATGAAGTTGGACGTCAGTGTTTCAGTATAAAACAAGCAATGTCCCTGGCCACAGATTCAGGAAGGTCCTTCAAATTCCCTTGTCATGCTTAAGTCTCCTGGCTTAGCCAACAGTGACAGGCCCAAAGATGGAGAATTAGGGTCATGTTTTAGGGCTACAGTGCCCTAAGATACCTGCTGGACTCATCAAGCTCCATAAATCTTTGATTCCTAGGACATGGAGAAGACATGAAACAGCTCCCTGAAATAACGCTAACGGAAGCACTCAATGGGAAAGGCCATTGCTGTGAGTCTCGGGGTAGAAACACACATGCTTGGGTCACTGAGAATCTTCATATTGTCCTGGCAATATTCACATGCGAGAAGTATGGGTCCCCATACTTCCTCTTTAACTGAATGACTAAGTAAGTCAAGCATTGATTCAAGTCCTTGCACACAACTCAGCCTCTGCCTTGGGGTAGATTATTTGCATCCTTTTGCAGCTCTAGCCAAATTATGTACTTCAGAGAAGCCAGATTTTTCATTCCAAAATTTTCAAGGATTAAGAAGTCACTTGAAACCTCCCAAAATGTAACAAAATGATTCCTAGAACTCCAAAATATGTTTTTTTTTTTTTTTTAATTCTTATTTTATGGAGAAATCCCATGAAACAAATACATTTAGGGTTGTTCTTTTTTTCTCTCTGGTCTCTGACTGCTCTTTTATTTGTTCATTTATTTATTATTCATCTAAAGAACAAAAAACATTGCTTATTCATACTACTCTATTAAATTTAAAAAAAAAATGTAGGACCTAAAAATTATGTTTTTCATTATTGCTTTAAAGTAGAATTATTATGCCCACATCTTTGCCTAATAGGCGTTGCAGAATGTTCTTGTGAACTGTGTCCTAGCTTATAAACCTATAATGTCCCACAATTGGATAAATGAGTTTATATAACCTTCTCTGAAATAATCCTTTCCACAGTGGCGCTCAGTCTTTAATTAAACAAATGTCAGAACATATGTGGGGTCCCTCTAGTGACCGGACCAAACAAGCTGCAGGCGTGCAGCTGCTACCAGAGCAATTTCTGTAGTGCTTGGGGTTCAGTTGCTAATCATAACCAACATTAAGGCATGTGCCTTAAGCTGTATGAACCACAGCTACAGTTCTCAGTAAGCTGGGAATTCTCCCATCCCGTCACCAGTTTCAAGAAGCTTCTTGCTAATACTGCTATATGAGATTAAGCTTGATGCAGAGCTTGGTGATGCGTGATAGACAGGTATTCTATTCAACCAACTGGTCTGCAAGATTGCAGATATCTGTGAGGAGGTGAAAATGGGATAGGGATCACAGAAAAGATGTTTTCCAATCTTTTCAATTGAATTAAAGTCTAGAGAGCTCTGATGATGGAGCATATTATAAGGTAAAATTCCCTCCATAAAAGAAAAAAAAAAAAAAAAAAAAGCAACATCCGTGGAATGGTCTTACCAAGACAATCAGATGTTCAGTAAATCCTTCAGACGACACTTCACATTGCTAGATTTATAAGCCTATAGTGCAAACATAACTTGAAGGTCTGGCTCCATTGCCAATCCCTTCCTGCAACCTACTTAAATAACACCTTTGGGACATGTACTCTGGGGATAGTAAGAGGAAGATTCCTTTCAGGTTGGCCTCATGGTTTTTTGGTTCACTTGATGCATGTGAGGAGGATGCATCCCAAAATAAAAATTCCAATTGAATATAATGCCTGACCACCACTACCCAAAAGTGTAATGGAAACTGCAAATGGAAGATGTAAATGGAAGAAGAAAAGGGAGCGATATAACTAAAGAGAATCCAACTTTGCAGCTAAATATTCCTAAGTCTCCTCAAAAAAAGCATAAGCCTCTTTGAAGTGGCAGCTTTTGCAAGTCTGCTGTCAGACACAGCAACCATATTTATGGTCTTGTCAAAAAACAGACCCTTGCTCCCATCCATGGCCTGTGGTTCTGTCCCCCTATTCAAACATCCTGGAATGGTCTGGAGAGCTGAGGTGTGTTGGATGTGGACATGGGGAAAAGGCAATTTCCCATGGAGCATCAAGACATCTTTTGTCTGGCAAAGAAAACCAATGTCATATTACAAGTGAAACTATGTGTCCTGTTATATCGAACCTCAGGAGGCTCCAAAACAAACCAAGTCTTCTAGATGTTTTGACACACACCCCTAGCCATTCCCTGCTTCACATTCACACTCCTTACAAAGGAGACCTTTTTTCTCTCTCTCTTTTTCTCTTTTTTTTTCAGCTTCATATATGTTAACAAGGCTTGAACTGCTCTGCAGGCTACAGAGAACAGAACCCCTTCAGCCTGACAGAATAACCCCGTGGCTGCTCAGAGCACTATATATAGAAATCCGTTCTTTTCCAGGGGGACACTTTTATGGATTAGATGTGAGGAATGTTCTTTGAGTCTGGATATCTGTGTTTGCAACTACAAGGACGCCTGAAGGGTCAGGATAGGCATAGCACTGAAAGACACGACATATGGTGAAGTTTGGGAGTATTTCTCACCTCCTCATGCCAAAAATCCTATGTGTCCAACCTGGGGAGAGGAAGACATCATTTGATTGCCAATCAGGAGCTTAATTTCCAAAAAAAAATAGGTTTTAATGAATTCCTTATAATCTATTGAGACCACTGATTTCTCATGGTAGGGATGCCCTATGGTTTCCCAGCACAAGACCCAAAGGGGTCCAAAAGGGTGGTGGACTTCCCAGATATACTATAGCACTTCCTGACATGCATTCATCGAGGGAGAACATACCCCCATCACCCTGGTAAGAAAGTCTCCCCTGTCCCACATAGAAGAGACCTGCCTCTTGAGCTCCAGGCAAATACGGATATCTAAATGTTTCTCTGTGCAGACAGGAGGAGGGAGAGAGAAATTCAGAATTAAACAGACTGGAAATTTGACCTCTCTTCAGTGGACTACCACTTTTTTCCAATTTTCCTCACCATGAAATGCATGTTTTTTAATTTCCTGTTATTTAATTGAGAGGAATTCACTTTCATTAAAAGTTTATCTGCTTAGTAGCCCTTTATGCAATGCAGTCAGAGGGAGCAAAAGAAGGTTCTGTAAAGCTCCCCCTCTATCCAAAATAACCTTTATTTCAGCCCCATCACAACATATTCCTAAACAAACAGTCAAAGCTGCATCTTTCATTTTTGAAACAGGGTGACCCCTGCTTTCCTTCAGCTGATGAATTCCTTTCCTGCTTGATACGTGCTTGGGAGGATAGGATACATAAGGGGCAGAAGTATATCTGGAGGACTGATGAATGCAATGAAGGGGTAATAGCTAATAAATGAACACTAAGAGCTGTAATACAGGGTAAAAACTCATGGTGATTTAATGACTAATACCAAATACAAGCCAGAGATCTGTAGGGACATTGAGCACCTCTGTTTCTAATCTAAAACAAGGTCTGAACAGAGCATTATTTTCTCACCACTACCTAAACTGTGGCATTGACTTGTGGTATTAATAAAACAAAAACAAACAATAAAAAAGTCTGAAAAGCGGAAAGACAGAGTCCAAGAGTGGGTTTTACACTGCAGTAAAGGAACAGATGCTATATTGTCCCCAGCCTACCTTTAGCATTGCCCACATGGACCACTCATCACGTGGTCCAGACCAGTAACACACCAGCATGGGCAGGTGTATGGACCTATCCCCTGTCACACGAGCTGCAGCAGACTGGTGAACAATAAAGGGAAAAACGTGACCACCAGCTTTTTTTTTTTTTTTTTTTCCGATTGTCTATACCACTGTGAACATGGCCTTTCTGGCCTGGAATGTCGAACATTTTCCCAGCCACTTTCTGGGCAGTGGTGGGAGCCGTTCCCCATAGATATTTGAGACGTTGAGACGTGTTCATCCAGTTTTGAAGGCATTCGATGTTAATGGCACACTGCATATGCTGCATATCCATTGGCCACCAAGATGAAGAATAAGTCCAGGAATATTTCATTTACTATTATAAATGTACTGCTGCAGCCTAAGAAGCAGTAAGGTTAGATTGCTTGCCAGTGCCTTGTAACTGGTGTTTCACAACACTGGCGTCCCCATGGAAGCACCTAATGTGCCAGATAACTCAGCACTTTACCACATCTGGCTCCTGGTCCTCAGGTCATCCATACAGCGTAGATGCAAATTAATTTCCAGGCTCTCTTTTGGTAAGAACCCACCATCTCCCTGTAAGAGGAAACATCAAGTACTGTTTTTCACCTTTGAAGACCTCTCTAAATACCTCTTTTCCACAGCACATATGCTCACTTTCATGCTAGAAATGCACTTTTCTACTGTACTGTGACATGATCCTCAGAAAACCCCAAAATACATCTTAAAATCACTATATGGGGACCTGCAAAAGCCAAGGCCAAGGGCTATGAAGTGTGGGCACAGTCAACCTGCTATGGAAAGGATTGGCCTTGAACAGGGAGGAGAGTGAGTCAATCGTCATCCCTTATGACCACGAACACTTCCTTGGAGCTGGTGTATTTAGCAGCACAGATACAACCCAGTGATCTTGGGAAAACCTTTGACTCATTCTCCTTTCCTTTTTTTCTTTTTTCTTTTTTTTTTCAAGACCATCTTATTTCCTCAGCTCAATCAGCCTTTCTCATCTTCAGGAAGAACAGCTGGAGCTGGTAACTCCATGGGATTACTTTTGAACTATGTGTTTAGGACATGTTCTAGCAGTCCTGCTCCTTACCAAAATGAGGTTAATCACAGCTTGAGCAGAGCTCTACAAGAAAAGCAGTTTTCATGGTTTAATCTTAATGAAGTCCAGATTCAGGCAGGAGCTGGGACAGTTTGGTACAAGCCCAAACCCATTGCCCCTGTCCCCTCCTTACCCTAGAGGTCTCGATTTTCACAGGAGACAGGAAAAATTGACGGTCATCCGTCCATGGTCATTATGATATGTCTTCACCATTGGGAGTTCACATACATCATACTTGGCCAAGTTCCTATAGATGAATTTATACTCCTATATTGCTGTCTTCCCCAATCCTGTTATTTATATAGAGAATCTTTGCATCTTTGTGAGCCTGTTTACTTTGTAATCTGGGTTATTAGGAATGGAACAAAGCTACCAGTTCACTCTTACTAATTGAGAGGTAAATCTAAGTTATTTTTGTGTTTTGTGCCATTTTCACAGAAAGGTAGGGGGGGATGAAATAGTTGTTTTTATATACCGTATTTATTCATGTTCTCTGAAGGAAGGCAGTTGGTATTTCTTGCTACAAAAACAGCTATACAGATACATCTATACAGGTATATATCAACCACAGTGGTGGATAATGGAAAGTGTGCCCTTAATTTTGGTGTGACATCACCAGCTCCATCCTCACTAGGTCCAGAGAGAAGCAAGACAGGCCTGGACTCTGGAGTACTTTATGCAATGTTGTAAGAAAGTCATTTGGTTACGGTTGGCATATTGATTCTCTTAAAACAGCCTAACAAAAAAAGAGGTAAATCTAAGGAATTTATAACCTGTCCCAGCTAGGAGTCATGGCAAAGCCTCCGCACTGTGCGACCTCTTGCCCAGGTGACCTCCCCCTGGAGCAGAGGCACCAATTCACACATACTTGTCCACCTCCAGCCTTGGGGATCTTTGCTCCTTATTTAATTTTCCTGGAATCAAAAGAGCTGTGTGTGCCTCCAGCCTACCCACCTTGTTCCAGACTCACCTCAAACCACTCGCCTCTTTTCACAGCGCGAGGCAAATCGAGGCCGGCATCTCTGTTTTAGCACCAGCCATGGTGCTTCCAACGCATTCCAGAAATAGCACCAGGAAGGAACAGTACCTGCTCTTCAGAGCCAGCTCAGGGCCTTCCCGCCCCTTCCAGGTTGGGTAAACTTTCTCCTTGCCCTGTGGTTACGCTCAGCAGAGCCACTCTCTTAAAAAACAGCATTGCATAAAGGTGAATTCAAAGGGTTTTTACCTGTCCTGGATGGAGCTCCAAAAAAAGATGTCCCCAGCCAACTCCTGCTCCTTTAACAGGCCTGGGGAAGATGATTTATGAATCCCTTCTTGCATTTCACAGTTTCTTTGCTGTTTCTCTTCTGGGTTCCATGAAAACACAGCGAATGCATATGTTATGTCTTCCATCTGTTAGCAGATAAAACTAAAACCCCCAGATTTTAGACAATGATTACTTTGCCCCTCTGTGCTACTGGTTATTACTGCTACTACAAGCCCTCAGTAATGCCCATGGCTAGAGCATTTCTCTTTTGATTTCTTGCCAGTTGTTTATAAGATTCATTGTATCCCTGGAGATTTATGTCAGGGATGGATTAAGGAGCAAATAGTTTCCAGCCATCTGCCTTTAGAAATCCTGAGCGTTTTTCATGTGCCATCTTGAAGAGATTTTGGGGCGCTAAGGCAAGAAGAAATGAAGCAGGCAGGTCACCAGTGCCACCAGAAATGCACATAAATGAAAACAACACTATTCTGGCTTTACCTCCAACTCCTTCATGTTGAGGAAACTTTCCTGCTCTGGCAGCATGCAGGGACCAGGACTGGGGTCCCCATTTCTGCCTCTCCCACCACACACTTCCTTCAGTTCAAAGTAGAGGTTTGGATTGTGCATCCTGCAAGCAAAATGCTCTTGACTTTGCTGCAGGGGTGATGAGAGCCTCAGTCCCTGCTAGGACACAGGCACAACTTTGAAGAAGAGGCTGAGATCATGTTACAGCACTGACATCCCCCTGTGCTGTCTTCCTAACCCTTTGCACATCAAAGACCAAACCTTTCAGTATGCAAAGCCCCAGAGCACCAAACCCACTTTCTTATCTCCTACCACACTGAGCTGAGCTTTACGCCAAGAGAAATGTCTTCCATTTCCCTCTGGGGGAAAAATCTCTGCAAATCTGTGCTTTCATCTCCTTTTAGCTACCTACAGGTGTGGACAGGGCTTAAACAGTCATTCTCAACATTTAGAGGGGGGAGAAGGAAGCCTGGAGCAGGGTTGTGTCCCCATTTGCATTCTCCTGTCCTTCTTCCACTTTGCAATGAAATGCTGGGGCAGAGCAGAGCTTGTGATGCTTAAAAGAGGAGTGAAAAGTTGTAGTGGAAGCAGAACAAAGGGAGAGTAGGAGAAAGGGGGATGGATATTTCCAGTGTCACCTTGCACTGAAGATTACATGAAGATCTTCCTTTTCCCTCAAGCCTCTTGATCAGCAAGATCAGAGAAGGTGACCCTCATCTTCAGTTCCCCTTAAGTCACACAATACCCCAACATTTTTTTTTCTGGTAATAGAATTCAAAAGCATGCAAGAAACATCTCCCATCATGCCTAGCCCCATCCATGCCCTTCTCTGTGGTCAGAGGGTGGGATGGTATCTGTTAGCCCTTCTGCAGCTCACCAAAGCCTCAGTGTTTCACCTGTGCAAATAGTCCCTATGTGACGTCCCCTCGGACTGCTTAAGTTAAAAATGGAGCCATGCAATTTAGCCCCTGCACATCTGTATTCCAGGCAGTGGTGAAAGACAGAATGGGGCTTCTCCAAAATAGCCTCCGCTTGGCTAAACAACCCCTCTGTCAACTGATGGCTGTTTGTCTGTTTTCATTTGTACAGCCCTCAAACCTAATAAACACCTCAAACATGAAAAGAAAACAGAGGGAGCAACGAGGGTAAGAAAAACAGGCCATTGACTGCCTTTTTAAATAGATCAGCATGGAATTGAGTGGCCAGACCTCTTTCCAAGTACATTCCTATGCTGAGATGAATTCACAGACTGCTCCTGTGTGATCATCTGGCAGGGACGTGGTGCTGTCACTCTGCATCCATCTCTTTGCAGGGCCAGTCATGTCTGTGGTCTGCCCAGAAGCTGACAGCATCCACAGAATAATGCCACATTTGAATTTTCCAGACAGCATTTATTTATTTTTATTATATGACTGATTCCTTTATTGCTGGCTTTTTAACTCAAGCCTGTCCATTGCCATTGTCCCTTTGATGAAAAGAAAACATTACATCTGGGACATATAATAAGGTTTTCCTTCCCTTTTCCTTCCTTCCCACTCTCCACCCCACTGTCCATGTGTTCTTCAGGTATCTTGCTGAAGCCACTTTCTTCTATAGGATCTTCCATCCACAACATTTTGCCCCCTTCAAACTCTGGATCGCTCTTAGTAGAGGTGAGATTTCCCATTTGAGTTGAAGGATCAGAGCCCGGCTGACTTCTTCTCACTCTGACTTCTGGAAAGAGAGAACTAGTTATGACTTGAAAGTCTCACTGCTCTGTCTGTCTTGGAAGCAATCAGGAGACCCACAAGAATGAGAAATGTGAGAAAATGCTCCGACAGCTCCTTCTGAATAACACTTAAAAAATCCTTGATAATCACTAGAACAGTGAAGGACCTTAAGTCTTGGCAGAAAGTCATTATAAAAGCATGACTAGTGTCAGAGAGCAGGGTTAAAGTCCCCTAAGTCCCCTCTATTTTGGTGTTTTGCCGTCATCAGTGCCTATTGCTAAGTGATAAGGGAGAGACAGAGAGGGAAGGAAAAACACATTGCAAACATCTCCTACCTTCCCATCTTCCAGAAGCTCATGTTTGAGAGAGAATGATCCCTGATGATCGCTGTTTTTTTGCAATTGTCAGGACACAAGGTTCACTGATTTTTGGGTTTGCATTTGGTTTGTTGTTGTTGTTTGTTAAGACTACGAAGATATCTGAAGTCAAGTAAGACATCAGTATCTCAGATCACATTTGCAAAGGTCCTCCTGGGTCCACAGAGTGGCACCACAAAAATATTCCTCAGAATGAGGGGGTAAGAGTCAAATATGTCCTTTCTGGGGTGTCAAAAGTCTGGAGTTTGAGTCATTTTCCCCAAGTAACTGGAGACCGGCAGGATTTTTGCATGTCCCCAAGTATCTGAGCTGTTAGTAAGTCAGAAAACAATTCTGTTTTTCCACAGTGCCATACTCAGGCAATGCAAAGGCACTTTTTAACCAGTTTCAAGTAACTGAGTGATGGGATCCTGTGTCCTTTCACCTCATTGCCATTTACACTAACTAGCTCCAGTTAATAAGGTTTTTCCATTTTCTCCTTTTGTCAAAATAGGTAATGGATATGACCCAAAGGGATCATTCTGTGTAATTATTAAGCTTCCACTTTCTATAAATAACTTTGAGGATGGGCAGGTTGTTTTCCCCCAAAGCACACCCCTGCAAAGTGTGGTGTTCAGCCACCAAGCTCAGGAGAGGGGGAATTTCACGGGTCAAGGGCTGGAGGTCAGAGACTCCAGGGGGGAAGAGCAGAGATGAGCACAGTGCCCACTCAAATTCTTGCATAGCACTGCATAAATGGTGCAAGAAGGTCTCTTTGGCCCACATCTTCACAATATTTCCAAGGTTTCATCCACAGGAGCATGAGCTACATTTCTGCCCTATAAAATGTGTGGAATACCCTAGAACAGAAGGCCTCTGCTTCCTAAATATAGCAGAAATCAAAGAGAAATGGTAAATGAACACAGCCATTGGATGGATACCACTGGACCTGTTCAAGATGCTGCAGCTTCCCCAATTTACTATTCCACCTTTCTACTGGAGCTTAATATGGGGTTCATAGTAACTGTATTGGTGCCTCTGTGTGGTTTAAAGGTTCCTGAAGCATTTTGCCTGACTTCGCACTCAAGAAAATGAGGTGCTACCATAACCCTTTGCATTGACCAACTGGTGGAAGAGATCCTCTCCAGCAGTAAGCAATAGCTAGGCATGGTAAAGTCTTCCAAGACTACATCTAGATTTGAGGGATTTATCTAACTGTGTCCACTCTTACTCAGGAATATCCCTGCAAAAACATTTCTCCATCTCAGCAAGCACAGCCAGAGGTTTCAAAACATTTGTCTGGCAGTTGTTTTTAGCACCATCAGATATAGTTATGTCTGGTAATGGCTTTCAGCTTGGGCAATGAAAAGAAAAGATGTGAGGGTTGTCCAGGAATTAAGGCAATACAGTTATTACCATTAATGGGGAGGTCAACATCTGGAAAAATTCTATGTCTGAGCAGGTGTGTGTGCGCTGCCTGGGTTGTCTGTGTTTCAAGCAATGTGGTTTCGAGCTTGGCTATCCGGGAGATAGCCTCCAGAAACCACTTGAAAATAGAACAAACAAAAGCATCTCCTCTTTCCATTAATATTAATGGCCCAGACATTACCCAATTTGAAGCGGAAGCTGGGGCCAATTAAGAAGGGTCTGATCTTCAGAGCTCAAATGGAAAAAGATTAGCGTACAGCCTCCCGGTGATCAGGGATCGGGAGATGTAAAAGCAGCCCAGGGACAGTGACGGAGAGAGATGAAGTGGGTTTCTGCCCTGGAAAGTTTTCTACTTGGAAGCTCCGTTGTCCAAATATTTTGCTACCAAATCATAACTGAGCAGCTTCTGCTGCCAGAATCATGTACGCTAATGTGAGCCGCTAGTAGATGACTAAACCAGGGAAAATGAGACAAATACGGTGGGTGGTGACTTGGGAGCTTTGGGGCTGATACCATACTCTGACACGGCTTCTCTGGGAGGCTAGATATGTCCTCTGAAGAAATGCGACAGGAAAATATTCCTCTCTGCTTTGTCTTGTATTCAGACTATGATGTTTTTGACATGTGGACCATTTCCCATCCTATGTCTATGTTTACAGAACCAGACACAAAGGGATATCAGGTATTATTATTATTATTATTATTATTATTATTATTATTATTATTATTTGGTAGCCATATCCATTATCTTCCAGGCATGAGTCAAATCTGGAAGCAGGAAAGTCCTGGTTTGGAAGCTTCTATAAAATAAGAATCTAAATGTTTCACCTGATCTTATCTGGACTCCCTGGGGACCATTGGAGCAGCAATTAAACATGCACTTGAGAAATGGGCTTGGAGCCAACAGAAAGGAATGTCCTTCCTAGTTGGAGAGAAATGAATGATTTTATTAAAAGTCCTGTAATATCCTTTGTGCTGTGTGTCTTGGATCATTCGGAGAAAATAAATTAGAACACTCAGGTATGTAGGAAGCCACCAGACAAGTTCACTTTTGGGTCCTCACCAGTACTACATGTGATTGTTAATTTTTGGTTTATGACAGAAAGAAAAAAAGAGAAAATAGAGGGAAAAATGAAAAGATTATCACATGAAAGTTATAAATTCTCTAGTTGTTCTCACCTCCACCACGTATTCATCAACCCAGCATCTCCCTTGTTCAGCAACCCCATGCATGTATATCTGTTCTTTACTTTATGCTGGTCTTAGAGCTTAAAGCACTGCAGGAGAATATTTGCTAAGAATATGACCCCTTCTACTATTACGAATAGTAATAGCATTAGCATTTCATTTTACCATTCTACTGGTGTGTTGTAGAAAGTGATAGTATTGTGCTTCTCTACTTTTATTCAATATCTGTGTATTTGTTTTTTCTTTCACAAGACTATTTTGCAATCATGTTTTCTTAAAATATATTTTCACTATAACTATTTTGTTTTGTCTTTGTAATAAATAAATAAATAAATAAGAGGTGAAGGAGGTGGATAAGTGAAAATATCATTTCTGGATAGCTTTCCAGAAGGAATAAATACTGATGTTGATGGGCACATTTGGAACCTCAAAAGTTTTTCCATTTTGTATTGCTTTTATCTTTTTTTTTTTTTTTAAACCATTCATTGTTCACCCTCTCTTCCTGGTCTACCCACTGGGAATCTTGTCCTGCAAAGCCATTTTGCACAGACTTATTTGCAGGCACAGTGTAGAAAACTGAACCATACAGACTGTAGGGAGAAGATTCCAGAGCAAAGTCTCTGAGGGAGCCAATATGTTTGCTGGAGGCTAATGATATGGAAATGGCCTGATCCTCCCCATTGGCACCAATGTTAGAGCATCAGCCCCTGGCATATTTCATTTATAAGTATAGATTTGAATGACCCTGCTACAAAACAGAGAGTAACCAAATTATGGTGTACCCCACAAGAAAACATGCCCTAAATTTGTGCTAGTGTAAAAAGAGCCCACAAATTGCAAGCTTAATCCAAGGCATGGCACTCTGAACAGACAGGGAAAATGGAGGTTGCCGAGTATTTTTCAAGGCTGAGCAAGTTCTTCCAGATAATTTCTCCTTCCGTGCTGCTCCCAAGGGCTCTTTATGTCCTGACCGAGATGTCTGCTGGACAGATGGGAAGTTTTAACCACAGGATCACCCTGCATCCCCAGTCTCTGCATGCAATCTCTCAGCACTTCCCAGCACAGCCATCACTAGGAATGCCAGCCACTGCTGCATGTGAGACGCAGCAATTCTCGCTCCATTCATCTTCGCAGCACTTACGTCTACGTCCCACTGAAATGCGCAAGTGCCTCCAGCAACACCTCCCTTATTATAGCACTTGAACTTGATTCCCCCAATGGAAATCTATTAATTCCTATTTTTATCTTAATAAATTTCACTTTATTCTATTCTATTTTATTATCAGATGGAAAATAGTGCATGAGCCTCTGAGGCCAAGACTGCTCTTTCTGCTGTTACCATCTCCTGTTGTTGGCAATGCGTGAAAGTTCATTGGAATGCCATTTTCCTCCTTTTCAGCAGCCTAGTTGCCTAATAAATTCAGCTTTCTGCTGTGCTCTGCTGCTGTCTCCACCTCGGCTGTTCAGGGGACACCGCTAGAGAAATGGTCTCAGCTCTCTCTTGAGGCACGAAACATGGCCCTGAACCAAAGAACGACATGGAATCAAAAAAGTTTACTCAAATCGGACTGGTCGCCAGAAAGCGCTCCAAGTAAAAAGTTGTTTTGCCTCTTTAATACTATTATTATTGTGCGTTGGCAGTAAAAGCATGAGCAAGCAACCAAAAGTTAGCTTACACTTTAAGAAGTTGAGCATAGACATTTTAATTCCCAGGGACTGTTGACTGGAGGTTTCATGGTCTCCATAGCAAACTTGTGCTGATGATCCAATTTATCTATCTCCCTTTCAGCGAAGTAGAGATTTCTTATAAGAGTTCTTGAATAGAAATCTGAGGAAAAGAGTGCCAAGGTAATCTTTGGGTCTTGTTTTCAGAAGCTGAGATAAATCCCAGAAGTAACGGTAGTTTCCTCTCCCTAGGCTTTCTTTCCAATGTTTTTGTTCTTTCAGTGTTTTTCACAGCTTTCAAGGGCCATGTTTTAAACAGAAAAGCTCCTGGCATTGCATCCATGATGAGAAACTTCTGCTGCTGCACAAAGCCCATCCACACAATGTGACATAATGACGGTATCAGTGACACATTCGTGAAAATGGCCATATCTTTTGCTGTGTCGTTATGGACTACCATCGTCCATATATCGTGTTTCAGCATTTAGGAGATAGTTGGGAATGGAAGATTCTTCATTCCACACTCTTCCTTTAGGTACTTCCATGGGAGCTGAGTTTTAAAGAAATCTCAATTATAAACCCCCAAAAAGAGTTTAAAACACAAACTTTTGAAGGCAAGGTTGAAGGAAGCACAAGTAAAAGCAGCAATAGGAGCAGAAGGCAGTCTGTGCCAGAACTCCCCTGCCCATCTGTGTCAGCACAAACATTGTCTTGAACACCTGGGCTCATTTAAAGTACTTGCACTCCAGGTGTTATCCCAGATGTTTTGGAAATCTGTGTTCTTTGAGGTGCCACTCGCCCTCAGACTGGCCCAAATGACAACACTGAAGAAGTGACAATGGAAAAGCTAGATCAATTTAAAGTAGAAACAAAGCAACGGGCATTAAATCATGAGAACAATTAGTAATTAACCTGTATGCCAGCTATAGAGCCTATGCTGAGTCACTTGGGCAAAGCTTCAGTAAAGTCATCGGGTTACATTGTTGGTGGGTGTCTAGTTTCTCCTGTTGTGTCTGCATCCACAGGGCTATTTTTATTCTTTTTACTAATGTCCAGAAACCCCTGCTGAGAATCTGCACTGCCACCTTGTGTGACTCTGTCTTTTACTTGTGTTTCCTTCAAAGCCTTGCCGTTTCTGCTACATGCACCTCCCTCTTCTTCCAGCGTCAGCTTGTTGATCCAACAACAAAAAGATTTAATTATCCCCAGCAGACTCATTCTATTCACCGTTTTCTCAGGCTCCCAAATAGATAGCTCCACACTGCCAGGTATTTTCCCCTTTTATTGTGGGGAAGATCCCAAGTCAGAACTCCCAGAGTTTTCAAGGCTTCCAAATGTGGTTTCTATTAGACCTGTTATCCCATCTCCTCGCTTTCTTCTCTCTGTATCCACTGATATAGAGGCCTCACTGCCTTGCTCAGAAATTCAAGGCTGATCAGACCTGGCATCAAAACTAATATCAGTGATCAAGTGCAAATTTACTGTTTTACTGGATTTACTTTGACTCTCTGGCTACTATAAATATGCCACTTAATGTCCCCAACAGCAGGTTCATTCTTCCTTGAGGAATGCAAGTTATACCAGAAGAAGATAGATGAGAGAGAAGGAGAAACTCTCCTCCACATTAATTCCTATGCCATGGACCTGCCTCATCAACATGGGTCATGTTGCATAGCAAGGGAGAAGAATTACTGTCCCCATCTTCTCTAGAAACATCAGAGATTTGTTCAGTCCTGGTGATATATTGAAGAGTCATTGTGTCTCCCATGACTTTCTCTCTCTACATATAAATATATATATATATATATATATTTAACATAGAAAACATCTTATATATGTATGGATATCTCTGGGGTCAAACATATGTTAAACTCATTCTGTAGGATTTTCTCTCAATGTAATTGAGATTGTAATGCCTCTTCCTTGTTATTTGCACAAAATTTTAGGAATTTGCTTCCATTAAGACTACTTTGGACTTGTCACAATGAGATGAAATTATGCAAAAGAGTTCAGAAATTTGGACACCTCTAGCCACACAGCTGTGCTCCTAATCTCACATAAAACCTTGCCTGAGAAAACTATCTTTCTTATGCCACCTTAACTGCAACATAAAATTTCATTCTATTCCCTGGTAGTCCCTCATTTTCCCAGGTCAGTCCTTGTATGCAAGAACACAGCACCTCTTACTTTCTTGGCCTGAATGGTGCTTGTAGAAGAAGGTGGAGGCTGCAGCTTCCTTCAGTTCCCTTTTCGGTTAATCTGTCCTCAGATAGATGAATGCACTGCTCTGTATGTGAGCAAGCTTTGGAACATCTCACCTCGGTTTAAATGATCTGGGTTCCTCTAGAACTGATCAGGTGAATCACACTAAGCTAACTGAAACCTGGCTTGCAGTAATTTAGTTTAATGCAATAAAGGTATCAAGTGGAGGAACAGAAGCCTAATAAGAATCTAATTAAGGTGATCCTCACAGTGCTTTCAAATATGATTATAGGCAGAGTCATGCTTTTTTGGATGTAGCAGGAGCATGTGGCTGCATTATCACTTCCAGCTGTTTCCTATTCTTCTCTCAGCTGCAAGGTACCACCACGCGGCTGTCTTGCATTAAAGGATTCTAGTCCACTGCTTAACACACACCTCCTTCATCTTAAACCAAAAATGAATGTGAGAATTGATTGACTTTGAACTCCTATGCTTTAGAGGAGTTCACATATGTAGTTTAGCTAATGAAGCTGTAATAAGTAGGAGGAGAGATAATATCTCAGATAAATGCAGGAGGTTTAAAACTGATCAAATATGGGATTGTCTTCAGTCCTTGAAGACTCCTCCACCTCCCTGAGTTCTCCCAGAGCTCCGTGTAGACAGTGAAGGTTTAGTCCATCCAGGGAATCCAGCCAGGGGCACAATTTGTATCCTGAAGCAGATGTCTTATTATGGGTCTGTTCAAGTTTTCCTAGAAAGTAAAGAAAACTTGGCTGGTAAATTTCACTTCATGACCTTGATTTCACCTTGATTCATGACCTTTATTTCATCCACATCTGCAGTGTCAATATCTCCATCTGAGCTAGAGAACTTGGCCTTTTATATTGACAACAGGGAAAGGGGCATTGGGGGGCCATAGTTTGTGCGGTCTTTTGCAGATGTCTAGCTTAGGATAAGATGAATGAAGATCAAGACTCCAGGGACCATAACGAGAGCCTGGTGTGACTAGATCAGACGTCAAACTCTACATTCAGCTGAAATGGATGTTCTCCATGAGCTTTAGAGAAGGTACATATAGACTGACAAAGATTGTGGTGAAAGAAGTCAGCACTTGCTCCGAAAACCATTTAAAATGAACCATCTCTACAGGTTCTCGGTAAGATAAGGGGCCTCATATGAACTGTACTGATTATAACTGCCAGTCTCAGTAAGAAACTAACTGTAACCCAAAAAATAGGTGCAAGATCCCAAACAGTATACAGGTGACATTATAGAGACTCTGTGTACTCTGCACAAAGCACTCAAATACTGAACAAGTGTGAGGCGTTCTTGTAGTGCAATAACCCATAGGTCTAGGGGTTAACTGGGTCCCCACCGTGCATACTGCTGGACAAATATAAAGCAAAAAGCAGCCAGTGCTCCCATGAACACGTCATTGAAAGAAACACAAGCCACAACATTTATTTTGACCCATGATTCTACTGTGAGCACCTAGCAGTAGTAGTCAGCAGTGAATACAAATGAAAACAAAAAGAGTGAAGAACGGATGAAAGAAATAGAGAGGATTCAGAAAAAGGCACACTGCACCAGTCTGGTGCAGGAGTGAAATGAAATTCATGTGTCTGAAAACAGCTCCTGAAACCTGACCATCATGCAGAAGAATGATGATTTGATGCCTGAATCAGGCAAAAAATACTTAGGGATGCAGAGCCACTATATTAATTTTTCCAATGGAAGAAGTTTTATCTGTAACTTCCAAAACATGATTTGTACTGTAGAATAATCCAGGCTTGTTAAGTCCATGGCTCATCCCCTAATTTGCTATATCAATATTTGCTTCTGTTTTATTAAAGTCTTAACGCTCTGTGACGTGATCAGGTATGTAAGTGTGAAAAATAAATTGCATTTGTACTCTTGCTCTCTGTTTGCCACTTAGGGCTAATGTTTCCTACCTTACACATTAATGTTGTACCAGTTATGCTTGGTTACATATTATTGCTCCAAGCAGAATAACTAACTTGACTGTTTTTAATCATCAGAAAGGTGTTTTTTGTGTAAGGATAGGAGAAGCCCCATCCTTTATTCAGGAGTGTATTTCTTACTCAAAGTTATTCTGGCTTCACTGTCCCTAATGAAATCTTCCATATGGAGAAAGACCTGGCACAATAAGTCTTTGTCCTACATGGTTCCCAAAGTGCCTCACAAGATCTGATTGGAAGAAAATGTTTCCACGTTACTCCCACTTGGCAACCCATGGTGGCTCCCTTCTAACCACAAGTTGCCTGCACTAGCTAAAATGAACTCAAAGGCAAAGAGATCATAATTCTGCAGAACTTTGCCCTTAGGTCAAGAGGATTTCCCAAATAAATGAAGAAGTGGCTCTCATTACCCAGGAACAATTACCATGTGGGAAGTGAAGAATGACTGAACTGTTTCAGACCAAGTTTTGGTGACCAGTGTTACTGTATTAGAAATTCACTCTTGCAGTCAAAGCTGATAGAGACAGTGATGGGCACAGAACAGTCTATCAGTTAGACTAACTGCATCCTAACCACTACCTTCTCCTCAAGATGATTTTCTTTCATCCTTAGTAGAACAGGTTACCTCTCTAAATTTTAGTCCTCAGTGGTTTTCACCAACTAGTTTAAACTGTGTAAAGGTGATGGATGTAGTCTAACCTAGAGGTCTAACTTTCTCTACTATCAAGGCATAGAGAGTCAGGCATTTCTGGAGAAAAATTATATCCGTTCTACAATCAATTTTCATTCTACCACTTAAGAGAAATGATTGCCTTGTAAAAACAATTGTCTGTGGGGATACTGTAGATGACTGTAGGTGCCCACTCACAGTAGACGGGCTGAAAATAACTACCTTAGAGGTCTAATGCTGAGACAGCTTAAGCTGGGCAAGGAAAGTTGCACTCGGAGGTTACTACTGATGCCATGAAATGGATTTGTCCTGTTTGTCATGTTTTCAGGTTTCTGTGGTTAATCGAGTCTACTGTGTTCAAAACAGTTCCCAACAAATATCAGATATTTTTTCCTTATTGTTCCACTTATATCCAGAATGCAAGCTGTCCCCTGCCTGGGTCTGAATCTGATTTAGATATAAACAAAGGTATGAATCTCAAGAGTAAGTTGACAGCTCCCATAATGATTTTATTGCCAGGCAGGTAAAATATCTTATCTTTAATATTATGAGTATATCATTATTATTGTTGCTATTATTGTTTTAAGTATTATTATTACTATTCCCATAAAGATAATGTCCATCTGCCTCTAGACCTGGAGGACGTGCAGCGTGTACAGGACAAAAAGTCAGTCAGTCCTAAAGAGCACACGGACAAAGACTAAAAGGAGGCACAAAAGTAGCAAGATAACATTGCTAAGCACATCAGAAGCAGTTGATGCCGCAGTTACCAGGCTTGACCAGCCACCAGATCCTTTCCTTCCTCGTTCTGCTCCACTGTTCCTAGACTTTGGACAGGAAGGAATTCATGGAGGTTTCTCAATCATTAATGAGGCCAAGGATGAAGAATTCGCAGTATTCTTATCCAGCCATCCAATTCTACATGTAGTAAGTTTTTTTTGTTAACTAGATGTCTTGAAAAGAAGTGAACTCAAAAGACTTAATGAGGCTGAAGATAAAGACAAAAGTGTTCTCCATATGAAGAGAGGAGTTCCAGAAAAACAAAAGAAAGAAAGAAAAAAAGAAAACACTTTTCTAGTCCTTCACTAAACATCTAAAAGATTATAATATAATACAAAAGGGAGCAATGCAGCTGTTTTGCCCTGGGATCAGTGCTATTGCTGTCTGCAAGGCGTAAGGGCAGAGAAACACCGGTCTCAAGCACAGGGAGCATGTACACACTCTGCATGTGTGCAGCATCCTTTGGCTCAACCACATTCTTCCCATTGTGGCAGAGACCACCATGCTATATGGACAGGAAGCAAAGGGAGGCAGAGCTCAAGAAAATGCTCCTTTACTATATCAATCTATAGACACACAAAGGAAGGCAACAGAAAACACTTGCATGGTTATGTTGCATGACGTTCATGTTCAAGCCCCTCTACTCATAAACGCTGGATTGTCTCCACTGAATGAATCCCCGTGTAGTAGAGACTCAGCTCTGAATAATCATCACAGTCTGGCCAAAACACTCTAAGAAGGTTCTGAAAGAAAGGTTGACATTTCACACTATGTCTCCAAAGCCTAGGTGGGTTTATTGATCACCAGCTACTGACTGATGATATTAATCTGATCTGTTGTTGCTCTCACCTTCATCCCAGCCTGAGCAAGATCTTCCCTCTGCCCTCCATGGAAACTTTTGGACAAGTATTACAGAGTCACTAAAACACTTATTTTAGAAAAGTTGTCATCTGTCAGTAAATATATATATATATACATACATATATATTTATTTGGAAAAATCCCATCCCATTTTCATGCCATGCTGTGCCAATGTAGTTACGATGCTTTTGGAATGATGGTCAGTGGTGTCAGTGGTGACTGACCACGGAGCCCGTGGAGGTGTCTCTGGGCCAGCTCAAGAACTCAGGAAACGTCTTGAAGTTCACCCTCTTTTCTAGGCACCTGGAAAGGACATTGGAGTGAGTGTTCATGCAATCCCCCTCCATGGACACCAGAGTCCTTGATTTTTTCCTAGACTCCAGGCTTAAATCTGTGTCCGCAAGTATTCACTGGGGCCAAATCCATAAACACATGCAATAAGGAGAACAAGACTAATGCTTTATGATTTATTTAACAACTGCATCAGCAGCAGGAGCCAAATTAAAGAGGCTGCAATGACTCTACAGAGTAAACTTTGTATAAAAAATAGCTTTTCAGAAACCACAACCCAGCCATTGACAGGATAGGAAAAAAAGCCTTCAGACACATTTTCCAAAGTGATTGCTTATCCTTTCCTTTTGGCATTCAGACTACAGACACTTAAAAGAGTTTTAATCTTTTAAGGATGGATTTTCAGAAACTTTATAATGATAAGGTCTCATTAAGTGCCTTTAAGTGCTCATTTAAATATAAGCCCTAAGGGCTCCCAGGTCAGGCTGAGAAGAAATAGAAAATCTGCCTTAACCGGGCAGCAATCTCAGCTCATCTCAAATAATGTAAATATAGCTGCCATCAATACAGCTATGCCAATCAATGCCAGCTGTTAAGCAGCACATCATTCACTTCTTCGAACAACTTGCCCAGCACCAGGACTCTCAGGTGGAGGTTTGGGGCCTGGGCATATAACAAATTTATTGGAATAAACTCTGCACCTAGCTATATCAGCCGTGAATAACAGCTTGGGCTCTGACCTTTCTGACCAACAGAGTTTAATGCTTTTAGCCACTGCCTAAAAGCTATAGAGAAGCCATCAAAGCCGTTATTTGTTTGTGACTCCAAACAAGGCACGGGAGAACGTGCCAGCAAGAATGCTGTGTTCCCACAGCCTCCTTGCGTAAATATTTTTCTTTTGTCAGCAATAAAAGGTCCAGGACACTGATAGAGAAGATAAGGGTGCAGCTGTGCCAGCTCTGCAGAGCTGAAGCAGATGGGGTGTGTGTTTGTTTGTCATTATCCTCAAGGAGATAAAGAGATATGGGAAACAAGTGGCTTTTTCAACCAGTGCAAGTTGCGCTTTGAAACATTAGTTATTTCCCACTGGCTTTCAACAGAAAGAGCCGGACTGCTCCTATAGTTCCTAGGGCCAGTAAATACTGGAATATTTTTCCTCTTCAAAAGGCCTGATGTGCAATGAAGCATGGCTAAGGAACAAAGATGATTAAGGGATTGGAGCAGCTATCGCATGAGGAAGGAGAAAGCGAGCTGGGCCTGTTTAGTCTGGAGAAGACTGGGAGGGGGTCTTATCAATACGTACAAATACCTGAGGGGAGAATGTAAAGAGGATGGGGCCAAACTCTTCTCGGTGGTGGCCAGTGACAGGACAAGGTGTTATGGGTGTAAACTAAAACACAGGAAATTCCACCTCCATGTGAGGAAGAACTTGTTTCCTGTGAGGGTGACAGAGCCCTGAACAGGCTGCCCAGAGAGGCTGTGGAGTCTCCTTCTCTGAAGATCTTCCAAACCCGCCTGGATGCGACCGAGTGCCCCGTGCTCTGGGTGTCCCTGCTGGAGCAGCAGGGTTGGACTAGATTATCTCTAGAGGTCCCTTCCAACCTCAATCATTCTGGGATTCATTGTACTACTTAAGTGCCTTTCTCCTAGAAAGGAATATCTGTATCTGAAGCATGGGGTCTGGGCATGTGTTCAGCCTGCATAACAGAGTGGGGATTTGGTCCCATCCTGCAGGACAGACACAAAGACTTTTATCCAGATAGAAATATCCTAATTTATATAGAAGAGTACATGCAAGCACATCGTAGAATATGCACGCATATGCACAATAACATCTATATTTAAATAGTTAGATGTAGAGGAGGATGTACACATTCATGTCTATATATGCTTATATTTCCATGCAAGTTCCTTGATAAAAATATGTATGTTGGACTAGATGATCTCTAGAGGTCCCTTCCAAACTCAACCATTCTGTGACTCTGTGTGAGTCTGTGATGCCTTATTTAGTCAAGTAATTTTGCACTGATTTACCCTCCTCCTTAATATACGTATAGTCTTACACTATAGAATACATATTGCTCCATATCAGGTAGCATAATTACATGGCTAGAGTTCATCTGATTAAAATCTGTACATACACAAGCACATTACATAGATGAGCACACATATGTACACACAAGTATATACACATATTTCTGTGTATCTAAGTATATATGCTGGCCCCCTCACAGACACACATTTCCCTATCTGTAAATATACTGTATATATATATACACACACATACATACCGATAGCCCATCTACAGATACATGTGCAGATTTATGGTGATTTCCTTTCCTATGGAAATGAAAACAGAAATAGTTTTAAAAGGAGAAGGATGTAGAATAAGATGACTAAGACTTTGAATGATAAAATTATGTCTTTTAAATAAACATTTCTGTGAGAAGATTTCCAGCCTTCATTCAATTATGTAATATTGAAAAAAAAAATCATCTTCAACATTTTTTTTCTGGTGTCTCTGGTGTTTAACAAACAAAGATTAACAATGGAAACTGCTCTTCATTCTGGTCAAATTCACTTTGCACCTCTCCAGCTCTGGAATAATGGATCTTAATCGAAATTTAAGTTACTAGTATCACAAAACATATTATCTGCTTTGAAATAAACTTTGTATTTCCACTATTTTTAAAGTAAATATAGATAAAATTTTTTAAAAATCACTGGTTCTGATATGAGTGAGTGGTTCGAGTACCTGTCCATGGGTCTGGTCTTGTTCTTCTCTGATGTATGGTGCAATATTGCTACACCTTGCTAAATGTAAATAATGTTTTCCTGGTTCAACTTTTCATTTCTCAATGTCCTCTAGGACATACTGAGTCCAGGAAATATGGATTTGTTTTGATGTAAGTAAAATGTGACTCAGAGGAGCAAGATGAGTCTTTAAAGATGGGCTCTGATCTCGCTACAGCCAGTGTAAATCCACGTAAATTGTTCAGAGAGGCACTAGGTCTACAGGAAGATCCCTGTGATTAAGATCTTTTCCTTCCTACTTGCCACAGATACTGTTTCTCTTCCTATTCTTCTCTTTCATAGTGTTTGATACAGCAGGATCATGCAAGATGATAGATAGATTGCCACAGAGTAGGAGGAACCAAGGGACTTGTCCCTCCTGTCTCACAGCTCTGCGGAGCTCTATGAAATGTTCTCAGTTCTCCACAAAATAGTTGTTCAGGACATCAGCGCAAAACTTGGGTATTAAAGGCTGCCTGAAGTGCAGAAACTTAAGTGGTTTAAATGCATACAAAACAACACTAGGGAAAAAGCCTTTGAATCACTCAATCACTTCCTTTTGATTTTTTTCCATTCTTATCCATTTCCCATCATCTCCGTTCAGTCAAACCCTTCTTAGGACTTTTAAATAAAATCATCAGTTCAAGACAGTGGTTCACAACATACGTAGCATATAGATTCAGAGACAGTCTCTCTCCCTACCCCAACGCTTTTGCTCTTTCATCTTCAGTAGAGAACAAAACTTCTCTTCATGTTCACATTTTGCATAATTAAGACTGGCCTACACATTTTTAAGAAAATAAGTCCAGTACCTAAGTAACACAGTAGTAGCTCCAGGACAGGGTAAACCAGGTGTCCTTAAAGTAATTAAGAATGGCATGGGCAGATCTTCAAATTTATCAGACATTTAATTTATTGGAAAAAAAATTGCTTTGGCCAAGCACAAACGTATCTTTATCCAGAGACACTGATGTGGTCATTTCTAGCAATTGAAAATTTGTCTTCATAAAACTGCTTTTCCCAGGATACAGTTGTCTTCATTTGCATGTGGGACTGTAGTGCATCATGGGAAATGCTGCCTAACCCATGGATCCAGCCTGTGGAGGAGGACAGGAATATCTGAACACGAATGTCCCTGGGGCTCTGCAGTCATATTTGGTTCTTGGTCAAAGTATTTTGGTGTTTGAGTTCCTGACAAGCAAAACAAAATGCCATTCCCCTCCCATTTTCCTGAGGAAAAGTTCATTTGTTGTTACTCTTAATAAAATTCACTACAGAAGAGAGAGAAAAAAAATCTGTTTTTCCTTACTCTTTAATGATTGAATAGGAAAATTCCTCAGCACAGGCAGTGCCTCAGGACCAGTAACCCTGAAATGATTAAAGGACAACCCTTTCCTCCTTGCCACTTAAATTTGAGTGGTTTCTCATGCAACACACCAAGCTTTTTTTTTTCTTCCCGATCAGCTAAAGCTGAAATATCCCTTTCTTGTGCCACATGGAGTTTCTGGCCTTGCAAGGAACAGTCCAACCAGTGACAAAATTAGAAGTCACAGAAGGAAAAAAATAACCGAGTAAAAGCATCCCCCAGCTCTGGACTAATCCCCTAAATTTCTGCTGCCTGTTTACTCAGGAAAAGAACATAAGGCTTTCTTTTCTTGTTTTTTCTTTCTTTCTTTCTTTTTTTTTTTTTTTTTCCCTGAGGAAACCAGAGAACTGTTTTAAAAATACCAAATCTTCAGCATTTTCACTTAATTACAGAGCAGAAGTTGGTGAGGGCACAGCATGGCTTCCTTTTTGTGCTGCCGGCTGCATTTTTGGTGGCTGCTCTTGTTGTTTCATTTTAAATGTTTCAGGCTCGGGTTTTGTTTTCCTTTTCTGGTTCGCCTTCTATTTTGGAAGCATCCTGCAGCAATTCTATCCTCCTGTTTTAGGAACTTTTGGTGCTGCTGTTCAAGTTTTGTGGAGGTTTCGTTGAATGCACAGCCCAGGCAGGAGCCAGCATGTGCAGAGGTACTGAGGAAGGGATTTAAATACATATAAAAGGATCATTAGAAATGGCTAAAATGGATCATTTTCCAGCCCTCTGTGGAGATAATACAGCTCGCTAGCCACTTCTTTTTTTGTGCATGCATAGGTGCAAGTAAATCCTTCTGCACATAAGTCATTTCTAAAATATTTTCTGCAACACACTCCTGTATTTCTCACTCACTCAACTCTGTAAAGCAGATACAGAAGGGTGTAGAAGAGCTTCTGCAAAGCAGATACATCTTTGCCAGATGCCAGGACACTAAGTACCACATGAGAACATGCAGCATCCTCACCCCAGGGATGCCCAGGGGTTGGCGAGGATGCAACCAAAATCTGCTTTTTGGGCAGAGACTGTAAACTTCCAGCAGCTGGGGAAGAGTTGGGCACAAGTGGTTGTCTCATCACATGTTGCTGCACTGGGCACCATGAAAAGGGAGAGACTGGGGATTTTTGTAGGCTTAAAACAACAGAATATCAGGGGGCCCAAGGAGTAGCCTGGAGTAGGAGCAATTGATCCCAGCAGCAGCATCTACACATTGACTACAGCCCAAAGTCTGACCATGAGAACAAGTGGATCCTGGCCCCTTGTAGGCCTAAAGATACTTCTCAAGTCATGTAGGATCATCAGTGTACCTGCTTGTTGGGCTTGGACTAGCGGTGTCTGCTCAGCTAGAGTGGGCTGCATTCAAGGCTCAATTTTCTCCAAATTCATATCTCTTTGCTTTTCTCTTTCCTTGTCTGCCCAAACCAAAACAGTTAATTACAATAGAAAGCAAACAAACAAACAAATCTAACCAAAAAAATAAACAAAAAAAAAACCCACAGGAATTGAGTTTTTGGAGGTCAACATAAAACAAATACAGAAGGAAAGAAACGCCCACCTCAAATTCTTTCTTTTTGCCCCAGTGATATAGATGCCAAATGTCATAGTTCTGGCTTCCTCACAGCAGGAGGACCCCCAAAATTCAAAACTTAAAATGCTCTTTCAAAACAATAACAATAAAATATAACCAGACAGTTTACACGTTTCTGGATGAATAACTCTTCTCAGACACTTTCCATTTCTGCAAGAGCTTTATACTTTACTTTTTCTTTTTTTTTTTTTCTTTTAAAGAAGAGGGAAGATAAAGAAAAAATATCCGAAATCTTTCAACCCTATCAGACATTTTCCTTACATATGGGGGATGTTTTAAATGTCTCCATATCCAGGGTGCAGTCTTGAATTCTCAGTGTATTGAGGAAACCACCTACCTAAGTGGAAATGTAAATAAAGGCTATTTGTAGCTAAAAAAGTGGATTTGCATGGCCCAGCCATCCCAGATAGCTCAGGCCTGGCTCTTACCACCTTCTTTGACTGCCTCAGCCAGACCACAGAGCTCACTGCAAGCCAAAAGCCATCCCCTCCGCTGCAGTTACAGCAGCCTCCTAACGATGATCTTAGCTGACAGTTTATTTCATGCAGCCGTTGAGCGCTCCAAGAACAGAGCAATGGCAAAGCCGCTATGGCTGGGATTTGGGACAGCAGAACCTCATAGTTACAGGAATTGCTTTTATCCAATTACTCCTTTTTTGCAATTCCTATCACTCTGACCACGTTCTCTGCAGTTACACTTGTTTTTGTCATGTCCAGCAATGGCATAAGAGGGAGGAAGGGGAAAACAGAGTGAGGGGGGAGCTGACCCGCAGCGTTTTTTTTTCCTTTCTGTAAGGCTCATTGCTTCCAACAACGAGAATTAAAGTAATAAACAGCCTATGCAGGGCCCCGCTCAGTTCCCACAGCTGTTTCCAGACATCTTAGCTTGCTGACCTCAAAAAAACAGCCTGATAGCAGGCTCTAAGTGACAATAAGCACATTAATGTTTATACTACTATCATTAATAATACTACTATTTTAGTTTCCTAAAGCCCCAGCCAAGACCATAACCCATTCTGCTAGGCAACATACAAGCTGTGAAGACCATATTGTGGTCATCAGCCCAACACACACAACTTAGCTGCTCTTGTCCCAGAAAAAAACGAGTTGAATCCTTCATACTCTGAAAAGCGGGACATTTCAACTGGTGTCAGACTGCCGAAAGTGAGGCCACAGGCTGTAATAACTCCAGAGTCAACAGATACAGAGGATGCTGGCCTGTAATGAGTAGATCAGGTGGGAACTATCACTCAGTGAAGAAGCCCATCTATTCCTATCAGCTAATTCAGAGGTATAAGCAAATAGCTGATACTGGACTCTTAATGTTTAAGTAACTAAAGCTAGATGAGACAAACCCCACCGTTTCTATGCAGAACTGCTAGACTCTGCCTTCTCTATACTCACTGTACAGAGGTGGTTGTGTCCTTGTAGCACTTAGACATCCGCATGAAGTCGCTAAGTATAAACTACACTCCTCGGTATCCACTGTATATCCATGAGGCAATTTATGACATTCCAAAACAGATGTCTAAGCTCTCACTCTCATAAGGTGTCTTACTATTCATTTACTCTACAAGGAGCCTTAATGATGATCTGTGACTAGACAAAATCCCTTTATTAGATCAAGTAGTATAATTATGAGCTACCTGCATAACCTCTCCCCTTTGTCTGTAAAGCAACTTATTGAACACCTGAAAAAAAAATTCTTGATGTCTCATGACCTTGCAGGCAACTCTCTCATCTCTTTGGCTTTGCTTGTTCAACCTAGATGTCTGGAGGAACAAAAATAATGAAGAATGCAAAGCACTGTCCCCAGTCTCCCTTGTCCAGGGCAAAGCTGTTGATGAAAGTCCATGTGAGCTTGAAAGAGTGGATAAACAGGAATTCAAAAGGGATCAACACAAAAATGCCATGACCTAACTGTCTAACACATACTAGACATCTGTACCAGTGAGACAGAAGATCAGAACATGTCTGATGTGATTAACCATGTGTACCTGGAAACTTGAAAGAAAAGCAGTAACAGGGTTGGAAAAGGAAGAACTGAGGCATGATTAAGAAAGACAGCCAAAGAGGACCTGTAGGCTAGACAGAGGATGGAAGGGGCTAATGGGCTGTCATAACATATGATTCATGCAAAAGAATCAACAGGTTTTGAGGAAAACAGAAGTTCATCCTTAGTGAGAGGTAGATCACATCCAGTGTACTGCCTTATGATTACAGGGATTTTCTCGGCCCATGGCCGAGATCACAAAATCAATCTGGGTTGCTGTGTGGCTCACTACTCAAGCTGTGTAGCTGAGCAGAGCAGAGGCAGCATCAAAGCAGTGTCAGCATGCAGATTTACCTGAAATAGCCAGCATTTTCACAAAGTTTAGGGTGAAATAAATGGTCTTTGATGGTGCAGAAGTCAAGGCCCTAGATAATGGGACATCAAGCCATGGTTTCAAGTCCTGCCTCCATTAAGACTGGGAGGTAGATGGCACCCATGAGAAAATGGATGGGATGAAAGTTGTTATGATGCCAAAAGGCAAGGCATGCCGTTTCTGCTGTCAAATCCAAAAAGAATGGTTTTGAAAACTCCAGAATGGTACTTTCAGCCTCCTGAAGGACTCTTTAGGGAGTCTGCCATTCTAGTGCTATAATCTAAGACACAAGACTTTCATTTTCTAGCACACACCCAAAAACCACACTCCCAAATGATCCTGGGATTATAACCTCCTTAAACCCTTCTAGATGGAGATATCATAGCTCTGCCCACAGAAGACTGACATCACAACAAGAAAAGAAGACATTGAAGGAACTTCATGCTATTTTACAGGCAGTATAGAAACAGTCTCAAAACAGTCTCTCCCTTGACTGATAATCCAGCCCAGATTAGAAGTCCAAGTCTGAAAAATATGGCTCATAACTCTTAAAGGTCAGTAAAGCAGCCAGTATTTTATTTGGCTTTGCACTTCATAACAGATTTCTGATAATATAGAGAGAAAATCAACAGTTCCTGCTCTACCACTCTGCACAAAGTTATATCATTCTGCCTCTTGCTCCCAACAGTATCCAGATGCCCTAACTGAATTTAACTGTTCCCTTTAATATAAGGTCCTTTACAATTGTCCCTTTCACTCTAGTGGAGCCACCACTGTAATAACATTTCTGCCGACACAGGGCAGGACACTGGGTTCTGCTTTCAGTGCTGTTTGCTTTGTGAGGCCCCGCTGGGTGACTGGCCCCATTGTTCAAGGGCGGACACTCTGAGTCACTTCTCCATGTAGAAAATCTGTTTTCTATAAAGAGCTGGCAACCCCATGAATCATTTACCTTTGTCACTAGTTGGAACCAAAGGGATAAGCGAGGACTGGGCACTGAGAGCAGAAGTTGGCTTCCTCTGGGAGATACTTGGTGAGTTAGATCTCCAGCACAGTCCAAAGAAAGAGAAGCTCCATAAAGGACACCCATGGGCCCTAAGCTGTTGGACCAGATGTGGCCTAGAAGTTTCTCCTGGCCCAGAAATAGGAATGAGTTATTATGAGTTGCAAAGGGAAAACATGCCTCAGAGACATCCTTAAAACGCTAACCAGGCCGCGGGTGTAACCCCTTTCCCCATAGGGCTGAGCTTATACTTTCTCCCCAACTTAAATTACTCCATGGAGGTCATGCTTACACAAGCAGACTTCTTAACTGATGTGTTCAGCTTGACACTCTGAAATGACTCCAACCTCACTCTCCTCTGCAGCTAGTCAGGGACATCACATAGTTACAGGAGAGTACCACTGTTTTACTTTCACTCAGTGACCGTATATGTCCAGTTCAGTTTAGATCTCCTCAGTCCAGTTCCTGAAGTTCTGGAGTAGAGAAAGACCATATGTTGCAGAGTTAGCTTTGACCCACAGCCTGTCACCTGGCCTTCCTCATGTCTGCAATGTGACTTTGAAAAGACCCTAGGTCAACCTGTGATGTGACCTTAGATACTGAGCATGCACCCAGCTCCCCAGACATGTTACCATTATTAGGCATCCTACAAAAGATCTCAACTACTAGAAAACATCTAAGAAAATCTGCTCATTGAAAAGATGATGGTTCCACACTTGAAATAAATGATTACACTTTTGTTTACATAGTGACCCAGATACTTTGAGCAAGGAACGAAGATATAAAGAAGATTAATGTGGACATATTAATCCTTGCCTGTCTGGTTGGATATGAGTAGAGCCAGGTCCTAAAGAGCCTCTTCCAAGATGTGTTCTTCTCTCTTTCTCCAAATCACAGCTACACAGTCCAGAACAAAATCGACCTCATTTCTGACAATAAAATAGATCTCAAAAAGGTTCTTGTTCAAATATCCTCCTGAACACAGGCTGCATTCACAGGATGGATCTGGATAGGATTCCCTTTGTGTCTTTAGAAAATCCCTAGCCCAAGAAAAGAAAATAACTGGAGAAAAATCCAAGTCACACAATTGGGATATGAACACACATGCTTAGATCTGCTCATCTGCTCCTTCCTACAGGAGCAAAATCACTGCAAAGTGCCTTTTGAACCAGGCTGTTCCTTCTTAGCACAGGAAAAAAAAAAAACAGCCTTGCCATGATTAAAGGCAATGAGGCTCAGCTGGAGAGCAAATCCAATAGGCCCAAGTTCTATGGCGGATAGATTTCATATCATGGGTACACTAAGCCTCACTGAGTTTGTTTTCGCGTGGTCCCCTCAGAATGGGTCACATACTTGGTGATTTTGTGCAGCTATGTGCATGCAGAAATGCCTGTCTGTCTCCTGCTGCATCCCCCTTGCTGCTTTTAACCCACGTGCCCATATCAGCTAAATTCAACAAAAAATCTCTACAAGTTTCTGCAGGGCTTAATGAAAATCAGTATCCAAACAGAGACAATATCCTTTATCTGGAGAAAGGCTATGGTGATAGCTCTGACTTTATGTATGCCTGGAGAGATCATATGAAGATTTATGAAGGCTCCAAATAAGATGAACAGATCTTCTTAGCTGGAAGAATCTGCTCCTCGGTCACAGAGAAGTTTCTGATGCTCTCTAAGGTGCTACCTCACACAGGCTTCATGTATGATTCAGTGAAAATAATCAGCTAACCTGGAAACACTTTGTAGACCAGACATCCTGATTTCTACCATGCATAAAATGGCTTAATTTTGTTTGCATAGGGTGTTTCTTTTTTTTTCTTTTTTTCTTGTTGGGAGGGAAAAGGGGGGGAAGGCAGCAGAGAGTTTTGAGCTATTAGAGAGCCAGTGACACATTCTCAAGGGGAAGAGGAGAGAAATAGAGACAAAAAGAGGAAGAAAGAGGGAAGAAGGAATGATAAGGTGATTATATAATCATTTAACTTCATAATCCAATGTTCGAGGAAAGCTAATATTAACTAATTTGACCTCAGTGAATTGCCAGCATTCACTATCAATTCGTTATTGAAATCAAAGTCATTGCAAGTATTGACAGGTATATCATTCTCCCCCAAATAATTTTACCTGGATTTCCATGGTGTATGATTTAGCACTCTGTCAGATGATCAACTTCTGCTGAAAACATTAAAATCTGTAAGGGGGGCAAGAGATTCCTGTAAACTTTTCCATGAAAATATTTTTCAGGATATGAGCCAGCTGCAGAATTGAGTGGTGTGGAGAAAACCCCTTGGAGATGTCAAAAATTCTATCCCCAGAGGAAATGTCATGTTTCTGACAGTGACAGCCTTTTCTTATCTGATAACTCCCCGGCTCATGCATTTAAAAAGCTGAGATTGTAGCGGAAGGATGAATAAGGATTGGCATTCGTCATTAAAAGAGGAAGAAATGCTCGGATGACAGAGCCATTCTCAGGCTTAGATGAAGGCCGGATTGTGAATTACACAAGCACCATAGAATTATATGCAACAACATATACCAGTGACTGGATTGAATGTTTCTCCATATAATTTGCTGTCATCTCACTGATGTGGTCAGATTGGAAGTTTATTTGCAGGCATATTGCAATTCTTTGCTGGCTTTAAGGAAAGAAAACATTTATATTGGCCAGACGTTTGGGATAATAAATCAAAAAATCAGCAATCCATTAAAACTATATAGATAGGAACACAAAGGCAGAATTCTGGACAAATTACAGAACCCTGATCATACTTCTATTAGAGTAAAATTAAGCAGTAGATGGGCATGGCACTTGATGCACAATTAGGGATATTTTAAAGGCTTCTTTGAATGGAGAAAATGGATCTTGTCTTGCAGTGGGTGCGTGAAGAGGCTGAGTTCCTGTACCCCAAAACTACTGCCCAGAATGGCAAAAGCCCTTTCACCCCCTTCTGACAATGACTGTAAGTCTAGTGGTCACAGAGCAGGCAGAGGTCTGGTGGGCACAGACATGTCCAAGACTCTAGATGACATTTGAGATCGGGTGCGATGGCCCAAAGTGGGGGCTCCACCTGTTAAAAAGTCTCCAATGGTATCAGAGGAACGGGCAAGGGAAAGTCAACGCTGCCCGAAGCATGTGGTGGGTTTGCCATGACCACAGTGGAGAGATCTGGTTGAACGTTCTGGGTGAGAGAGCATTAATGGGGGGAGAAAAAGGAAACCTAGGCTCCCACCAGGTGCTTGATAAAGAATTTGGCCCAATATATCCCCCTGGTCCAGGCCGTACTCTTCACTGCAGCTGTGGTGAGATATGAAAAGGTAGAAGAACATCTCTCCATGGCACAGCTCCAATTGGGAATTTTATTCAAAGAACCGAACTCTGCCTGCATAAAACTGTTCTGAGAGAGGAGACTGGTAAGAAGAGGAAGCTTGTCCATTCGAAGTTATGAATGATTTTTAATGAGTCTGGACCATTATTTCATCCTCCAGCCGAAGTTCTGAGGCTCCAGGAACTGATGGTGGAAATTGCATGACTGATTTGTCAGAGATTCTCATGGTCATTATTTTTAGATCATCTGTGTGTGGTGCAGTCTTTACCTCAGCTCCGTATGAGTCAGTTGGAATCGACTACTACTTTATGTTATACAAAAGCCCTTATTTTCTCTCAAAACCCTGGCAACAAACATACCAGAATGCTGTCATCTTCCTTGGCTCTGAGTGATACCTGAACTACACTCTGCCAGAAGCAAAATGCATTTTGAAAATGTACTCTGTGAAGGAATGGAGTAATAAAAAGTGTTGTAGGGACAACATGTGACATTGCAATATACTGGAAATGAATGGGAACATGTACTGATTCTAAGCTCAGCTGACTGACAGGAGCTACAGAGGTGCCAGAAACAGTGATACTAACATTAAAAAAAAACAAAAGCACATGTAATTGAAGCTAGAATCTGGCATTTGCAGTGCTAATTTAAACTTACAAGACGAGTACGTAAGGTAAGTGCGTAAGTCAATAATAAATTGCCTAACAGTACCTGGGGAAAAGCACTTTTATTAATAATCTGTTAAGCTCATGATCCCATTGCAAAGGGCATTTTTTTTTCAAGAAGTGCCAAAAGATCAAAGCTGTGAAGGAAGCATTTGAGGATTTTTTTTTTTCCTGAGAATAGAGAATTTCCCAATACGCTATGGAATGCCACTTGCTGATTGATGTTTTTTAAACACTTCCCATTAACCAAAGGGCAGAGTCTGGAAGAGAAGCTTGATGACTTTGTTGCCCTGGGAATCACAGCAAGAGCAGAAAAATCAACAATGTAGATATGATCGCTGGTTCTTGTTAGGAAAAAAAGAGAAAAAAAAAAGGGAGGGGGAGAGAGAGAGAAAGGAAAGAGAGAGCTAGAACCTTTTGCTTATGAATAAGTCCCAAAGGAACTCAATGCATATGAAAAAAAAAAACTATTATTTAAAAGAAAGAAAATTCTGGGAGAAAAATCTTTTTTATGCTTGATACAGAACAAGACTCTGGTCTGCATCTGGTGCTGTTAAGTTATGGAATTTCTGTACTGCAAGATGGACATCCCTTGACATTTGTGCAACACGAAACCGAAAAAAAAATGCTCTTTGAAATTGATGTCTTACTAGCGGGGGACATGCAAATGGACAAAATGAGAAATATCTCCATCTATTTGAAGTCTTAGGAGCTGCCACCACTTCACAGAGGCTACACTGGGAGACAACAGGAACATCTGTGATGTCCCACGAGACAAACTTTGTTGGCCATCTGGTTTGACATGATAAAATGAGGGAAAAATCAGGGTCCTCAAAAGATACAGCAGATAGATAGAAACTCTCTTAGCTGATGAAAAAGCAGTAGGAAATATTCACTTTTAACCCAGAAAAGCCTTTTGCTTTGTCAGCCTGTTAGATGGGAATGGGTTCAAAGGGAGTTGTTGATGCTCAGGCTTTGGATAGTGATGAATTTGTGAAAGGATAGAAGTGAGCTTAGACTGACTTGACACCAAAGACTGGTGAAAAGAATGCAAAGGAATATGTCAATAATATGCTTTAGAATACAAAAACATGTTGTAATAAGAGTCCTTTGTCATCCTCTTGGACACATTTCCTTTACCTCTTCTAATTTCTGTCTTCTCTTAGGAATAGGTCCCAGTGCTCCCAGTATCCAAAGGCACGGAATTGTCTCCAGATAGGCTTCATTCAAATAAAGCAAGGGAATGCTGACATTTCTGAGTCCCTAGACCTGGCACAGAAGGTGCTCACCAGAGGTGCCACAGGAGCAGACACAGGTTTATGTGGTGACTTATTATACCTCAGGAATTACTTGAACAATGAACATTGCTAGTTACTTAATCTAATAATATTGTCATTAGAAGCTGCAATTCTAGGTCATATTTATCTGAATTGTTAGTTATCATTATTTCAATCTGGAAAGGGCTGTTCGAGGGAATTGTCCCTTCAACAGGCCTATTCCATTCCAACCCAGCCTATTCCATTAGTAACATCTTACACTGTGAAATGTAGGAGAGGTAAAATTCAGATCCATTAAGGTGACTCCACCAGACATTTTGGCTTTGGGTTCAGAATAACTAAAATAAATTAGCATCTGAGCTCAGAATTTCTCCCTGCATACTCGGTGTGCCGCATAGAGTAAAGAATGACGCATTAGACTTAGTAGCAATGAACACACATTTAACTCTTGTAAGGCCACACCTAAAATGAAAAATGATTGTTAATCTCATCATCAAATATTGGGACCTTTATATTGGCTGGAAGGCCAATAGTCTTCTAGGCCAGCTTAGACTAAACTGTTATTTAGACCCTCCAGAGGGATCTTGAAAGATTTTCAGACACTTAAAAATTCAGCCAGTCTTTAGCAGAGGAGGAAAATGGAAACAGTTCTGCAAGCACCTATCTTAAGAAAGGATGGGTCTTATCCAACTTTTAAGTAGCTGAAAGTAGGAGAGAGAAATTTTCCCTTGTACAACTTCCGTTATGATCTATTTTGAAACTCTGCAAATGCTTCCAAACTTTGAACCAAAAATGTAAACTACTCTAGCAGTTGCACGATCTCATCACACCCTGAAAAAGAGCCAAGACATCTATACAAAAGTATACACCAGCCCTTTGACAAATTTTGACTAGCACCTAGAGAGTTCATCACTGGGCCAGGAACCAGCAGTTCTGGACCCAGCTCTATTTCAAAACAAAGTACTTTCAGGATCTTCAAGTCTCATGAAACAACTTCTCCATTCATCAGAAATCTGGTATTGATTTCATCTCTTTAACCATTGCACACAACTGCTCCCATATTACTCTTCTTCTTCATCAAAAAGAGTGGAGACACAGATCCCTTTTTCCATAAAAATTGCCCAAAACATGAGTTATTTCTTTCTCAGAGGAATTGATTCTCCCTGAACAGTTGTTTAACAGCCAGTCCTTAGAATATTTGATATCTTTTTTTTTTTTTCTCTTTTTTCTTTAAACCCTTGGGTTTGACCAGCACTTCAATCCAATCTTAAAGATGTCTCTGTTTTCTGTAACTCATAACAATATCATGGGCCAGTTTCTCATCAAAACTAAATCATTTTACCTCCTTTGACCTCAAAAGGAATAAGCTGATTGGCACCAGCTAAACACCCTCATCTCCTCCCAAAGGTTATGCTGATTTATGGCAGCAAGGGTCTGACTCAATATCTCTCAAACCCCTGTCTTGCTTTTGTGATAGACCTCTGGCTGCTATTAAAGTTCAACATCCTCTTGGAGCATCTCCTAGTAAACCCAGCCAGCAGTACTGGGTCAGAAAGGAAAGCAAGGCTAACTTTGAAAACAAAAATGCCTTTAAAGGCATTATTTTGGGAGGACTTTCTGTAGAGGAGTCCAAAAGTCCTCCTCTTTCTCAAAATTGTTTTCCATGTCTTTTTTTTCCCTTGCAGATACTCTGAGATGTCTGAATGCAACAACTTCCATTTCTCAGAAAACCCCCGCATATACAAGCTGTTAAAACAGCCACCCCTCTGCACTCTCTGTGTTACTTGGGGCAGAAACCCACTGTTCATTGAATCACGGATGCATTTACCAGGATCCGCTCTTAAAGGAAGCCCTCAGGGTAACAGTCTTTTGAGATATCCTTCACAGAACTATCTTTTCTCCCTTTAATTATATAATGAAGCTGCACTGATTTAGGTATTTTAGAGAAAGGACAAAAGCAAGGAAAAAAAGGATGAAGGGAGGGAGAAAGGGCAAAACACCAAATTTTGCATCTCATTAGGCTTCATTTCTAGTGCTGCTGCAATTGAAGTGCAAAGTTCCTTCTAAAGATGACAGTATCTGTTTCTGTGGCACCTGTTTCTTTCGGGGGCATTCTTCATAGGATCGTAGAATCCTTAAGGTTGGAAGGGACCTTCAGAGATCATCTAGTCCAACCCCCCTGCACACGCAGGGTCACCTAGAGCACACGGCTCAGGACTGCGTCCAAGCGGGTTGGGAAGATCTCCAGAGAAGGAGACTCCACAGCCTCCCTGGGCAGCCTCTTCCAGGGCTCTGTCACCCTCACTGGCAAGAAATTTTTCCTTAAGTTCCTGTGGAATTTTTGGTGCTTCAGTTTGTGGCCATTTCCTCTAGTCCTATCAGCGGCCACCACTGAGAAGAGGC
>VZSV01000002.1:18942075-18984436 GCA_013398735.1 Nothocercus julius
GGAGCTTGCCCAGAAGGATGCTGTGAGGGTAGGTGTCAAAAGCCTTGCTGAAGTTGACGTAGATGACATCCACCGCTCTCCCCTCATCCATCCAGCTAGTCATTCTGTCATAGAAAGCTATCAGGTTAGTCAATCATGATTTCCCCTTGGTGAATCCATGCTGACTACTCCTGAGCACCTTCTTATCCTCCACGTATTTGGAGACAACTGCCAGTATGAACTGTTCCATCACCTTTCCAGGGATGGAGGTAAGGCTGACTGGCCTGTGGTTGCCTCATTTCCCTCCAGCCTCTCATTTCCCTACAGCCTCACAAAAAAAGTCTCACCTATGAATGTTGTGTTCTTCTTCATATTTGATCATGACAATCCTAAATAAACAAAAAAAAAAATACACCAATGATTGTGCTCAGCTACTTGGACAAGTCATTCCAGTGTCTTGTTTCAGCCATTGTCCTACTAACTACTTTACAAAAAATATCCAATCTGACTTAAAATCAGAATGTCTATCAGTGTCTAATAGTGAAGGCAACAGAAGGAGGCAACAGAAAAGAATAAAACACATCCATCTTGCTGAAATGCAGCTTAATACATTCATGGAAAGGATGTTATGATAGACTAGACTATTACCTCCAAACCTAGTGATTCTGAAGCTTCAAATCATGAGTTTGAGGCAGGTGGAAATTTCCACAGGTCTTGATAGCAGTCAGTTTTATTTCACTGCCAGAAAAATGACTTCTGGCATCATCCCAACCAAGTTCTTCAGCAGTACTCAAGTTTCTGAGGATCAAAATGTTTCCTTCTTTGCATTTGAATTACCCTTTGAGAAGCAGAATTGCAGAACTGAAAAAGTGTTCTGACCATTTCTCTGCAAGGTCAAATTTTCAGTCCTGCCATGAATGTGTAGTAAGATCAAGCCTAGACCAAGTCTGTACCAAGGGTACAACCCAGTACCTGGCTTTCTGTGGTGGCCAGAAGTCAGTAGCTGGAAAGACACATTAGACAAGTGAAATCATACAGTGATGCTATTCCAAAACAGTCTCTCAGTCTTTAGTAAGATCCTTTTTGTAAACTCATGCAAAGTTTTGTTCTTTACCCATGGCACTGAGTTGCATGATTAACCATGTATGACATGAAGGACCAGAACTTTTAACCTATTTTGAATCTGTCACCTGGTAATTTATTGATGGAGAATTTCTTGTTGAAAGTCTCTCTCTTCCTAATAGCTGTAGCATCTGTTTGTTTGAGCAAGACCCCAGGAAATAGGAGACCAAGGGAAAAGTAGGCTACTGACATGAAAAGTGTTGAAGTCTGGAGGTCTTGGTCTGAGGTAGACATGACCTAAGCTAAGAAGTTAACAAGCAGTACTAGGAAGATAATGCATTGGTTGTAACCTTCAAGTACAGTTCTTTCAAGATACACAGAGTAACACCATAACAGTGCAACACAGCTCTTACCAGGTGAAGGTTTCAAATCAGGGACCTGCATCTGATACTTGAGGCACCATGCCTTTTCCTTCAAGGCCCATATACAGTATGCATGACTGGCATCTAGGTGTGTTTATTGCTCTGTATTTAGTATATAAAGCAGTTTGGGTCAGCAGTGGCTGCAAAATAACCAGAGGGTTCATAGTCAGTGGAACCACTGGATAATTCATCCAAACTCATCTTCATTAGAGACCACAAATGGAAACACTATGGAAGGGATAAAGCTGCAAATAAATGAATGTGAGTTTCATGTTAAACATGTTTGTGGCACCCTTAGGTTTATGATAAAACAGCAGGAATAGAGCACAAAAACCTGAAAAAAATATTCAGTGAAGCCTCCTGTCACCTGAAATCAAAGGGAATGTTACAGTAGGTGGTAATCAGCTCTATTTTAAGGCACAGATCAGGGCAACTGATGAGGGCAACGCTCTGAAATTCTATTCATTTCTATTATTCATTTCCATACCAAAACTATCTGGCTCAAAAATTAGCACAAAAATAAGTTGATTTTCAACTAGGAAAAAAGTTCAAAGGCAATACTGAGCAGACAGAGATTATTTTGAAACGCTCAATTCTGTAAGAAAGGTTTCATTTGAGAAGCAGGGATAGTGCCTGTAGTATCACTGGTGTGCTCCTAGGGATTAATGTAGAGGAGACAGATAGTCATGGAAGATGTTCACAAGGAGGTGGAACAACTCAGCAGAGGTGTGAACATGCAATTTCTTTTTTTTTTTTTTTTTTTTTTCTGAGCACATCCCCAGCTTTAAAACTCGTATCAGACTGAAGAGAGTTGGTACTGTGCTAAATGCTCTCTGTTCACACAGGTGCATTAGGAACATGTAGGAAGATGTGGACTTTCCACTCAGGCCACATAAGGTAAGTCAATCCCACAGACAGAGAAGGCAAAATATCTTGGCTCTGACAATATCCAGGAACAGACATCAAAAGGAAACTATAGGAGCAAAGTGGGCACAAGGTGAGAGGCTGCAGCTCAGGAGCTTCCTAAGAAGGAAGTAGTACCTTTGTATGTAAGAGTCCTCTATGGTCTTACGTCTTCCCTGGGTTTGCCTAATTAACTGCTGAACCCTTAAGAACTTTTAACACTTGCAGCATCTATGACAAGAAATTCCATAGCTTAAGTATACTCCATATGAAAAATCATCTCCTTTGACTTCTTCTGAACCTGATAACCAGCAATTTTATCTGATTTCAGAAGCCCCTATAAAGCAAGAGGCAGAGTTACAGCTTCTTAGTCACTTTCCCCATGCCATTCAGGATTTTATTGACCTAGAAAAGAGAAGCTCCTGGAGCAGGTTCAAGCACAGTGAATTCCACACCTTGCCTAACTTTCCATCACCCAACTGGCTCAACAGCATCTTCTGTCAGTGTATTTAATGGTATCCTAATAAATAAGTCATACTTAGGTGCAAGGAAACTACTCCTGCTCTGGATGGCACATTCTGGCTGAGAATAAGACTATGTTTTGAAAAAAAAATCCGCTATGGAAAGCAGAGAGGTCTGAGCTTGAGAATAGCTTTGTGTCTTTACTGAGAGAACAGAAATAGCCGCTATTGAGAAAAGCAGGAAAAATCATTTATGGCTACCTCCTCTTCCCTCTGATCTCAAAATCAAACTTATATTGACTTGAGTGCTTGAAAACAGTAGTCGGAGGTTCAAAGATACATAGGACTTCCATGCATGGATTCCATATAGAACAGGAATTCTATCCTCTTAAAAATATATGGCAGTATCTCAAATTCTTGCCTCCCTTTCCCCTGTTATCCTCACCACATCAGTGGCTGGACTGCTGGATCCCCCTCCAGTGGGTGGAGGTTATTTTTCAGATGTCAGATACATGCAAACTTCTCATCTTGTGTTATGAAATCAATGATGCGATAAATTAATTTAGACTCCTTCTATGGCTGGAGGGGAGACAAATGGATGAAAAGAAAACAGGACTCTGTTGTTGTTTTGTTATGCGGTTGGTGAGGTTTTTGTGCTTGTTTTAAACCACCCTTCAAGATTTTGATGCATTTTGATGTATTTTGGAGGTTGAAACATGTAGACGGCTCATACAAAGCATATGTTTATAAAAGAAATACAGGATTTTTTATCTTTTCCTAGCCTTAATCTATTTTCCCACTACAGAATGGGACAGAAGGAGCCTAAGGATATCAGTTAATAACAACATAGCATACACACAAATACATATTAAAGTGCTCACAAAATGCTCATTTTTGACACTCTTTTAATGCCTAGAGGCTAAATCCTGATCCTTCCAAGCAGGCAGGAGTCTCATTGAGGCCCTTTCTTGTATGAAACATTGGAAAAAGCAAAGTTGGAAAAAGAAGTTTGGCTTCAAATTTGTGTCCTTTCACAAGAACTGCCATTTCTATAGTAATTTCTAATCATCACGAACTAAGTCCATCTCATTTAACATAAAAAGAGAAGAAGGAAGCAGAAGCTGATTTTTTCCCAAGAATTGTGCCACAGTACTCTAAAAGGAGATACTTTAGGATATAAAAATGTGATGGAAACATTGGCTGGGCAAAAAAGAAACATCTCTTTTTTTTTTTTTTTTTCCTGTTTAAATGATGTGTCACATTCATAGTGACTCTTTAGTCTCTCCTACAGCTCCTGAAATTATGCTGCGATGATCCAGTCTTTTCAGGATTAAAGATGTCAGTTTGGGAGCTGCATCCCCTGATTTGCTAACTTCAGCAGGAATTCATCAACTCTGAGGTGTTTGGAACAAGTCATGGTAGGCTTGGAGAATGGGACCTTTCCAGAGTAATGTTGTATGGTTAATTTTTTTTTCTGTGCTTTACATACTTATTAGGAACATCTTCCCTTTCCTAAGCACCCGCGATCAAGTATTGTCAATAGGAGGCCAACGACTGACAGCAAGGCTCCCTTAAGGATTCTATAGAAAATCTTCCTCTGGTTCTGCAAGAAAACAAACTCAAAAAACCTACAGCAGAGGGAAATTGTGTAATAGCTGTAGGTGCAAGAGCTGCCAATGTTCGCCCTATCTGTAATCTTCAGGGTATGGCAATTGCCCACACTTGGCAATCTAAGATGAGGGGATCGTATTTCTTCCAGACCTCCCACAAAAGTATGCAGCAACCCCACACAAGGCTGTGGTTTTTATTGGGAACCCTTTGAAGCCATTCATCTTGCTACTAATGAACTCTGGCATTGTTATTACTTAAAAAGGGATGGGGTAAGAATGGCCAATATCTTTTGACAATGACAGCACTTCTTTATACATCAGCCTTTATACATACATGATGGATGAAGTCAGTTATCGACATAGTTCATCTGTGTGGAACAGTCCAGCCGATAAACTTGACTATTATGGCAACAATATTGGGAATGCTTCACTGTGCACAGAGCCCTCTGGTAGCAAACAGAAGATTCTCCTTCCTATGGTCAGCAAACAAGCAGAGTTGGTCACCCCTTGGATGTCCTCCGCATTCAACAGAGCAAGCAGGACTAACTTTCAATTTAGCTGTCTCTTTTAGGGACACATGGCAACCTACCGATAGGGGTAGGAGTTTAAGAGCACTTGGTCTGTTGAATAAGATGCACCTTTGCACCTGCTCTGTTGAATAAGAGCTTAATTCAATTCTCTACCCTGGTATATCTAGTGACACTGAACATGTTGAAGGGTACCCCACCTCATTACCAGCTGTGTTCCAAAGGCACATAAGATTTCTTACATACTTTGTCATATCTGCCAGGCCCATGTGAAAATGTCACATTCTCTAAGAAATGTCATAGTCCATTTAATATTTCTGTTTAGGAAACTGCTCCTCACCCATACAATCCCATCTATCCCACTCCATACAATCACATCTATATCAGATCTTGCCTGATGGCCAGTGGAGAGTTAGTCAAAATCATTAACGAAGTCAGCAGTGAGAGTCTTTTATTCTTCTGCAGCTCTTACAACAGATCAAATAAAATGAAGCCTCGTGAACCCTTTGGAATTAGCAGCCACATCTCACCTTTTCTGTGTGTTCATTAGTTGAAAGCCATAACAGTCAAGATAAAAAAGATGAACAGATCAATTCAGGCATTCAGATTCCCCTTGAAACAAGTAGGAATCCTAATTCTGTACTGAAATGTCTTTATAAACCTGGTCTGTGTCTGCTTCAGTCAGTGCTTGATCTTGCCTCAGCCTAGACAGCTTCTCCCAGACCTGATACCCTAGACCTTCCAGCTGGTCAGACCAAGAACGGAGGCATCAGAGGAAAAACAAAATAAAGGCTGTGTCTTGAACACTCAGATAGTTCACGGGCTATCAGCTGACTCTGCTCGCAAACTTACCATCGACTTGCCACTATCACACCCTTGATAAAAAGGAAAGGGAAAAAATAATTAACAAATAATGTGGCACCTCCATGTCATAGACAGTAAATACAACTGTGTTTGAATGATTCACTGTTGCTCCTGTGGGTTTTTTTTTTTTTTTTTCTCCAGGAGAAACCAAGAAATACTATTCAACAAGGACATAACCCAAGTGTCGGTAAGTGTCTAGAGAGGCTCAACCTGACCTAGGCTGAATCACTAATCTACAAGAAACTCTGTTTTGCACAATGAGAAACCCAGATTCTCCCCAAAACTGGCTGTTGTTCTTGTTGGATTTCCACCAGCTTTCTTACTCCAAAGACTTAAGTCAGCATCTACCCGAAGTGACTTAACTCCTCTGTGTTTCAGGTCCCCATGGGAACTGGGAATTGCACTACACTTTCTGTTCTGAAATTCATTGGATATGGTGTTCAGAGTCCATATCTGCACAACATGTGACCAGCAAGGGTCAGGTAATGATGCCATATAATGCAAACACATACTTACAATAAAGAATAATAAATGGCTAACTTCCTTTTTGCCCCTTACAAAATGGCTTATTGAATTCTGAATAGTTAAGTAAGAACTTAAGAGGCAGACATATTGCAGTAAGAGTCAGCCAGCCATATCAACCAAAAGGATTAATGCCAAAGCTCAGTCTCCAGTCTACTGTTAGTTCTCACTTCAGGATTACTCCAAAACTCATCAAAGGCTGTTCAGAGACTCCTGTTGACTTTCACGGGTTTTGGATCAGCTGTTCTGCAATTTTCCCAAAGCAAACAAAACCCACATGTTGAAAGAAATGTGAAAAGAGAGGAGTAATATGGAGTTCAAACACAGGCTCTGAGCATTTCCTAATCAAGAGGCAACTTTATCCCACAAGAGAAATGATTGGAGATATGAGCAAACTCTGAAATGCAGGCCAGAGACAGGGAGGAGTGCAGCTCATCCCCCATGGTAGACACAGGGCTCTTCCTTAAAAAAAATTTGTGCCTGCAGACAATTACCAGGATGAAGTGAGGAGCTCTGAGTTCTCAATTTCACTTATTGTTTGGTGACTTTATTTGGTATATGTCTTCTGCAGATCCTGGATGACATATGCCAACCTTCTGTGTGTTTTTTATATACCTGGAGCATATGGATATGCCTTGGGCATATGGGCTTGGGATGCACATATGTGGGCAAACAAAATGACACGTCTTATGGCAGTGGCACCTATGGGAACTGTTTGTGTGTGATCTTCCCCTAGTTAGAGCCATGATCCAGTGATTCAGGAATCACAGCCAAATGTACACACAAGAATAGACAGCCTTTCTTTATACCATGATACCACCTAAATGGAGTGAGAGTATCAGTTGTTCTATACAATCCTTAATGAAAGATGCCTGTTAAAAATTCATTAGTTTCTTCTGGTCACTAGGTAGCTTGGGAAGGTCATACATGCAACACAAGCTGATTGTTATGGAACTCTTTATCAAATAAAGATAAATTACTCATAGAAATGGAATTTGGTGTTTTCCGAGGGATCAGTGGTCAGAGTCTGCTAACATTCCATATAGGAAAATGGTCTCAACCAGCCATTTATATCCTTGGTACTTCTGAAAGGCCTCTTGTCTCCAACCTGAGATGAATAAGGAGTAAAATTGATTCAGTGGAGGAAAAGCAGGTGAAAAATATGTGTGAACGCAAGGATCTCTTTTATTAGATATCTAAAATGGTGTGATTTCACAAGGGCAGATGGTAAAGTGAAAACAGAACAAGATAGTCAGAAAATCAATGCAAAATAAATGGAAAAAAAAAACAAAAGCAAAGATAGAAGCATCAGATTTTGAGCTTCACAGAGGTGCATAATGGAAGATGCACTGGGAGGTACAGACACAGGTTAAGAACATGGCAGATTCCTATCTGACAGGGTCTATTTGAAGCAGCTTTTTAAAGTACTTTTGAAACAGATTGTCTTGTTGGCACCAGTAAAACTATCCATTGAGGAAAAAGATAATAAATATTTCATACTGTGGGGGAGTAAAAGAGCTTAACCTCTTTATTTTAGCAAGAACAGGATTGAGAGGTGACTAAGTTACACCAAAGTACAGATGCAGAGAGAAAATGTCTTGTGCAAAATGGCTGTTGAGTCCAGCAGATAAAGAAAGATCTTCCAGTTGCTGGAAGATAAAATCAATATTCATCTGAGATATTAGCGGGTTTTTTGTTTGTTTGTTCTTTATTTTTTTATTTTTTAAGTGAGAGCAGTTGAGAGTTTGCATTGATTTTAAGGAAAACAGAGGACCACTGATCTTTCATGAAATGCCAGTCGATGAAATGGTCAAAGCTATCAATTTGCTCATGGAGGGCTAACCAAGAGAAATTCTGTAGCCAGTGTTGAAGAATAGTTTGGATGAGCTGATCCCTCTACTTTAAAGACCCCAGGCAGTTTGCAGCCTACAGTGACAAAATCTGCTTTATAAAGTGAAGACAGAGAGTCACACCTGGAGAGCTGTTCATGCAATCTGTAGATGAGACTTGAAGGAAGATGAATGTCTGGAGGTACTACTTTCTTTCAAATGACCAACAGGAGAATGGACAGCTAGCTTATAATGCACATTATTTTTCTTGCAGCTAAAGCTGGTGAATTTTTCCCTCCTCACAGTGCGTGGAATTATTTCCACATCAAGTGAATAGAACTGGATTGACTGAGTGGATCTTTGGGCAATTTCAGCTGTTTGAGCTCATGTTTCCTTCAGGGGTTTCTATTGTACAGTGTGATGGTGTTTTCCCTCACTTGAGAAGCAGAAACTGTTTGCATGCAGCTAATGCATAAAGAATAGTATGGGTTCATCTAAGTTACCCATGAAAGTCTCATGGAAAGACCAAAATCCCTATATAAGTGGGACTTAAGGTAACCACTCACATTTCCAATGACCAGACCCCAAGAATACATGCAGTCAATTGTACTGTCTCAGATGATCAGTGACAATATCTTAAAACACAATAACACTTTCATTTGCAGCTCTCTGGCTATCCCCAGTGTCCTAAATGATGCCTCACCTCACCTCATCTTTCTTGTCTTCATCCATTCACTGTTTACTCATCTCTCTTTTTTCTCCAGAACAATTTTGTCTGTCATAATATTTACTCTGCCTTGGGGAACATTTTTTTTAAGAAGTTGCTCAGGTTTTATATCCAATATTCCTTTTTATTCCTCCACAGCAGGCAACACAAAGTACAAAACACATTTCAGCTAGGCAGATGTGCTATTCAAAAATGAAAGCCATGGTAAAAGCAATGGAAGTTTTCAATCACAGTGCACGTGCATTTCAGATGAGGAATAAACGAGTGTAGGAATCAACACAGCAAACACCAAATATTACAGAGTGCTTTGCATTAATTGGTGCAGATAACATCAGAGTAAGCACAGTTGCCTAGATCTGATTCTGGACCAGAAAAGCCTTGAATGTATGCATGCACAAGCTCACCAAGTATGCAAAAACATCCATGGGCAGCTAGTGTTCATGTTGGTGGTCTGTGCACCACCTTCACTTACTACTGCTGCTACTAAGAACTAGAACGTTTCAAAACAAGCCACACTAATAAACTGGTTGAGTGAATGTGTCTTCTTCCTTGGCCATAATAGTTCATTAGGTAGAGCCTTGGACTACAAGAATGGAGAGAAAAAGCAACCTCTACAGATGGGCTGGTCCTTTGGGATGGTCCCCTAAAAGATAATTTTGCCAAGCATTGGGAAAAGGTCCTTGGACAATGCTCTAGCTAACAGTTGGTGGCAGTTTGTGCCATAAGGCAAGGAGATTTAATCCAGAAATGCCTCCCCAGCTGTGGGCAGCAGTACATTGCCCTGCTGCCTATGTCAGCATTACACGGTGAGCTGTGAGAATTCAGGCAGGAAAGTAGCACACTTAAAAATAATCCAAAGAAAAGAAATGTTGCAGACAATGTTTTCAAGAGTTCATTCCCTCCAAGTGATCTCATATTTGGACTTTCTATATAAGGTGTTTCATTATCTTAGTTTGAAGCACCATGCCAAAAAAGCCAGTGACTTAAATTCCTCCAAGGTCTATGACTCAGTCTGTCCCATTGATGACATACCTCCAAAGACCTAGCACCAGCCAGAGGGAAACATGAGGCATAAGAGCATACATGGACTTTTGACTTTTGACCGTTTGATTCTGAGTGAAAGTACTGAAGAATTATATTGTTTTTAACCTCTGATGAAAGATGTTTTTCCTTATAGCGTTCCTTAATGAAATTAAATTCTCTCTCCTGGATTGCCTTCAGACAGACACTGTAGCTTCTCTCCAAATTGTGCCTTTTTATCTCTGCCACAGATCTCCGGCTGGTATCAGAAATGTGGATAACTGATTATTGTTCTCTTTCTGCAATAAAGCCATCTGCAATAGAAAATGCTTGGTCCTGGTTCAGGGTGTGCATTAATATGAACCCCGACCATCATCAATAGTGGTGATGCTTTCAGAAGTTATCATCTTTTTTGGCTATCTTTTGTTGGCTCATAGTGAATTTGCATGGGTTTAGAAATACATATAAATGCAAGTGGTTTGCTACAAAATCTCAAATGATGATGGTATCTCTCATGATGAACTAACTCTGCGTCTTGTGATCATGTGAACATAACCCTCTTTCCTTTGTGGTTTCATTTTTGAGCTGTTCCCTTCTCACACTGGCACTGTCACATCTCATTAAAAAAAAAAAAAAAAAAAAAAAGCTTATTAATGCAATATCATAAAGGTTAAAAAAATCTATTTTTCCTTCCCTTGGATAGATGGTCAGATACTTCCAGAGGTACAATACTATTACAAACATCCTTCATAGATTAAAAACCAAGCAAACAACAACAAAAAAACCTTTTTGATACCTCTGTCAGAAAGTGAAAAATGAAAGTTCTTAGAAATCAACTCCAAATCACATAGATCCTCCCATGCAGCAAGGAAGCTGGACTTAAGAAAGCGCAAAGTGTATTTGTTCTGCTAGCGGGGAAGTCCATGGAGCAGGTAACAGCTTGCAGAGCGGAGGTGTGCTTTTTTTCCTGAGCTCCTGGGAATGATTCTTAAGGGTCCATAAGTGACAGAGATGGAAAGATCACACTGGGCAGTGGGATTGCTGATCTGTTTGAGGGTACTTATCCTCTTCCAGGCTTTAATCTTTATCATTATTAATACTTTGCTTTCATAGTGAGCTATGACTACATCCATGCCGTGGCAACTACCATCCACTGATCTCAAGATCTTCACAGCTGCAGATCTGCCCTCCCACTGCTTGGGCTATGGCAAAAATGCAAGGCAAATATATGTCGGGAAGATAGACCTAAGCACTTAGGCTGTCAGTGTTTTCTGTTCCAGAAGCTGTAGATTCATGCACTTATTGCAAACGAGAACATGCTGGAATTGCAGCAACTTGGAGTGCTTGCAGAATAGTTCAATTCCATCTTCACCCTCTGGGATAAACACAGTCTGGAGAGACCTGATTAAGTAAACAGATCCATACAGAGGCCCAACAGGAGATAGTGATGTTTAAGCACAGATGTGAAATTAGGCCAGTGCTTTGTTGAAGCGGAGTTGTCCTCCTGATCCAGATGAGCTATACAAATCTTAACCGGGTTAGCTGAGGTGATCTCTTTAGTTCACAGCTGAAATTGTGAGGCTGCAATGACCTTTTTTTTTTTTTTTTTTTAAACCAAACTTGCTGACGATAAGTAACTATGATTTAGTTGCTATACTCACAGGAACAACACATCTTCAGGGCTTTGATCTCGTTATGAGTATAAACAGGAAATAATAAATGCTGACTTTTTACACTGCTTGCCTCACTCTTGTAAACTCTGTTCTCACTATCCACAGGAAGCAAGAACAAATTGGACAAAGTCTTTCGGTTTAAACTAGGCATGTTTACAATTTCAGAGCCAACAAGATACACCTTGACCTCAGATTAACTTTCAACAGAGTGTCCCACCACAGTACCCTTTATACTGCAGGATCATAAAGGATTATATTTTCTTCCAGAAAAGAAGCAAATGCAATGAACATCTGATATTTTTGTCTTTTCAGTGCAAAGATAGTACAAAACAACATGGTACCAAGTACATGTTGAGGATGCTAAGTGCTATGAAATGCCAGCATTACTGGTTTCTTCTCCATTGCTGGAGTGGAGATTGGTTGTGGATGGAGGCAGCTCAGAAAATTTCAGATTCAAGAAGGGACTTATCAGTGATTGTCAAATATCCTGAACATCCTCATTCCAATTGCACTGCTCATCATCTCAGGCACACTAAAAATGTCCTTCTTGAAAATTGACTAGTTTTGGCAGGATAATAAGGCAGAGCTGCATTTCCCATGGCTATAGCCTACCAGTCTTAAGAGATCTGTAGTTTACGACCTTCTAAGCCGACGGATTTGTGTTCCAGGAATTTCTCTAATCTCTTTTTTAATCCCATTTCTGATTTTGGTTTCCATAACATTCCACAATTCAGCTATATATGTGAGATACTGCAAGCTCTGTTCCTGTCTTTCTGGGAAGATCTCTCCACTCTGAACTCATGGGCTGCGTTTTGCTTCAGTCTTAAAGGCAGTCTTGCCGAGGTCTTAACCTTTGGCCCTGGCCCTTGATCTCCACCTATTTCTGTAGAAAAAAGGCTGTTTATTCTGATTATTCTAAGCCTGCAGTCTTACAGATATGTGGCCTCCACTCACTTTCTTGTACCATTAGTATAACAATACAATGAGCCAGATTAGGAAACTGCTGTGGCTGAAAACTAACACACACACTTGGTCCATCTCATTATGCATCAATGCATGGACTAATACAGATGAAAGAGTGAAGAGCGGGAACACTTGTTTAGCAGAACGGGGAGGGATCATTTTTTCTTCAGTAGCGACACACGGGATCATGAGACTGCATCCCAAAACTACTGCCTTCAATACTTCTTTTCCGTCATGACTTTTTTTAGTAAGTACAAAAGAATGTGGACTCCCAAGTTTTTCCCTCCTGGAAGCTACACCAGCTGTGTGCAGTCTGAAGGTCAATGTTCTCTAAACAAGATAGTTTTAATTAGCAACCGGAACAGCCTTATATCAAAAATTATTGAAGGAAGTTATGATTACAAATGCAAACCTAGCAAACCAACTTGCTGGTCTATCTCCTCTTCTCCCAATATCCTGTTGTTTATGTTTTCTTTCAGTGCAAGAACATTGAGTTGTCCCATGCCCCTACAGCTCAGATAACCAGTGCAAGCTGCAAACAGTCCCTGTCCCAGCTGTCAGTCACTGTTGAAATCAGGGTGGGATTTGGGCAAGCCACACTTGTGCTTTTTTGCTTTTCCTTTTTTTTTTTCTTTTTTTCTTTTTTTCTTTTTTTTTCTTTTTTTTTCTTTTAGAAGGGCACCTTGCCATCATTTCCTTATTTTAATTTTACACAATGACTGCTTTTTGAGCACCTCAGCAGGAATCATCAGAAGACACTGCCTTGCACAAAAGAAGAATATGGCCAATCATTTTTTCCAGGAACCGCAGCAGCACAGATACCACCAGTAAACAGCCTCTGGCTGGAGAAGTGGCTCTTGACTCCTGCAGAGCTCTGCACGCACTGGCTGTGTCTATAGTAATAAGTTAATCAGGCATAGACCATGCACTGAAGCCAACTGGCAATAAATGCTCTGCGTGAATATTTTAAAGTGCTGCTACTCCTCAGAAAGGTCTTATTGCTTCCAGAATGATTTTGGAAGTAGTCCCTGGCCCATTCACAGCTAGCAGGATAGCATGGGCTGAAAGTAGCACCCAATATGTGTGTGTATTTACATATACAGGCAAGATATCCGAGCCTAGCCTTAGCCCTAATGTCTTGGTGTTATTGCTGCCTTCAGGCCAGCAAAGGCCTGGCACAATAATATATAAATATATTAATAGTAATTAATATATTAGTTGGATGTTACCTCGGATTTTCTGATTGCCACTCTGTCTGTAATCCAATACGTTGCAAAGGCAGCAAAGATTACCACGGTGATCAGTAATTCAGACCATCTACTGGTCACCAGTAACAGATTTGGGTTTGTTAAGTAGTCAGTGGAATGTGTTAGAAGACTATGGTACAGACCAGTCTCTCCACGGACCATATAGGGCCCTGAAGAATGGCAGCTGGGCAGAATCTGAATATCACTCTCGCACGCTAACTACTGGATTCAATGTACAAAGCTATAGCACAATAGGAGATATTTCAGAGGCATAGATGGTACATCATGGATCAAACTTAGAACTCCTTTTATCATTGGTGTCTTTGGGAAAAAAAAAAAAAAAAAAAAAAAAAAAAAAAAAAAAAAAAAAAAAGATCCTAGCCAAATCTCAGTCCTAAAATCCTAATTGATCTGAATGAAAGTATCTATCTGCTAAGAGTGTACTTAAAAAATTTCAAGTAGCATAAAGTTCCATCTAAACAGAAGGAAAACTTTTCTGTGAAGGTGTCTGAGCATGGAACAGATTGTCCAGGGAGTCTCCATCCTTGGACATATTCAGAAGCATCTGGACACAATCCTGGGCAACATGCCCTAGGTGACCCTGCTTGATTTCTCCTCTGAAATATTAGGTTAATTCATTCTTTGTTTCAAACATTCTCCTGTGACAGGGCTTCTTTTTGACAGGGCTTCTCTTGAAAAAAATGCTTTCCCTCTTCTTACAAACATTTCAGCCTTTGTTCTATTGCAATTATGCTATGAAACTGTTGAGTCCTTACTCCCTTCTTCAGAAATTTCCTGTTTTCCTCTCACTCTTCCCCACGAGATAAGAGTAACTGAGTGGATTCTTACACATTCACTCTCTTTTCAGCCTTTCTGTTTTTCCTCACATAGGATTCACCTGAGAAAATGGACATGTTTCCATTTAAACAAGTTACTTCAGGATATCTTCAGAGTCAGTAGAGGAGGATCAATATGGCCAATGGAGTTGGGGGTACAGTCCAACTCACCTAGAGTCAACAACTTTAGCTCATGATCAGAGGAACGTGTTTTTTGGACAGAGGAATAGGAATGCCTATTTCTTCTTAGGCTTTTATAAATTTAGATAAGATTAATTCCTATCTTGATATCCTACCAGAACAAAATATTTCAGCTGAACAACTTCTTCAGGATGAATTTCCTCTAGAGATATCTGTCTCACTGCACTGACCAATAAGAGAATTCTTGCAAGTATAGCATGATGAACAGTTGTTTGGACAGTTCCAGTGATGAGCTGCCTGCCCTAGGCACTTTCCTACCAAGCAACCCATGACCAAAAAAGATGAAGCACAAGAAAGACTACATAAAAAGTGTCCTGGGACAACCATGGTCAGGGACAACCTACCCAGTCAGGGATGATCAAAGTTATGAATATATTTATCATTGGCTGCATACCAATGAGTGCCCTGTGGTTTCCCTATCAAGGGGCACGGTGAAGCTTAAGATATAAGGCCCACCAAATACCCGGATAATCACCCTAAGCAAAACAACATGTGTTCTGTGTGCACACCCAGGAGACAAGGACAAAAGAGCAAAGCAGATTGTGCCAGTATATCAGGATAGGCAAACTCAAAGAATTTATTATTCTTAGCCCAGTCAAAAGGACACTGAGTGGGGATAAAAACTCATGAGAGAACTCCCAGCAGGGAAGGAGTTATTCATTCATGCTGAAGGTCCTTGCTGGCACAGGAAAAAAAGTTAAAGATTGACCCAGAATGGGTCAATCTTTAGACTGGAAATAAGAATCTTTAGACTGGAAATAAGAAAGCAGTTTTGAGCACCTGGAGCAGTTCAGTTCAAGTCTAGATGACACTGAGTTACAACATGACAATGAATAACTTCGTACATCTAAAATGGGATCTTGAGAACATTGACATATTTTGGATAAGTATACTTTTTACTTTTTGTGGTTAAGACTTTTGCTTCAGAAAGCTTCCATGCTTCAGAAGGAATACCTATGTCATTTAAATTTGGCTAAGCAATTCTGTTGTTTAGTCATAAAAAAAAAAAAAAAAAAGGATTTTTGTCAACCTCTCCTAGTTGCTTTGGCTCTTATTTTACCAACAGGACTGAAAAGTAGCACATATTTATGTGTCTTTAAGCATGTTCTTACCCTCTGTAGGGAAAGACACAGAAGACCTTGGCCTCCAGCTCAGCAGACCCAGGTTTAAATCCCTGTCATGTCCCTGGATTCCTTGGTGTCCTTGCACAAGCCCCTTTGACCTTTGATCCATCTTAATTACTTGTGTGGGTATGCCAAGAAAAAAGAAGAAACAGATCAGAAATTTCAGAAAAATTTGAAGCTTTCTAACTGTCATTGAAATAGCAGGGCTATGTCCTCCATTACTGGAGAGCTAGGTATGTATGGACAGTTCTTGGAAAATCTTCCTCCTTTATGGCCTTTCTGTTCCCATTCTGGCGTTTTTTTGTTTTGTTTTGTTTTGTTTTTTTGTTTTTTTTTTTGTTTCTGCTAGAGTTGAAATTAAGGGCACAGAGATCCATGCATAGTTAATACCTATACTTTCTGCCTGTCAGCCTGCTGAAGAGAATTCTTCCAAATGACATTTTGTGATATTGGTGGAGTCCCAGCTGCATCCTATCTATACCCCTTTTCTGTGTTGTATTTGATACACTTCCATTCTGCATTGTCCTGGAATAGACATATGCCCAGAAGGACAGACAAAGCTAATGACCTTAAAGACTCTGACCTGTATCTCTGAAGGAGAACCTGGGGTGCAACTAAATGGTGCACTTGAGATACCCGAGAAAATCTTATGACTGGGAATGTTTTGCTTGAAAGATTAATTTTTCACTGCTTCATTTTAAAAAGCTGTCCAAAGTAATGAGAAATCAGAGGAAGGGCAAAACTGTTGGTAGCTTTGTGTGTTATGAAAATACCACCCGCAGGAAATATGAGTTAGTTATATTTTGTACTTATTCTGAGAATGAACAATTTTGTAATTCTACAGCCGGTCTCAGTCTTCTAGATGAATTCGTGACTGGGTTTTCACATTGCTATGTACCCATTAAAAATATCATTTATGGTTCTATTAAGAAAAAAATAGCTCTATTAATTTTTAAACTACTTTTCTCCACCCCCAATTCCTTCTAAAGAGGTTTTTAAAAAACTGCTTTACAGCAAGGATAGTTAAACTTTAGCTGCAAAAGAGAACTGAGCTGCAGTTCATCTAGGAAAAGCCAGACATAAAATAGAACTGGGTAGCAATAAATATGTCGGGTTTTTATTAAGACAGCTGGAGTTCTTGCCTAAGTGAAATTGTGCCAAAAGAGGGTCTTCAGAAGAACTGCTTTTGTATTCAAATCTGATTCAATCAGAGTGGATTAGAGGGACTTAAGCCACCCTCCCATTCCATTTTGCCTCTCTGCTCATTCTGGAAAAGCAGATTTGTCTATGGCTTCTAAATATTCGGCAACAGTGGCTAGAAGTTCAGTCTGCTGGGCCGTGGATATTGGTCACGTGCAAGAGGTACATATGAACACCAAGTTCAACGCATATTGGCTGCCACAGCACCCCATATCTCTGCAAATGCTTTGGCAGATGGAAGTGTAGGAATCCTAATTAAACTTTCCAGCATCACATCACAGAATCACAGAATGGTTAATGCTGGAAGGGACCTCTAGAGATCATCTAGTCCTTCCTCAGCAGGGGCACCCAGAGCATGTGTCACAGGACTGCATTCAGGCAGGTTTGGAAGGTCTCCAGAGGAGGAGACTGCACAGCCTCTCTGGGCAGCCTGTGCCAGTGCTCTGTCACCCTCGCTGTCAAGAAGTTCTTCCTCACATGGAGATGGAACTAACTATGTTTCAGCTTGTACCCATTACTCCTTGTCCTATCACTGGCCACCACCGAGAAGAGTTTGGCCCCATCCTCCCTACATTCACCCCTCAGTATTTGTACATATTGATCAGATCCCCTCTCAATCTTCTCTCCTCTAGGCTGAACAGGCCCAGCTCACTTAGTCTTTCCTCATATGAGAGGTGCTCCAGATGATAGATTTCCATCTTCTCTAGGTAAGAACTACATCTTCCTCACCGAGAACACTGGAGGAGCTTATGCATATTTATGACTCTCTTTTCAAATTGCTCTTGGTGAATAAAATTCAGCTGCAAGGTGCCTGCTTGTTTTCCAGAACACATGCTTTGGATAATTGACATCTGTAAAGTTAACCAGAAACAGAAGAAGCATATTTGAAATTCCAAGAAGGCCACCTTGCTTCCCAAAGCCTCTGCATACATGATGGAGACAAGCACTAAGGGAAAAGATAGATGTTGGCATAAAGGGAACAAGATGGGCATTTAGTATCCACCTTCTATCATCCTTCCATTGGCTGTTTTCCTTGTGATATAGCTCTTCTGTTGTCCTAGGGTGGACGTAATGCCATGATGCCACCTTAAACTCTCTTCAGATAGCATAGTCTTCTTTACTCACATCTTGAAGCTGAATTTCAAAGCCCAATTTGCTGTAGCCAAGTGCTATTAATAAGCCTCTACCTTTAAAACAGTAATTCCCCATTCATCAGACTTCTCAGGCTTTGTCTGGGCTTGTTATATCTCAATTTCAGCTATATTTTTTAAATTATTTAAGAAACTTGTGCTCTGCTTGCAACTTACTTTAGTATCAGATGACCCTTGTCTAATTTGTTCTAGCCATACTGGGAAAATTACCCACTGGCCAGGTGTTCTTTTCCTGGCATGTGGTTTTGGGTTTGTTTTAGTAAATTGTCTAACTATTTATAATATGTTTTTAACTTACAGTTTGCTTAGATTTGTGCAGCTGTGTGGTTTTACCCTAAAAGAAATAATTCCATATATGTGGAAGAAAAAAATAAATATGCACAGTCTTGTACAAATATATTTTTTAAGGCAATCAGAAAAAAAAATCTTAGCAATAAACATTTTAAAATATATAAAACCAATCCTGAGTGTAGCCAAGACAACCCAGATTGTATTCCTCCATGTAAAGAACTTGGCATGCTGTAGAGTTGCTGGTAAATATAAGGCCAGAGAAAGGGGTAAATACTAGGAGGCTGGCCCATAACAATAGTAATAATATAATTGCATTATTAATAGGAATTATCAACAAATAGATAAGCTTGACTGTAAATGTTAAAATCATTATAACTGATCTAAAAGTAACTGTAAGTCACTAAAGACATTCAGCAGACTCAGGTAGAGACAGAGGCATTTTTCTTAGAGTGCTTGGCTCCACTGTGTTTAAAAAGAGTGGGAAACACTTCCAAACTGGGCTTTGCTGCATGATTTGTTTCTACAGATTATTTTTGAAATTAGTCTACAAATCATACAGTAAGTGCAACAAAGGAGGAGTTAGTTGTCCAGAAGATTCAAAAAAGCACCAGCCCTCCAGATGTACCTCAACTCACTAGTGAACATGATGGAGGACATTTCCTTTCCCATGATGCCAGGCTGATAAGATTAACATTTTCTTTGACTTTCTGCATTTATTGCTTCCAAGGCATAAGCACACATTTTAGAGCAGATATCCACTAGCGAGGTTAAGAAAGGAGTGGGGGATACATCCTAAAATCTGTGTTTTTTAAAAGAAAGTGTTGATTTTGAGGAAGTCTGCTTGGTATTGATGAATGGCAAAGTGTTTGGCATCCTGATACGTCTTTGAGAAAGAAGTCTGAAGCAAGTATAGATCCCATAATAGCTTTATGTAGAGAGGTCAGTATTCCTAAGTAATGTAGAAAGCAAGGATAGCAGGAATCATGGAGGGAGGAGTGGATGCAAGGCTAAGTTGACACACCTTGCATCTCTATTGCCCCTATACTCAATCTCCAAGTGCTCCAGGGAAGAGTCCACCTCTGCTTTGCAAGTACTAGATTCACCCTTACATTAGCTTACTCCAAGAATTGCTCATGCCTATACCATAGATTAAAGGAAGATGGAGCAGCTGGTCTTCATAGAGGCTTCAATAAATCTTTGCACGTAAAAACCCACCAGGCCATGTCTACCCTCTTCCAAAAGGGCCCTGGAGTTGAGTCTCGTGAGCCCAGCTCATCCCTTCTGATCCTGGGCATCAAAAGCCTATCCTTCCTCTCTCAAAGGTCTTACACTTCATTTCCAAAAGCCTGAAAAGCACAATTAATTTAATTATACTTCATAATAAACTTATGAAAAAAAATCCTGTTTTGTGACTGGAAATGTGTATCTTTCTTACACCACAGATCTTTCACTTTGTTACACTACCAGTTTGTGTTGACTAGAATTTTTCCCCTCCATGAGATAGCCAATCCTGTTTTCTGGAAGAGAAAGATGAGACCCTCCAGAAGAAGTCCAACTCTGTGAAGCCTTTCCTGTTATGCGTATCTTTGTTCTTAAAACCTCCAGTAAAAGAAACCATGTGCTACTCTTCATGCAGTGATTTTTGGCATTTCATTATACTTCTTATTAGAAGGCTTTCCCAGTGCCAAACTCAATTCCCCTTTACTTCAACTGAATCCCTTTTTTTTCTCTGTTGAGAAACATAGTGATGACATCATTTTAAACACATCATTTAAATATTTACATTTTCCTCTTTCTTCAACCAAAATTAAGACTCAGAGAAAAGCTTGCTCAGGCCAAAACTGCACTGAAGTGCTTTAATGCAAAACAAATCACAGCAGTACTATATTTATTACAAAAACAGATAATATCAAACAAGTGACTTCTGGTGCTTTAGGGTTAAATTCTGAAAATGCTAAAAATAATTTAATCTGTTAATATACATCATGTTAAATTATATCACCTAAACCTGAACTCTGTCCATTAGTCATTTAAGCAGTAAATATTTATTTATGTGTAAAATGTATTTCCAGATAAGGTAAAGCTGGCTTCAAAATACATTTCAGTTTTGCTTTGGTTTGGTTTTTCTTCTTTTTTATTTTTTTTCTCCAAACTGTAAAAGAAAAGGCTGCATTATTAGCTTAATTTCCTGAAGAAATAAAGCTTGTGCTTCTGAGCTGTTTTCCTATTTGGCTGCAAGTTCCTCCTGTAATAATGTTGGAAACCTCTGGCCAGTTTCAACAGTAAGGGGGTTGGGAGTCTCAAAGATGTTAAAATTTTTTACAAGAGTCATGAAAATCAGTAGCTGAGCAAAGGGAAAAAAAAGAAAGAATTCACAGACTGGTCTTTTTTGACTATAGGATTTGTGAGGGTCCTTCCTAAACTTGTTTTTCAGGAAACAGGATGGGATATCTGACAGAAAAAAAGCCTTGTCCCACAGCAAAATTTTTGATAGGCTAAATTCACTCTTTTATACCCTGTCCGACCCATGGAAAGAAGCCATTCATCATGGGAATAGATCTGTATTAACCCAGCACAGACTGGCTGTTTCTTAGTGGGAACATCATAGGAGACGTGGATTAATGCCAGCAAGGGACCACATAACCTTAAGAAGCAGTTTGGTTGTATCTCCTCAAATGCCCTTTTTTTTTTCACCAAGGAAAATACTTGGGTATTAACAGCCATGAGCACAATTTGTCTCACTTACCCTGACTCATCTAAAAGCTACATATGACCCAGTGTAGCTACACTCTCCATCAGTGTAGAAGCAGATCTTTCAGAGGATAAATCCCCAGATATTTGGGATGAATTACATTCTAGAATATTCTATCTCTTTCCTCTAACAGATGAAGGAAGTTTCATGAATAAATGTTCGTTTTCTTCAGCAGCTAAATTTAGATAAATCATTTGCTAAAGGCCTATTAAAGCCCTATAGAAAAGCACTGAATGGAGAAAGATTCCCCCGACTAGCCCTTCCCTCACTCTTCATTACATTATGTTTGCATTACAGTCAGGCAATGTTGATTTCTGTGCTTTTTCCCTGCCTTCAAACAATTTACCCATGAGCAATTGTATTCAGCAAACAATTCTGATTTTATACAAATCATATAGATCTAGCTCTGCAGCTCCTGCTGGTTGGGCCTCTCAGAGCACACAAAAATGGAAAGTTTACTTTCCCTGATAACTTGATGCTAAGACTGAGGACAGTGGAATGTCTAGACCCACCCACTCCCCCCAAAAAAGCAAAAAAAAAAAAAAAAAAAAAAAAAAAAAAAAAAACCCTCCATATTCTTCAGTCTAACATCACTTATTTGTTTGTACTTTTGTTAAACTTTGTCATGGAGAATTAAGCAAATATTTGCACTTGGGCATGCAACACAAGCAGTAATTTTCTTTGCAGGTCACAGACCACTTGGACTCTATCAGTACAGACATGAATACCTTTTGAGCCTTTGCTCCCCAATATGTTGAAGACTACATAAATTTCACTGCAGCCAAAAAGAGGGTCTCAGCCCCTCTGCTCACCTGCCTGCTCAGTGCTGTCCTCCTATGCCACATCCTTCCAAGTAATACCACAGAAATTCCTTTGGCCACATCAAAGGCGCTGGTTCAAGGAACCTCTTGAATTAAAACTAACCCAGCCAAAAATGTGCGTAGATTTAGTCTGGATCAGCTCCATAGCCTGGTTCAAGAAAGCAGGATGAATGTGATGGTTCAGCAGAAAAGGTGTCAGAGAAAGGCTTGGAGCTCAATGCGGTTCATCTCTGCTGGCAGCAGAAGCGACCTAAAATTACTGCAAAACCTAAGTTCTAGTATGATGGGCCACACCATGTCAAGATGTCACTACAAGGCAAAGTTCCTAGTTTGTTTTGGAATATTGTTCAAATCTTCAGCCTGCATTTTTCCAAATAGGTGCCAAAGCAGCATCAGTCCAATGTTGTTAATGCTTCCTTAAGACAGAAGACTGAGAGACAGATGGAACAAAACACCTGGTGCTGCTAGTCACACACTATTATGGGAAATAGGGATCCAGATAACTCACTTAAACTGGGCACCCTGCATACCCATGGCTACAATTCACCGACAACATTATTCTAAGTTATACAGCAAGAATTCATTGGGTTTTGGTGCAATTCCCTGCTTGATACCAGTCTGCTTTTATGAGATCCCTCAAGTCACTGAATTTCTCCATGACTCTGATCACTGTCCATGAGCAAGACTTTTATTTCCTGAGTCATCTGCTGAGAAAATAAAGTCTTCAAGTAGGAGCTATTTATGTTGCCATTACTCTTTCCTTTCCCTTTTCCCCCTTTCTCCTTTTCCCCTTTTTCCTATTTCCATTTTTGCTTATTTACCCTTTTCCTTTCCTGCCTTTTGAAAACCTTTTACAACTAGGTTTTCTGGCGGCACTTCCAATAACACTCTGTGAGAAGCTTTGTCTGTAACCTCCCCCGGGTGAACTTGTGTTGCTGAAATCATCATTGCAAAAGTAGGTGGCCACTTAAGAAAAACACTAAAAATGTGCTCAAGAGAGCTCTAATATATGGCTTGGATTTAGGGGAGAAGCTATTTTATCTCTAGTTTTCTTTTTATAACAGAGTTCTAAATTAGGCTTTGTCCACTCACACTCAGCAGACCGCAATGTCATGGCATGATTACAGCTTACTCATCCTTCAAAATAAATGAATTTTATTTAACTTTGGGAAGGATGTAAGGAAACAGTTTCCGCGGTAGCCAAAAGAAGAAGAAAAAGAAAAGCAGTTCTGTGAACAGCAGAACTTACAAATCCATTTCCTGTGGCTCCAACCTACAATTTCTTTGGTGACTGAGTTCACACTGCAGCCTCTCCCTTGAGGGGTACTTCTTTTCTGGAATTTTTCCTCTTCACCCATCAACGTATTTTCACAAAGCTTGCAGTAACTTAATATTTACAGGGCTTTCATCCATCTGTTAAATTTATTTAAAATTGAGCAACAGGTTCAAAAGTTACCAAGATATGGACAGAGATAAGCAGATAGACAAGAAAAAAAAACAGGTCTGCAAAAAAATTAAGTAGTTACAATGCTGTAAAATAATTGTGATACACTTCATCATGTTGATGAGGAAGGATAGAATAGTTTGACTGATGTATATAACTTTCTTGCATTCTTTGATGATTAAGGAATTTTTCCTAATTTATGCAGAACGACAATGAGTTTCCATCTTTTTTTTTCTGCCCACCAAAAAATTAAAGGCAATAAGAGTCTTTCATCAATGCTTAAAGTTCTCTTTAAAAGAAATTTGTTTTTTGTGATGTTTTTCCTAGATTGCTTCCTAGCAGTCTCTCATTCAAGTATACATACAAGATGACTGAAACAGCGCAGAGACCAAGACTGAACATTGTATTTTGCTGAGGTAGTGAAAAAAAAAATGCTAGATAAGAAACAGAGATGTCAGGCTTAACATCACCTCATTTTAGCTATCTAGAAATTGCATATCTACTTTAAAGCAGTCATCTAGGCTCCCTCTAGAGTCCATGAAGAGAGATCAGCTTCTCCAGAGAGTAGCTTAGCCTGCACTAGGAGAGGTGAATCGATGTACAACACCTACACAAATTTTTTAGACTGGTTGCAGTGTTTAAAATGCCTAAATTTAAGCACATTGAATCCCCCTTACTACAAGAAAAGTCTGTATTTAAACCATATAAAACTGGTGTACCACAAATATAATGAAAACCAAAGGTCAAGAAATCAATAAGTGATTTGGCCAATCCACTCTCCATGCCTATGGGACCCAGAGAAGGGTAGAGAAATGGCTGGGACATCTACAGTGGGTATCTGAGTAGCCAGTCCAAATATGGTCCGCAGTGATCAGCCTAGAATGTTTTCTAGATTCAGCCCATTACCTTAATCACAAAATGGTCTATCTTCAGGAAAACTAGAAGTCATAGACAATTACTTAAAGGCCTTAAAACAGCAGGGTCAGACGCATTTATGTATTTAAGGAACAGGTGAAGAGTGACATCAGGATAATGTTCCTGCCTTACTCAATCTTGCCAGTGTATTTCATCTTTGCAATAGAAAGTGACCTTTTTAACTTGACCATAGTTCTTCTTCTCAGACAGAACTTATAGAGGTGTCATGATAGTTTGTCAGGAGCCACAGTCCATCCAGAGTCTCCAGCGCTAAGAACCTTCCCTGAATAGATTTTGGGAAAGAAAATGAGTTACTGTCCACTAGCACACAGTAGTCTCAGCTGAGAGAAAGATTCCCATACACTATCTCACTGGATACCAAAGGAAAAAATCAGGTGTCGTGCTGGGATGATCAACATGGATTTTAGGGAACGGTAAGGCTTGTAGTGAGGTTTTCCAGATCAGAGGCATTGTTTCAAGAAGCAGACTCAAAGGAAGGGCAGATAAGAATTGACATAAAACACAGCCTGTTTCACAGAAGCTGTCACACGGGATTCATTGAGCCAAACTTTTGCTAATAAAGATGTGAGCTTTTCCTCTCTGCGAGTCATGGAGGGCACCCGACCGGAGGCACTTCCAAAAGGCGATCTCCAGTTCATCTCCCAGAAATGTCTGCCTCTCTCCACTGACTCCAGCGGGAGCCTAGGCTGCTCTGACCAGACATTAAATTTTTGACATGTACCCTTAGGTGAGATAGACTACTCTCTGTGTTTAAGCAGTACCTCATTAATGAGTGAAAACCATAAGTTTCCTCACCATGTTGTCTTTAATGCTAAACATAATGCCCTGTCTTCTGCCTTCAGGAATGCCACAGCATGAGAAAGATCTCACCAGCGTCCTTTCAAAAGGAGATTTTTGTTTCTAGTTGATCCCATGTAAACAAGAAGATCCATGCAGTGACTACACCAGCACTCTTAAGTTTCTGAATCTGAGGTTGAATCTCAGTTCTAATTTTAGTTGTCTTAATATGGAAGTTGAATCTCACCTGAAGTGACTGTACTTCAGGAAGTTCCACAGGAAGAGATTTTTAGTTCATTTGGATACCCAAGGCAATATATCCACCTCTATATTCAAATAACTATCTTAGCTTCTGCCGGCACTATGATGGTTAATTTGGGAACCTCAACCCTTGTGTGAGTATAGACCATCTTTTCTTTTGCAGCCTAAACATACTCAGGGCTATTTTTCACTAGCTACCTCAGTAACAACATTATTCTTTAGCTTAGACAGCATTTTCCTCTCCCTCCCCATTACTGCTACAGGTGCCTCACCCCAGACTGATAAAGTTTTAGGGCCCACCCTGAGATGTTCTGCTTGATAGCCATGGTTTCTGTTCCCAGCAGCTCAGACGAGACCTTGGGGCTGCCTCCTTGGATTCATTTGTGCATGCCAGTGGACTCTGTCCTCATGAAGGCAATGAAATACAGATTTCTAGCAACCAGAGCTTGGGCCACTGGCTTAGTGAATTGCTAGACACTGATTCACCTCTTTTGGAAATGGATTAGTTCCAACTGGTTGAATATCTGCAGGCAAAGCTCCATTAAATATTGCTGACATCTCACAGAAATACCGGACCGACTTTCTATTTCAAGACTCTTCCGTCTACATATCATCTCCCCCGTGGCCTGTTTTCTTTTCTTTTTTTTTTTTCAAGGGCATTTGTCAGGAGTAAAAATCTTGATGTTTATCCTCTTCTGAAATCATGAATTCCTTCCTTTATTAGCTCACCAGAAGCTGTCCTGGGGTTAATGAGTATGCAATGTCTCAACTGGAGACTGAGCAGCAGCAGGGGACAAACAGAAAAAATGGGATTAATTTCACCTGACTTTACCAATCTGAAAGTGGGTTGTATAGCTTAAACTAATTCTCTAAGTTCCTTGTAGAGCTATTAGAGAAAGAAGACAACACTAGATTTTATGGCCACCCAATGATATGTATCAGAGATAGCCTTTAAATAGGTAGATGTTGGATATTCATTATGTTTTTAATATACTCCAAAAAGTCTCTTACCTAACAGCTAAAGATATGCCATGTATGTGCTGCTGCGTGTGTGTGACAAATACATGCATATGTGCACATGAAGTCTATACATGTGGAATCTAGACATGATTCATTTTATCATATTCGGGAAAGGAGGAGGAAGAGAGAAGAAGTCCCAAATAAATCTTTTCAGTCTTGCTCCAGTCTTCAAAACCAATCCCAAAAATCTCCATTTAAAATTTTCCACTGAAAAATATCAGATCAGATGAATAAACAAAGCAATAAATGCAACTGCACAGCACACGGGGCAATGACACTGCTCTTGCACAAGGAGTCTCTGATATTTTGACATTTGTTTTCCTCTCAAACTGGAACAAAGTCAAAATATTTAAACTTTCCTGGAGGGAAGCATTTCAGTTTAGAAAGGTCAACTTTTCATCTCAACACACGAGATTGACATCAACAGGAGCCCGATGAAATGCTTCCCTTTCATTTAACGTTATCTGCTGAGTCAAACTAACACTACGTGGAAGATGTCATTTTGGGTCTCACTTTCTGCCATGATCCCTGTGGACCCAGCTCTTTGGCAGGACTCCTTCTCCAACGATGCATAGCATTTTTTGCTTTCCTTTCTTTCTTGCACCAAATGGCCTGAGCTCAGACAATAGAACTGAGCTGCCAATATGATTTGAAATTCTCTGTGACTTGATGTTTATAAAAAAGAGATTCAGTACTGGCTTGTTCCCTGACTCTGACCATCTAAGTCCTTCTGTTAATAGCAGCTGCCATCTCACAGGAGGACCAACATCCCACAGTCAGAGAGATTCTGCCGTTTGATCATGGACATATGCAACTGCAGTGCCTTGAGGGATCTCCCTGGCTTCCAGCTGCCACTACAGAAGGACCCATAGATCCTTTGTTCTGTCTGCTAGCCACATGTGTGTATGTTGGATAGTACAAAATACCTTAAAAAGCACTAAATGCCTACTTTTTGAAAAGTCAATCAAATTGCTATTATGAAGGGATATTGAGAAGAGCCAATGAACAAGACCTGTTTTAAACAAGTATAGAGAAAATTTGGCTTAGAGGTGACAAAAAATAATGATCTCCACCGCCACTGCCTAAATCGATTGTGGCTAGTCCCCTTCTTCATCATACTTCTCCAGTAAACAACCCATTTGTCTTTTTATAGACCCAGATGGATACCCCAAGGAAAATTGGGAAACTTTGATGACTTACTGGAATGCAGGAAAAACATAATTTCCCCACCTGAACCTGCAAACAGACAAGTGTAAAATATGAAGAAGTAATCAATGAAGTGAAAACTCTATGGATAAGATTGTTGTGGAAAATGTCTCCTGCTGCTGTGGATGAATGGGATAATTTTAAATCAAATTATACTGTAAAATCCAATCTGGCACCCAAGAAATGAGCAGATTGGACTGCTATGTAGGTATATATACATAGATATATACAAAGAGACCTAAGACATTACCGATTCTCCCTCTCCTTGCCTCAAGCTGAGGACAACCCTTCTTCAGCTGTCCGCAACATTTTTATTTGGTCTTTCTCCATAACAAACAAAAGTGCAAATACTACTTATTCTCTAGGCCACAGCAGATGCATTTCTGTAGCTGAGAATCTCAAACATTGTCTCTCAACTTGGACTGCAGAAGGAAAACGGCAGGTAAGGAAAAGAGGGAGGGAATAATTCCTTACCATCCTCCACGTGCTCAGGTACGACAGCAAGAGTCCAGTCCTGCCAATGCAATGAACAACTTCATTTTTATACAATCCCTATACATTGAAATCATAAGAAACTGCTGCCAAAGACATTTACTTGATAACTGTTTCAATTCAAAGCTCTCATCTCAAGAGATGGAACCTCGTTGTTCATGTCTGTATATGTACTGAAAGAGCAAGGATCTCTGATTTGGAAATGTAATTATCAAATTAAATTTTACTTGCCACTCTCTGCTGTTTAACTAGCACTATTTATAACTGAAAAAAGGGTTTTAATAGGCAAGCTGGAAAATGTTCCTAAACTGAAAGTACCTCAAATCCTGGCAAAAAGTGCATGTTCCAAAGACTGGTGTGTTTCTTTTCTTTTCTTCCATTTTTCCATTCTGCTCCCTTATTCTTATGCTTGGCTGAGCAGCGTTGTTGAACTGTGTGAGAGCCAACTTCCACCGTTTCCTCACACTGAAAAAAAAAAAAAAAAAAAAAAAGACTTTTATGGGGTGTAACCATCCAGTAATTTAGGTGTATTTCATAGATAGTCTTAAGGAACTCAGTTCGTGGAAATGTAGCTTTAGCTAAATGGGCATGACAATGTCTGCCAATATTGTCTGCAGAAAGTAAGACTAAATGTAACCCCATTTTACAGCTTGCTATAGCTGAAAAAAAAGAGAACCTTTGAGAGAAATATTAAAGATGCTTGCATTTAACAAGCACTGGAAAACCTATTTTCTATTTCACCTGAGTTATCTTGTAGTGCTTCCATTTCCTTTAAATGGAAGACAAAACCTACATCTTTATCAAAGTGTGTTTTCAACCTACAAACTTATGCATAAATTGTTCTGAAACGTGAATATTTTTAACAAAGACTTTTAAAAGCAGTGAGAAACTTCAAAAAAAAAAAAGTTCAAAGGACAATAAGAAGTGGTGATTAACTCTCAGAATCCTATTTTAAAGAAAACCCTTTTGCCAGCAAATATAATTTATTGGTAATATCTTACCCTCATAACTGATAATTCACTATTTCTTATATCTGCTGAAGAAGAAAAGATTCTTGGCTTCTTTTATGGTACAGATGATGCATTTTAAGCTTGTAGACTACTATGGGCAAATGACTGGAACTGTTGCTGGAAGACTGGAAGTTCCAACTGTTTTGGAATTTTTCTAGTAAAGGATTTAGAGTGCCTTTATTTAAAAAAAAAAAAAAAAAAGTTACACTTACACTTTTGAAATGGAAAAAGCTGATGCAAATGTATTAATGGAATTTTATTTGAGGAAGGTCCTGCTGGATAGAGAGGGCATTTCTGTCCAGAATCAGTGAGCTGAGCTCCTAATATAGCTGATCAAGGCACTCACATGAGACACTGGAGTCCAAATCTATGTTTTAACAGAGGAAAGAACAAAGATTTAACATACAGTCCTCTCCAGGCTGTTATTTATTGTGGGATACAGAGATTTCTTTGATTCTCACAAAAACATGTAACCCATCTTTGCCTTCTCCTTGTGGAGAACCTGTGTATATACGTACATATATATATATATGTAAATATATATAGAAAATATATAATAAAATATATTTTAAAATGTATAATAAAAATATTAAAAAGTGCACAGGTAAGTGCACAGACAGACACAGACACACAAAGACACACAGAGAGTTATTTCCACTGCAGGAAAGAAGCTTGGATTAGTAATGTAGGTCATGAGAAAGTCCGTACATTCTCCATAAGATTTTACAATGTATTTCCCCCTGTTTCAGTGCATTAAGTGCTAACAGATCCCCCCTTTGTTTTCCTCCTTCAATAAAGTTGCAAGTGCTGTAAAAATGACTCCTCAGGCATAAATGGAAAAGCTATAAATGCAATAAAATAACATATTGGGGGTAGGGATGTGGTTTCGGAGGTTCTGCTTGCTTTTGGAGGAACTCACTTTTGCTAAGCCTGACTTGAAACGATAAGAACAACTAAAAGACATAATAGACAAATGGATCAGGATGTTCTGAGCTGGCAATTCAGCTGCAAAATAAGATACTCTCTCAATAAGTGAAAAAAGAAATGACTGCAGAGCTGTCCAGCAGATGCTTCCCAAGCCATTTGCAGGCCTGGAAAGATCAGATAGGTCCTAGGAAACACTCTTTTATTGTCTTCTAATTGGGAAACTAAGAACTGTGGTGGATAAACAAGTTACTGAGCTTCTTTAACCAAAATAAATATTAACATTAAAAAATTATTACATTACACATTACTTGGAAATGTTTTAATTGAAAAAGCTAACAGTGAAAAAGCTGAAGTGTGAACATCTTTCTGCATGTATTGACACTCACCTGTGAGCTGGGTAGGAATTTCCAAACTAGAAATTTCCTGTGTTTCCTAACCATGAGTTGAACCAATTTTCTATCTGTCTCTCTATCTTATAAGGATGGCAGATCTTTAATCAAAAAAAAAAGACTGAGAAACAGTGCCCTAAATGCTAAATAGATAGAAAGCTACAAGGTGAATGGGAGTTTTCAGCTGGAGACTGTAGCTTTAGTAGAACTGATCATGCAGAGCTTTGTCTAGTCCATTTTCTCTGTGGAAACCCAAGCGACTAGATTTCCATTCCTGATCTGCACCACTACCTGTTCTTGTGTAATTGGTCTAGTTTTAACTGAGTCATCTTGGGTCTTGTTTCAGTGGAAGGATGGGTCAAAAGTATCTGCAACAGATGATTCATCTCAGTGTAGGATGAGCTGCCACTAGTTTGACTAGGTCACCCAAACTCCCACCTTTCCGAAGAGAAGGGATCCGTGGACTAAACATAAATTTTTATAGTGCAGTTGTCTACATCTGAGCTGGTCACTCAGGGCTCCCTCCATAGTCTTCACAGACCTGATTTTTATTAGTTCATTTTTCTCATACTCACAAGTTGTCAAGTAAAATGAGTCAGTCAAATCATAGACTTAACTTGTTTCTCTAATCCATGGAACAATATCAGAGCCTTCACAGGCTGATTTATGCATCTTAAGTGTCTAAGAATTGTCCTTGAGAAGCTCCTGTGCACCTAAGATAAGCTCAGACACTTAAAGTATGTAGCACACTTCCATGAAGCTCAAGTACAAGAGGATGCATTCCACCTTAAGCAATTTAATATAAGTTCCACAGGGAATCTCTTACCAAGCTTTAACCTGTAGTAGCAGCACTTTTGAATTAAAAAGAGAAATTTCAAAAAAAAAAAAAAGAAAGAAAGAACCTCAGAGATACAGTGAGTGTCAGGATCTAGCTATTCTCTAAGTTTCTGTATGAAACAAAGTTTTATTTCTGTATAGCCTCCTAGACCAGGAACTGAAGAGTGAAGTAATGGTGGTGTCTTAGACATTACAGGGTCTCATCAGGTTCCAGCACAGAACAAAGGGACACAGGGATGTTGTTTTACTAAGAAAAAAATATAATAAGGTACATGAGAGGAAGGAAGGGAAGGGGGAGGGGAGGAAAAGAGAAAAAAGAGCTAGTTACTGAAAGCTTAAAGTATATAATCCTGCACAGTTTTAGGACCCAGTTAATAGAAATTCCTATTGCAAAGAACAAAGACAGTCTTCAGACCAAAGCACAAAGCTTAGAGTCACAAATCTGAGGTTCAGTCCTTTACTTTGCTGCAACTTCTCACCTGAGGTTTAGCAGATTCTCAGCCTGTTGAAAGAGATCATTAATTTTTTTCCTTCCTTTCTCATGTGCACATATTTTTTCATTGCAAAGTACATGAGATGATGTGCTTCTTTTTCTTATTTACCACTGCCTAATCTGTTCCTGTTGCTCAGGACAGTCCTTTTACAAAATCAATATTATTCCGAATTCTCTTTCCAGCCCTCCCTTTCCAAACTTAGTGTTATACTTATTTCTTAAATGTTGAAGTTATTAAGGAGAATGTTAAATACTCCAGACCCCAAGAAGACTATTTGTTCTTCCTTCTTGCCTTCCTCCAGAGCAAAATATTTAAGAAGACGTAAATTAAAGATCTACCACTGATTTAGAATCTTGAGCAAGATTCAGATGCCCTAAGTTGGGTGTCTAAAAGATGTGAAAAATCCTGAGTTAGTAAACTTAGCCTTTGTTACAGTTAGAGGAAAGAAATGGGCATTTGCAGGACTTAATTTGTCCACTTATAAGATAGATATCTAAGATGCGTGAGATGAATTACCCTGTGGAAACACCTTAATTTACATAAGGATGAGTGGCTCAGATATGGTACCTAACATGCATCTAATGTAGAGAAGATCAGTCCTAACATATATTTTCTTAAGACAATTTATGAGACAGTGCCAAATGCTTTGTTAAAACCAAGGCATAACACATTCTCTGACTGCTTCCTTACCCCCAAATCAAAACTTAGAAGACAGTGTTTTAACATGATTTTTTCTTGACAAATATATTTCTTCATCACCATCACAGTGCTTCCAGGTGTTTATGGATTTATAGGTAAATATCTAATTCCACTATCTGGCAAGGAAATAAAGGCAGGTCACTTCATCTATAATTGTCCTGATCCTCATTTTCCTCTCTGTATGAAGATAGGTGGTATATCTCTGCATCCCTGCTGTTGCCAAAGATGTTTTCCCTTCCCTAATTCCTCATAACTAGAATTATTTACAGTAAATGAACTGGTTTAGCTGGTTCATTAGTACTCAATGGGCAATCATATCATGGCCAACTGATTGGACATATCTGATTTATTGGCGCATTTTTTTATCTATCTTTTTTCATTGTGTTCCTTTCCACTCTTCTAGGGAAAAAAAAAAAAAAAAAAGCTTTTCATACAGGTAAAAGAAGCTTTGGATTATTTGTCTTCTGTAAGATCAATTCTACTGAACTTATCCTAAGTTCTTATTTTTTTTTATTTCTCACTTATTCAGAGATTCTTTTCTAGCTGAAAGGGTTTTTTTATTTTTTCTTTTGAAGAGGAGAGCATTGGGACCCAAATCAGTTTTAGCTCACTTTTCAGCTGCAGTTTTCCATTTATATCCTAAAATACTTTCATTACTCTATTATGTTTAGTCACATACCTTTGTCCCCACTCCATGCATCTCTGGAGACAATTAATTTCCCACACTCAAAACTTTCATAGGAGAAAGCGAAAACTTAAGTATCTCATTCCAGCTACGAATGTCTCTCTTTGAGTCCATTGTTTTCTCAAAAACTACAGCTTTAAACTACTTCTGCTGTGATCAGCTTCCTCAAGAGTCTAACCCCACCTAAGAAAACTGTCAAACTTCCTCTTCTTTTACAGCTACTGATTTTCAAGTCTAGTAATTTCTATTTAGTAGAAAAACAGGAGGAAGGATTAAATGTTGGGTTGCTTTCAACATCTTTCACTGTATCGATCTCACTAGAATAAAAAATAGTTTTAGTTCTTTAGTTAAGAACAAAACCAGAGGTATGTTGTGATGATAAAATGATCAAAATGATGATCTAACCACAATCTCTTTCAACAGAAGAAGACTCAGTGACAACACAATATCCAAGAGATGGCAGGAAGTGTCTGTCCTTAAACATATTCTGTCATGTTTCCTGCTTCAGAGAAACCGTCTTCACGATCTCTCAGAAACATTGATTGTCATTTCTGATAAATGTGAGACTTGCAGAAAAGGAGATCTCTTTTAGGAAAATATATAATACACAAGGCAAAGTCATCACAATTCACCCCTATGCACAAAGGAGAAATGAAACTTCTCTTTAAAATTTACAACAATTTTACTGTGTAAATTATGTTAAAAAAAAAAAAGATCCCAAACAGCCATTTTTTTCTGTGTTTTAATTTCTCATTTCCAATTAAAAATAAAATAGGGATATGGACCACTAATAAATGACAAAGAAAGAATGAATTTATGTTCAATTCTGCAGGGACAACCTGGATTTTATCGTATTCCTTCTAATACATAGTTGTTGGTACTATTATTTTGTTTGAGCTACCCAGGACGCCTTCTTTACAGGGTTCATATTGCAAGACAGTAGGAAAATAGCCCATGATCACATGAAATGATCACATATTTCATTGAGTCTGTAATGATTGATAATTTTTTTTTAAGTTTTCCTGATGTATGCTGGAAGCATCTGCTAGAAGTGACTTTTAAAAGCCATTCATTTTGATATAGGAGGGCTTGTATGGATGGCAAGACCAGCCAAGCCTTTTCTCTGTGAGTGAAAAAAAAGGCATGAAGCTGGAAACAAAAGCCAGGTGACTTGAATGCCGAAAATTATCCTGCCAAAATACATAGAAAGAGGAGAAAAGTAAAGCTACAGTGTTTCTATGACTAGAAGCCATGGGACAGATGTCCTGTAGACTGCTGCTGGAAAAGCTCTCTGCCTCCAGGTTTTCCAGCTTTTCCATAGTGACTACATCACCACTATCCCATCCCCTGGCTCACCACCGCAGCCTGCTCAGGGCAATCGTCCCCTGGATGGCTCACGGCAGCAGTCAGTGTCACCCAGAGCAGAAGCAATGCAAGTAGATAAGAGGTATGGAGATTCTAGAGCATGTGATTGCTTACAGATCTCCAAGGACTAGTATCTCAGAGTGGGATGTGCTTGTCCAGGGGCTGACTTTGCTGCCTGAGCAACTGAAAGCTCACTTTTCCCTTTTTTTAACCCCAGAAAGACTGACCCATCTCAGATGAAAATTCCACCCACCATAATATCCTACCTCCAATAGTGCTCATTCTGGATGACTGCTGAAGTCAGTACTGTACTGATAACTACTAGCAGTACTATTATTATTGATAACTACTATAAGAACAGCCTGAATGTTTAAATGTTTACTGTGTTTTCCCATGTAACTTCCCAGCTCTCACTAATCCCTAACTCAGAGAACAGACCAAGCAAAGGAGTTGTATCTGTATTTAAAAGTCCTCAATTGCTGCTTTCCTTCCACAAATCCATCTATTCACATTTTGAATCCACAAAAAAAAAAAAAAAAAAAAAAAAAAAAAAGCTCCTACAAGGAGTTTTGCAGCTTTATCACGTTTTCTTTATATTGAACTTGCCCTCCAATTTTCCATTGCTTCCAAGCGCTCTATTAGGAGGGATACTGAAGAACCACTTCCCAATTACTTTCTCCATGATTTACAGAGACCTTTCTCCTATCTGTCATCTTCTTCTTCTTCAAGAACCTCTTCTCTGGGTCAAAAAGTCCAAGTCTACAGCAAGGTTATGCTGACAAACTGGCATTCAATCCGATTGCCTAAAAATTACCAGGGCTTGAAGTTGCTGACATGTATGGTCAGAGTTCTTCCAAAATGGGCTGCAACTCCATACAGGACAAAGGTTGAAGACCTTCCTACGTTGCCTGGGGAACTGAATGACATATTTAATTCAGTGCACTGAAAACAGAAACGGCATCAGCTCCAGGCAGTGTCAGTGCCTGCTTGTATCTATCCTTCCTAAAGCAGGAAGAGAGAGATCTACAGCAGAGAAAAAAGACTAGGAGAAAGCCGAAGCTGGTTGAGCTTCAAATTCAAGTTCCCTAAATTCTCCATAATACACTTACATTAAGGCAGAGCTGGATTTAACGGTGGATTTTAGAGAAATGTAGCCACCCCCAGCCCCTTTGAGAAATTCCTCGTGTGCCATGTGTTCTAAGTCATGCATGAAGTAGCTATGTGACTTCCCTGACCCTTCTCCACACACTACCTTCTATCTACAGAATGCACCATCATTGAGGTGGAAATACACAGGCCTTTTTTACTGCTGCAAACACACACCCTGCATGCATATACACATTTACTTCAGCACCTGCATCCAGGTGAGTCATAGGCTTGTGTTGCTTCCAGCGAGCAGCAACCACCTAGCAAAGCTTCACAAAGAGACACTTGTCATTCCCTCCTCACCACTGGCCCTGCAGATTTCAAGCCGTCACCTTTGGACGCTTATCAGGGCTGAAAAGGACTGTGAACTCTGGGGAAAGCTCACCCTGGGTTGACAGCACGGCGCTGAGATTGCGAGACGGGCTCATGAGCATCTCTCACGTGCTCCTCGGACGCACTCAGCCGAACAAGCTCCACAGAGATAAATAGAGCTTTATGAGGGCAAGATGCTATATATTGGTTTATGGTCCCAGGAAGCAGGTTACAAACTCAGCAACAGTAAATGCATATGTATATATATATACACCTCACCATTCCCCTGGCTCAGCAAGGCCCTTTCCTGAGGCTAATGATAAATTGACTGCAGCTTCTACTACCCTTTTACACACTGGTTTCCACTGGCTTGGAGCACACTACGGTGCCCACTGCAAAGTGAGAGAGCTCAATTTCATATCTGGAATAAAACCTAACTATTGCACACAAATTGCAGCCTCGTCCCGTAGCAATTGAACACAACCAAAGTTTGCAGAGTCCCCACAGCTGTGGCATGCTGTGGTTTTCATGCTGTTGGATTGTGAGAAGCTGTTACCCCTTGCAATGCACAGACTGTTTTAAGACATCTCACCCAAGAGCTCTTGAAAGGGTCTGAGAAACGAGTGAGGCTCCTGTTATAGCCAGACTTCTCCAGCTGCTGTAGCTCAAGGACAGTTCATCAAAGCTGTCTCAACCAATGCCAGCAAAGGATCTAGCTCCACTTATTTACATGCATGATTCTATGGTGCAGCTGGCAGCTGTAAAAGGGCTCATTTGGAAGGCAGCGTGGCTGGGATCAACATCACTTAAGCGATAATCTGCTAATCAGAACTTCTCCTGCTGAAGTAATGCTCCCATCTCATCGTTCCACGCTGGCAGTTTGTCTCTGTAAAGCTTGCCAAATTGTTTTGGCCCCTGGCACTCTTAGAGAGGATTTTTCTTGCTTGCCTCTGAACTGAGATTCTCCTTGATTCTGACCATGCTTTGGATGGCAATGTGGGATGGAGGCGGTGGGGTTGGAGGGCAGAGGACAAAATGATTCCAACACAGATATTCAGCCAGAGACATCATGAATCTGCCATACACCTGGAGGAGGAGGGAAAATTGGGAAAAAAAAATGGGGTAAAACAAGCGGAGGAAAGCATACAGGCTTGAAACATGCACTTCTGCCCTAGTGTGGGAATGAGGTTGTTCAGTGATGCGCAGGAGCTGCTGAAACAGCTAAAGTGTGATGAGCAACAAGTGGGGCAACCGCATGTAAAGTCTACGGAAACACCTCTCTCAACTCAGGATATTCTTTCAAAAGAAGGTAAACCACAGAAGACCCTTCATAGGAAGGATGAAAAGAGAACAAGCCCAATGCGACATCTGTTGCTGCTCTGCAGGGAAGAGAAAGCCATGGTAGATGAACTGGAGATCAGTCACTGGCACAGGGGGAATCCCACCTGGTGAAGAGATGGGTTTGCTATGTTTACCCTATTCCTGAGAGTAGCTTCACCTACCCACTATTTTGTCCCTACAACCAAACTGTGAAGGACAAGGAGAAGACAGGCTGGTGATTTCTACCCAGCACAGAGGTTGAGGGATCGGTGCAGACTGGTGTAAGTTAGAGCTTCATTTCCCCATGCTGTCCTGTGAACCCTAGTCCAGCACTACTGTCGACCATCATGTCTTCAGCTGACGTTGACGCCTGTGACTCCTGCACTCTGATACAGAGGGACTGTGTTTTCAACAACAAATTTGGGAGCTCTGGGAACTGGTAAATCATTCTACAGAGTCCAGGCTCAGATCTCAGTTCAACAACATCACCCCAGGCTGACATCATCAGCTCGGGTCAGCACTGTGTCAAGAAGAGCAAATAGCAAGGGGAGCATAACTGCCTCACCTGCTCATCAGTTAACTATCCAAAGTCTGGTGTTCCCAGGCTGCTTGCGAGAGGAGAGGTCCTGTCATTCATCCTCGAGGCATTCCTTTCCCTTGAGTGAGGGATGCTGTGGGAGAAAGTCAATGCAAGGACCAGTGGTAGTACATTCAAGCCATGTGACCCTCAATCCCTTAGAAAAATAAAAAGTCTGTTTTTTGCTTTATTTATTTATTTATTTATCTGTCTAGTGTTTCCAGTGATTAAGCATTGACCAGTGCAGTGTTTCAAGGAAAGGCAATGAGAAGGTAGTCTGTTATCCCTGGAAGCCTTGAAGATGGGATGGTTTTCTGGAGGAAATCCCTTTGGGAAAGTTCACTTAGAAGGCTCAGAGTACTGGTGATTGTCTGAAAGACTGTGTGTAGAGTGACAGCAGAGAGCAGAACAAATGACATAATGGCCCATTTAGATCTTACAGCCTCCCTATCCTGATATTCACAGGGATTCCTTTCTGCTTGATGCACCATGCAATAAAAGCTCATCTTGCTTCATCTAACTGCATCATTCACACTGGTGATAACGAGGGACAGATGCATGTCTGGCCTGGTGCAAAGCCAAGTACTGCATCTGCAATGGAAAATGCTAGATAAAAAAGCAACCACCTCTTCAGCTGAGCATATTGAATTGGTCCTTATCTAGGACCTGCTGAGTGAGAACAACACCTCTGATAATGTTCTCAATGTATTCATTCATCTCTTGGGTGCACCTTGTCTTGAGACCATCTCTGTGGTATAACTCATCCATCATAACTTTATCCATTCCACTCATCCAAATCACAGAGCCGCTCAATGGCAAGTATGTTGAGGTCCCAGCCATGGCCACCACTGGCTATACCAATATGGGCTTCCTACTAATATAAAACTCCTCTATGGTAAAAAAAAAATACAATCAAATCCCTCCAGTCTTGCACTGGAGTTGATCTGAGGCATCAAAAACAAAATCAATGGAATGGCTCAGGACTTACCCTCAGGCCCTTCACAGGGCTTTTCATTTTGCTTTGACTGAGGTTTTCACCTTGGATTTTGTCCATAAGACACACACCAGATGTTTCCTTTGAGAGACAGCAAAGAAGCCACCACACAACGTGTTCACATTCATCTCAGTCAAGAGGTAAGAGTCCAGCTTTGCACAAACAGTAGAAGGCCTGAGGTATTCGTTTCATTTTCCTCCATCTCTTCTTCATCTGTGTCAAAGGAAAGCTTTGACATCAAAACTCTTTTTTTTTGTAACACATATGATGATCATGGCCACAAATCCATGCATATCATTTGGCCCCTTGCACAAACCTGGTTTGGCCAAAGCTCATTCCTGTCTACTTTGGCATTGACTTTACATACAAAACAGCAGCAGAAGAAAATGGAAGCAGAACAGGAAAGGCCAGCACTCTTTCAGTGACATTCGATCATTGGACCATCTTCTTACACAACATGGGATTTTTGCAGAGTGGCTGCCAACCCCATTTTTGTCAGACTTTCCCCTCACTGTGATCAGTGACTTTCGATGACGTCAGCCGTGCATATTTCCCCCAACCTGGGTGACCTATGGGAGAAGGGGCAGGAGATTTTTGATCTAGGATGGAACTTGAGCTCATGCAGAAAGGAAGCATTCAGCCAGCTGGGAAAAAAGCAATCCAGGGAGACAAGAATTTTATTATCAAACTGTGGGAACATTAGCTACAAGATAGAATCTCTTCACAATAGAAATAATTTTTGGCCAAATCCTTAACCATTTTAAAATGAAGTATCTAAATAAAATATCTAGAAGTATCAGTAGAAGGATCTAAAGTTTTAGGGAGTTTCAGTGTAAGGTTTTGGTGGAATGGAATGTCTGAATGGAATTCAACATCCATTATCCCCAATGTCTCCTTAAAATAGCTGCATTACATGGGCTTCGTTTAGTGCTGCATTCCTTCTTAGTTCATTATATACAGGTACATGGATACAATCTAAAAGAAAAACTAAACAAAGTGGAGATGTGTAAATTGCTTTTGCCTTGGCAGGACTACCAACCTATAAAAGATTTAGCAAGGAGAAAATAGTCCTGTTTCCTATGGTAGGAGTAGGCCACCCTTCACGGTCGAAGCAGGGGGCTCACAAACTGTCATTCATAATCCCCAAAAAAAAGCAGGCACCCCAGCATGCAGAATAAATCTTCTCCCCTCCAAAAGTCCACAGAGAGGGGAAGGACCTGCTTATAAGCAGGGCGAAGAAAACACACAGCATCTGCAAATGAAGGAGGATGACAAAAACATTTTCCTGGGTACCTGGTGCCGCTCTCCTCCAAAATGAACTACAGCAGCAGAGCCACAGCCCAGAACCTGTTCTCCACCCACAGAGGCAGCCACCAAAGGCAGAGGTGGAAAGGATGTATGTGGCATGAGGACGTGGAGGGGAGGACATGGGATAGCAGTGTGTTCAGACTCCTTATGTCCAGGTTTTTAGAGAAAGGAGAGAAAAAGTGTGATCTAAGGCAATGGAATAACTTCTGTATAAGTAACAGTGAAGCAAACAGGACTTTCACAAGGGTGAAAAATGATGGAGGAGCAACACAGCAGTGCTCCAGGGTGATAAGGGACTGGTTGCTCCTTGTGCTTTTTATTCCAGCACAGGAACTAGAAAGTTATCACATGAGTTGGCAGCCTGCAAGCCCAGCACAAATGAAAGGAGGCAGCTCTTCATGTTCACATAATTACGCTGTGGAATACCTGTATCTTGGGCATTCCTAGAAGAAATGCCTGAGCTGCAGGTCCCTTGGCCAGTCTAGAGGAGATGGCAGAACCATTTCCATAACTTTATCTTCTTCCCAAAGCATACACTACCACGCACTGTCACTAAACTGGATGACTCCATAACCTTGACGAGCCCTTAAAAATGCTCTTGTATTCTTCCTGCTCTGCTCACAGTGGTCCAGCTTGCTTTAGATATTTAGAATCCATATAATTGCAAACCAATTTCCCCCTTTTCTTCTGGTATGCCCTTGTGAACATCACAGGCTTCCAAGGATGCAGCTGAAAAGGGGATGGAGACCAGAGGGGTTGTCACAGTGGGGTATGTCCCTCTATATCTGAAGTCACCTTTGGGTTCATCCACAATGTGTCTGAGGCTCATCCCTCCAAAGAAGAGCCATAGCTCTTGCCCTTTCCATTCTCCTAGGATAGCCAAGAAGATAATAGTCAGGGAGAAAGGAATTAGGTCCTGACTACTACATCTGGCCAGAGGCCAGCATTGGCTCTGGGGCCTCCCGAGGCGTGGGTTTGTTTTGCTTGCGGATAATGGGGATGGAGGAAAACATGCCCCACAGTCACGGTGACTATGAAAGCGAGAAGCGGCCAGAGTCATATTTCCTTGTTGGGCTTCTTGGGCAGTCTTTCTACCAGAGCGGGAAGAAGGGAACAATTTCCTTCTTGTGCAGCTTCAGCAGTTTAGTGGTATCTGCCTTTAATCATTAAAAGATCTAGAGGAGGGGGGAGAAAGAGCAGCCTAGAGGCATCTCTGATCCTGTCCCACACCCTGCACATGGTGCATGTATATGTTTTTTTTTTTTTTTTCTCAGAAAGGCTATAGAGCCCCGAGAAAATATTTGCTCCATCCAATGCTCTATTTAAACACACGCAGATGCTGGGGCTTCCCCAAGGGACACAGGATCCCCCACTCCCAATACCCCCCAGGAGAGTGCAGAAGGGAGCCAGGCCCCCGCCAAAACAAAACCAAAACAGAGGTAAAAACACCCGCATCAGGGTCCCCTGAGGAACGACTCTTAAAATAAAATGGTCCATCCTCCTTTTTGCCCTCACCAATAAACAGTTCCAGTGCAAATGCTTGAATCCACAGTGCAGAAATATCCTCAGAAATATTCCATGTGTGGGGAGGGGGGCAGGGAGTTCTATGCTTGTTTGCCACTACTGTTAAGTGTGTCCCTCCCGCCTCCCCAAAAACCTTCCCCTCTATCCCCAGTGGTGCCCTCCTCCAGCCTCCAACCCCATTTGGGCTCCGCATGTGCTGCCCGTGCAGGGGGTCGTGGGTGGGAAGGAAAAAGGGGTGGGAAAAAGGGGGTGGGAAAGCGGGGTGGGATGGCGTGGGAGGGCTCGGCCGTGGTTCCCGAGCCCTCCGGTCACAGGATGGATAGGGGAAACCAATGGGGTCTTGCCCGGAGCAGGGGATTATACCTACCCCCTCCCCGCCCCCCAGAGGAGGAGGAGGAGGAAGAGGAGGAGGAAAATATTGCAGCAAGAGCTGAACTTTCTTTTTTTTTTTTT